>CM068298.1:49688960-50062334 GCA_034768395.1 Linum lewisii | reverse complement strand
AAAAGCTAAGAAGATCGTATTCCACTAGTCTCTACTAATCGTCTACTCAAATATAAGGCAAAATACTCAAGTTTAAACACGTTGTGTGTGGTGTGAGTTCCACGACTTCTAGACTAAGATGCAGGAAAATTAAAATGAAATTAAAAGACAGAAGATTGGTTTTTAGACAGACGACAGACAAGCTTAGACTTCGAATCCCCCTTAGATCACCAAGAAACAGCAATCACAAGACCAGCGGTTTTCAATTCTCATTCAATCAATTCCCAAACACCACCATAACTCCTTACCCTTAGGTTTAAGACTGGCAAATGTTCGTTCTATCCGTTCTAGCTACCAAGATTAAATAGTCGCTCGAGTACGGTCGCTTCATGCGACGACTAAACTAGCGGGTGGAATTACTAACGCTTTATGAGTTACTCTTGAAGTGGATTAACCCTAACTGGTTGCTACGAAAGGCACACTCCAATGAATGGGTTTAATTGGTTGAATTGGTGTTTTAAAGAGAGGCAAACGTTCGCTACTATCCTCAGCTTAACAGAATCTAAACTAGGTGATCAAAGAGATAAGTTTATGCGCCAAAGCAAGAAGCTGTCTGGCGACTAACCCTAACTTGCATAAACCTAAACTAGGCGACCAACCAGAAGAGAAACATAAACAATCAAGAACAAAACAACTATGTAAAGAGAAACTGATTGAACCTTGAATCTAATTACCGCCGATCCGTGACCGCTTTAAAGCCCCGAGTCACTTAGGGTTCATTTAATCTAAGCTCTACGAGTTTAGCTACTCATATTCAATACAGGAGAATCAAAGACAAACAAGGAATACATCTCAGGTAGGAAAGACAAAGAGAAACTGTAAAACCTAATTTCGACGAATCCTGGAAGCTTCAATCTTCTGGATCTTCAGCTCCTAACACTGAGCTCTCCGAGGTGGAAGGATGGAGTCACGATCTCTTCCTGGCTCTTCTAACTCTCAAAACTCTCTCTCAAACTTCTCAGCTTTGGGAGCTATGATTGATATGATATATGAAAAAGTCCCCTTTTAATTCTACCGCCGGTTTATATTTATAGTTAACCTTTCCCAGCCGGATTAGGTTAATAGTTTTCGGCGAAAACTTAAGAAGTTTTCTTCGAAAACCTATTTGAAAAAGGCTGACCGATTCGACTGATCCTCCTGTGATGATTTCGTTCAGAGTTTTCAGCGAGAACTTTGACTTTCTCACCGAAAACTTCTTCTTGTGAGCTTTGACGATTTCTTCTTGAGTTTTCGGTGAAAACTCAGAGACTTTTCGCCGAAATCTTCTTTGTAAAGCTGGGCAGGATTTGTGTTGACTTGATTGACTCATTGGATCGATTCCGATGCGATTCCTCGAGGTTCCAATGCCTTAGACACGTCCTTGGTTACATTATTTGACATCAAAAACCTGTGCTATCACGAAAACACTAGAAAACCATCAAATAGACCCGAAACGGGCCAAAGTAACACAAATGGCACGAGATAGAGCAGTTGAGTGAATATTCGCTATTCTGCCATAAAAACCATGTCTTAAGCCAAAAAATGCCGCTTAAATGGGGCTGATAATCACGTTAAATCGAGTGGCATCATCATCCTTTGGAATTTAAATTATTTTTGGATTTTGGATTTTGATTTAGCGCGAGCGTGACTATTTTAACTATTTATGAGTCTAGGGTTACGGCGTATGATGATTAAGGATTTCTTATATTCAAGTTAAGCTTGATGACATGCAATATGTTAGAGTTTCGAACAAGCGCTTGGGAAAGAGATAACATATTTATGTGTTAGAGAATCTCAAGTAAGTGCTTGAATGTTAAAATATGTTTTTGTATAATATTTGAAAGATGTGTCATTTGTGTTTGTGGTCAACAGATTTACACTCCATCAAGTTTGATTATCAGATTTCAACTCACATATTAATACTTCAATGACGCAGTCCATCACAACAATATCAATTATTCAAGAATCTTGTTATACCGAGGATTGTGTCGTAACTGATTCGACTAACATCCCATAATATTTTAAGGACTAATACACAAATCTAGCCGAACCTTTTCCGATTATGTCAATTCTAGCCACTTCTATTTTGATGACATAATTTAGACCAAGCCTATAGTTTGTATGAAAAATATATCTCGTTGACCAAATCTGACCATTAAATTTTTAACACCGTTAATGACGTGGCAGACATAAATAAAGTGGCATACATTTGACGATTAAAATAATGTCCTATCAACTGCCACCTCACACTTTTAAGTATAAAATAAATAGTTAAAATATTAAAAAACAAATTAAATTTAAAAATAACTAAAATAATTAAGGATGAAATAAAAATGAAAATTAATTTCACTCTCTCCCCTCTCACAGTCCGTCTCCCACCAATCAACTCTCTCGCCTATCTTCACCGGCGGCCGTTTGGACGCCACCGCCATGTTGCTTTACCACCGCCTCACCGGTTGCGAGATTTCGGGCTAACGCTCTGGCTATTCCCTCTATGTCTTGTCACTTTCTATTCGTCGATTCCCCCAAGCTTCCAGAAGCAAGGCTTCCGGCGACTGGAAACACCAGTCGTCGCCGCCGTCGTCTCAGATCACAACCCCTCCTCCATCTTTCATGTCTCGTAATCCGCCCGAATCCGAGATCGCTAATCCTTACCCCCCCCCCCCCCCCCCCCCCCCCCCCCCCCCACTGGTCCCCTGACCTTCCCCGACTCCCTACCCCCTCTCGGTCACTGACACTTCTCCCCAATAACTCCCACCCTCCTCAACAAAACCCATCCTTCCACATCGAAGACTCGCTACTACTGCTAGGTTTCATTCCCCTAGATTAGGTCATTTTCGGACAACAATTTCATCGACGGAGCCTAGTACCACCCACAACAGCCTCTTCCTCGTCTGATTTAGAAACTAATTCTAGATTTAGAAACTGACGATGGTTTTGGTCTGTGGATATGGAGGAGTTGACGAGCAAAAGAGTGGCAGCGACGATCTTGGTTGAAGAGAGGCGGCTTCGATTTGTTAACGTTGACTATTAATTTTTTTAGTTACTATATTATGTGTTAAGAAGCTGATTAGGAAATTTTTTCCACATTGGATGACATGTCAGTTTTTGTAGGTTTCTTCCGTTAATTTAGACGAAAATAGTTAACGAAAATCACTCAATTGGCTAATTTGGGATTTCCAATACTAATGGGTAGATTTGACATTTTCGCGAATCGTTTGGCTAGAATTGACAAAAAAGAACTATAGACTTTACCAAAAAAAATAAAATTATAAGGTAGGGTTAAATTCGTTTTTTTTAAACACCATAACCCTGAGTACAAAAACTCATATTGTCAACATTGATGCCCGTCGCCGACAATCTCCATTTTGCTTCCCTCTGCTACTCGATCTCGCCGTCGATTGCTACTCGACGTCGAAGGTCAGACTTTCCTTCTCCTAATGTAAGCTCCAACCTGATAAGCTCCCCCTCTTTCCCACATAAAATTGCTAACTTATCTCATCTATATTTAACACGTCTTGATCTATTAATTAATTATATGCTATTATGTACTCATGTAAAATTGTTATATAGGAATAAATCATCACTTTGCAAGTTGCATCTTTTTGAAGAGCTCTTCTAGCGAATGATTATCTACTATTTATAGGGAAAGTATTTGATTAAATATTCTCGTTTAAGGAGAAGGCCAAAAATAAATTTGTAGCCAAATTTTTTCGGGAAATGTCAAACATAGTCAAAACTATTTGCGTCACACTTTTTAGATCACATTTTTATTTTTTAGGACAAACATAGCCAACATTCGTTAAAATTTTAACACCGTTAATGACTGTACAAAAGGAGCTGACGTGGCACCCACTTGACCGGTCAACTAGATGACACGTCAGATGCCATGTCATTATTTAAATTTAAAAATTAATTAATGAACCTAAATAAAAAATTAAATTAAATTAAAATTAAAAACAATGGGCATCATCCTCACCCACCACCAGTCCACCACAACCCGCCACCATCTTCACCCACCACTCACACTCGCCGCCACCGTCTTAACCCACGACCCCAAAAGCAAACCCACCACCACCATCCAATCCCCCCTCTACCACCACCGCCCTCCCCCCATCCTGCCTCCGCCAATCGTCGTCCCTCTCATTCTCCAAAGGAAGTCGAGTCAGTACGCCACCCGCAAGCGTACGGGTCGTTGAAGAGGAGCTTCCGAAAGTCGCCGGTGGTGGAATCGGAGATCTAGATCAGATCTTGGATCAGCACCGGTTGTTTCCTCCTTGGCTCCCTCTCTCTCTCTCTTCTCCGGTCCATATCACTTTTTCCGCTCTCTAGATCCGCTGCCGTGTGGGTTCGAAGGTGGGTTCGGCACCGGCTGCTTCCTCCCTAGAAACCAGCCCTAACCAGAAGCAGAACGAAGCAGTGAGCTTGGCCTTGGAGATTGCACAGCCAATTCTGAAACCAGCTGGTGGTAGCAGTAACTGCAAACTGTGCAGCTAGAAGGTGGCGTATGAGCTCTGCTCTCGCCGACGCCCCCTAACCCACGACGGTGGTCGGAGGAGTTCGGAGGAGTTTGAAGCTTTTGTGGTCGGAGGATTTCGAAGCTTTTGTGGTCGGAGGAGTTCGAAGCTTTTGTGGTCGGAGGAGTTCGGAGGAGGGCAATTGGGATTTCAAGGAAGAAGAAGGAGAAGAAGAGAAGATGATTGAGAGATGCGGCAGCAGCGGACATTAGGCGGACATTAGAGTTTTAATTTTAATTTTAATTTTAATTTCGTTTTGTTTTCTTTTGGTAAATAATTTTTAATTAAAAATAATGACACATCAGCTGACACATCACTTTGTGGGTTAAATTTCCGTTAACTTTGACGGAAAAGTTAACGGAAAACAAAACATTGCCAATTTTGGGATTACGAATAGTTTTGGCTATGTTTGACATATCCCGAAAAGGTTTGGCTACAAATTTATTTTTGGCCTAAGGAGAATTCAAAGAAAAAATAGAAAGGGTAAACTTGGAATTTAATAAAATTAAATTTTTTATAAACAATTACAAAGACTCCACGTAACTAGTTATATAATTTTAATCCGTAACTAGTTGTAAATATTATTCACTAGCTACTTGTAAAATTTTATTATGTAACTAGTTATAAAAATTTATTTCTCAGCTACTCACGAGACTCACAAAAGAGTCAAACGCTCGTCAACAAAAAAAGTCAGCGTCCGGTAAACAAAAATTGTGTAACTAGTTATCTTATCATGTACCTAGTTATTTTATCATGTAAATAGTTATTTAGCGAAAATGTATGTGTACCTAGTTATATTTTTCTGTAACTAGTTATTTCATCTCGTAACTAGTTTTTTTAGAGATAATAGGGTGGGAGGCCCATGTATAGGTTGTACTATTGAAAGATAACAAAAAAGTCCCTCTACAATTAATTACGCAAAACAAACCCCTACTTAGAACAACTAACAAAGAAGCTCTTCCTTTAGAAATTTCATAAACGGTGGTACAATTTTGTCGGAGGAGCTTAGCCGACTTAGCCTGTAGGTTGTCAAATTTGACATGCCTGCGACACGAAATGACATCGTTTTGCCTGTTGGTTGATTTTAATGAGAAGGGGATGAAATCCCTTTATCATTTCTCTTGGTAAAGTCCTGATATATCCACCACGGGCTTTCCATCTCCGTTCTCCAATCGTTGAAGCTCAATAGTCCTTCTCCTCCCGCTCTCGGTCGATGACAGCTAACCTCCTCCGACAAAATCGTAATGTCGTTTATCAAATTTCTAACAGAAGGGCTTCTTTCTTAGTTGTTCTAAGTAGATGGGTTTGTTTTGCGTAATTAATTGTAGAGGAGCATGTTTATTATCTTTCAATAGTATAAGTGTCTCCCGACTTATTAATCCTTTTTTATTCGTCTAGTTACTAGTGTAAATGTGCAACTGATTTGTTTTTGTAACTGGTTACGAAGGCACATAACTAGTTACTAAGCTGTCTAACTAGTTATTTTATCTCGTAACTACTTGTGAAATTGTCGGTGACCGAAAAAAGTAGGAGAGTGACAAAGAATATTCAAAATACAAATAAATTAAATTTACATAATGAAAGACACAATTATCCTTTCAAAAATCCACCCTTAAATTAAATTAGTTAAAAGGATTAATCTAATAAATCTAATAATCTAGATTTTGTATGAATTTTTTTTCGAATTGATGAGTTCCATGTTTATAGGTGAATACGCCTTCCGGATTGATTACTATTCCGATTTCATATCTAATTCATATTCCTATTTGTATTATGGTGAACACTCCGGTGATGCGCATAACCGGTTACGCCACATCGTGGGTGCGTGTTATTGGTCAGAAAAATTAAAGTGAAAATTAAGGTTTTAGTCCAAATTAAAAGAACATTACATCATACAATCATCTATTAAATAAAACATAACTTAATCTTAACAGGTTAACAAAATTAATGAATTAATTTCAAAATCCATTATCGACACTCCCCGAAGCCGATCTCTGTCCCTAATTTCACGTTCGATTCTGCATCTGCTCCTCGGCTCCGCCACTGAATCTTCTTCTATATTTTTTACTTGTTAATTTAGCTGTTTACTTGTTGTAGCTTGGCGTTTGGAAGAAAAAATTGGAAAAATACCCAAAACATGTCGATGGAGAGTAGCTCAGGAGGCGAGCAGCACAACAACAACAACAACAACATCAGAGGAACGCAGACTCACGTTAGACGCTATGTTCAGTATAATATTTATGGCAACCTCTTCGATGTCTCCAGGAAGTACGTCCCTCTGATTCCCACGTCGGTCGAGGTGCTTACGGTATCGTCTGGTAAGCCTCTCTCTCTTCTTCTTATTTCGTGTTTCTCTGAATTCGATTCTTCTAGTGTCTATTTGACTCACTATTGAAGTTGATGGAGATCAACTGAAAGTCAAGATCCGCTGCCTGATTTAGCTCTTTGATTAGCACACTAGTTTCATTGATTTTTGCTAGAATCAGCATCTCTTATAGTTAGTTTGTGTCGATTGCTTCCGTAGGTGTTTCCGTTCATGTTTTCTCTGATCCAATTTCGATATTGATTGCGATGCTTGGGTGGCTGTGCCATAGTTGAGATCTCAGAGTTAGATAATCGTAAAGCTAGAGTGTTTGTTCTAAGTTGTTATATATTGTGCATTGAATTTGTGAGGCTAATTGTTCAAGGCATCGTGATCTAAAGCACAACAACTTGCTATTGAATTCTAATTGCAGACTTTGGGCTTGCGAGGACAACTTCTCAAACAGATTTCATGACCAAGTTACTGCTCAACTGGTTGGAGTACACAGCTGCAATTGATATATATGGTCAGTGGGTTGCATACTTGGTGGAATCATGACAGATAACCTTTGTTTCTTGGAACTATGTTCATCAACATAGACTCATCACCGAGGCTACTGAGAAGAAGAACGGAAGAAGAGATTGAAGGAGGTAGGTCGGTGGGATGAATGACGTCGGCGGCAGCGCCAACTATGACGAAGGGGAAGGTGGGTCAAAGGAAATTAACAAAAAGAATTACTAATTTATTCATTAGTTAAGTTTAAATTTTGTTTTACTTAATAGATGATCATATGATGTAATATAGTTTTAATTGGGACCAAAACTACAATTTTTTCACTTTAATTTTTCTGATCAATAACACGCTGCCACGTGGCATTAGAGTTAATCGAAAAAAACTTACTTTATTATTATCAAATTTTTCCTAACGAAGATGCGTATATAATGCTCGCAGAAACCCACTATTACATGTACAAAAGACAAAACAATAGGGTATGATTAAATAAACTTTACATTATAAATCCTAGTAATACTTATATTAAATATTTAAACTAATGAAAGATGTTTCGAGTCCGGCTTGCCATCAAACAATTTTAACTTCTTTGATGGTGTCAAGGACCAATCTCAATCATTGATTCATTTTTTAGATCTAATTGTTTAAATTAAAAGGGTAAAAATGTCATTTCACCATTTAATTTAATTTCTTTTTAATTTAAGTGGAAACTCGGCCTGGATCTCCGGCGACTGGAGCTCCGACAACTTTTTCGGTGAATTTTCTAGACGATCGAGCTCCGATTTCGAAAAAAAATTTTGGCCACCGGACCACCATCGTCAGCCCTATTTTTTCTGGAAAAAAATTTTGGTGACGCTTCGTACTCATTTTTAATATGTGTACACATTTTATACATGTGTACTTGCACATTTCTGTACATAAACCGTGTACACGTTTATGTACCTACATTTTTGTAACAATGTGTACACATGCACATACTTTTTTGTACACGTGTATGCACTCTTTGTACACGTATACAAATATTTATATACGTGCACATACTCATTGTACACATGTATACAATATCTTACATTTTTTTATGTGATGACGCTTCGTACTCGTGTTATATATGTGTACATGTTTTATACATGTGTACACGTTCTATACAAGCACACATTTATGTACTTACATTTTTGTATACGTGTACACATACTTTTTTGTACATGTGTACACATATTTTTTTGTACACGTGTACACATATTTATATACGTGCACATACTCATCGTACACATGTACACAATATATTACATTTTTTAATGTACACGTGCACTCATTTTATACACGTGTACACCTATTTGTACACGTGCACACTTATTTTTTACACTGGTGTACACATACTTCGTACTCATGTGCACATATTTTGTATAAATCATGTATACACGTTTTATACATGTGTACACGTTCTATACACGTACACGTTTTGTACGTAATGTGTAAACATATTTATAAACGTGGACGTACACTTAATTTTTACACTAATGTACACATATTTTGTACTCGTGTGCACATATTTTATATAAATCATGTGCACACTGTTTATAAAATAATGTGTGTACCTTTGCACACCTTTTTTTTTTATATTAGTGTACACATACTTCATACGCACATTATATACAAACCATATGTATGCTACTTTATTAAAAGTATTTTATTGTTATACATATCTCAATAATACTTAGTGGCATAGTGGTAGGAGTTTAGACTTACAATAACTATGTCAAGGTTCAAATCCCCTCACCAACAATTTTATAAAATAACTATTGTGATGGTGGAGCGGCGGAGGGAAGCGGCCAGCGACCGGCGATGGTTGGCCGAGGGAGACGGTTGCCGGCGGGGGGAGGCGGCCGGCGGTGGCTGCCGGCGATGGCTGCCGGCGACCGGCGATGGCTGACTTATGGTGGATGAACGGCTATGATTGTTCCTTGATGGGGTCAAGGAAACCCTTCCTTGATGCCAAGCCGGACTCAGATGTTTCCTTGAATTCAACCAACCAAACAGAGAACACATAATTGATTTGACTATGTTACAGTTAACCAAACCGGACAGGTCAGACCACTAAATTCAACTTGAAATTGCTCCGTCTCTAGGCACCATTCTTCCGCCGTCATCCATGTCCAATGCGGCGGAGGCTGTGATTCGGCCGTGTAAGGCAGCTGGCACCGCCAATGCCACTTTCTTCTTCCACTGCTAATCAAACATGGATTATCATTATATGGAAGCAATATGGATCTTCTAGATAAACTAACAACCCGAAACCTCCCCAGCATCATCGTCCGTCGGATGGGTACAACCAACAGTGGTTTCGATTCGGTCGTGTCAGGCCGTCGGCGCCGCCCGGACCAACAACTTCTTTCGTTGCCGATATAGGTTGCAACGACCTCCACTCTTAAGCGGCATAATTGATTCATCCATCTGGTTGTTTCATGTCATCGTATCGACCACCCTCTATCTCAATCAAGAGCAATGTCGACCCAATTAGGCCAGAATCGAAACTAGATCATCGGGAATCAAAGGGGTTAATGTCGATCTGACAGGGGACTTTGACGGTGCGGCCATTGATGACTCAATCGATCATCGAATAATCCCATAATCGGACAATTACAACCGGCCGGAGATCCTATCGTCCCTCCCCGATGCCACAGATTTATGGGGCTCAGATGCTTGCATCATAATCGACAGAGTTGTGGAACTAAGCATGAAGTCTGACCACCATTGTTTCTACGTTTTCCTAGGTTGAAGATAGATGGAATTAATGATGCAAGTTAAATTGGGTCATTTTAATTCACTCAAGAAATTCAAAGACTTTGCATCTAATATTAGGTTGCATATTTTAATTAGGTTTTAGGGAAATATAATAAGATTAAAATAAAATATTTAAATTGTAATTAATCCAAAGGATTCAGATCCGTTGATGGAACGAATGGTTCGGATGGCGACACGAAAGTGGGGTAACGGCTACCCCCACCTAGCTGGGGGCAACGGAGTTGCACATTCAGAAATTAAACTTTCATTCTAGCTACCTAATCAACCGTTCAATCAAGATAACCAACCATATACGCAAATAAGTCAAACCAAGCATCCAACAAATTCAAGCTACTCATAAGCACATCAGCAACCACTAATCAAAACAAATAATTAACCATTTCAACTCTCCAATTCATGCATCCCTAATAATTACTGAGTCGAGTTGTAATTTCTCACGTTATAGCTATCTATCAACGCTAATCCCTCACTTTATCCTAAAATCATTTTCTGTCCTAGAACGTCCATCTCGTCGTCCTGATTCCAGCGATTCTGACGGTTCGTCAATCAGAATCCTAATAAAGGAGTTACGCCCGAATCTCTGAAACACCAATTAAAGCTTCTAAACCAAACTATCAAGCGGGTCCTTAACCAAATTTCCACAAGAACCACATATTTACTGAAAAGGCAGAAGGGTCACTTAACTTTAATAGGGATACAGTTTCGTCACCTAACTTCTAAAGGCTGCACTCTAGATGACCTTTCTTCTACCTTAGCTCCGGCGAGCCGCCGCCGGAGCTCCGCCTCGCCGCCGCCACTTCCTAGATTGTGGGAACGCGGAATAAACTGTCGCCTATCCGGAATTCTCCGCCTCTGCCGCTTAAACGTGAACGATCGCCTTGTCTCTCCTTCCCTTCAAATTGTCGTCGGTACAGCCAACGTCGCCGCTGCATCGGGGCTCTGCTCCTTCGTGTTCCTGATAGTGTAGGAAAATATTAGATGCAAAACAAGATACGTAGCGGAAATACGAATCAACATCTAATAACCTAGATCATCTCGATTACATATTAATCAATAACAAAGGTTATTGTGACTCACCTTCTTGAAGCGTGATATTAGCTCGAAAACTAATACCTCTCGTAGCCTTTAGATCAATCCAGAGAGCTCAAAGTGCATCTCCTCTACTTAGTTCACGCTAGTTATGATCCGGATCTTTCTCGCCAAAGCTTGCAAGAACTCTTAGTCGAAGAACAGTTTTTAGGGTTATGGCGGCTAGGGTTTTCTCTAAGAGAAAGTATGATCGGCTTAGGATTGACTGCTACCCTAACAGTCCTATTTATAGGATTAGGGTAGAAACTCTAATCTCTTCCTAACCCTATTAAATGATTTGGTCCATACTATAGGCATCTGACCTTGTAGGACCCGGTCCGATTAGTCGTGGCCCAAACCTCTAATTAATATTGGTCTATAGCAAGACATATTACTCCCTAACCGGCCCGAATTAATTCTAGTAATCAGGTCTAACACTTAACTAGTTCATATGCAGATTTGTACTGATGGACATAAATCCTTCAGTCTCCCATTTGGCCGAGGGACAAGTCCGCACGTTTAGATTTCTTGTGTCTCCTGGTCGACCACTTTGAGAACGTAATAACATGGAACGGTTACTCACTTATAGTTCAAAATCTTTCTTCTTGTCAGTGAGATTCTTGAACTGTTTAAAAAAACAAATGATTGTAACAATAATCCATTTGAGCATGGCCATGCATTTCCACAGTTCTCACTCTACAAGGGGCCCGGGTCACCGTATCATGCCTTGCAATAGGAGAGACATCTCCAGTCTTGTATCGATCATGCTCCCACTCAAATCATGACTACCCCGAAAATAATGCCTTTATAACTCCCTTATTCAGGTGAGCGTTTAATAGAATCAAAGGTGAGTCACTCCTTGAATTAGGTCATACGATACTCATGTCGGAGGAATCTACTAGAAGTGTATAACTTCAGAAAGTCTTGGGTTACTTTCCAAAGCAGGTCATGTCCAGTATGCAACACTTATACATACCCATGTATATGGCAGGACAACACGTTGTCTCTATAGTCCGTGAAACTCGCGACTCTCACAACCATTATACAAACTAGTCCTTAATGGGAGTTCGTGTATGTTCAGTTTAACAACTCCAGACTAGGGACAAAACATAGCTTGAGAGGTTCAGTTCACTTATGGGGTTTCATGCATCAGCAACTTGTGTTGATGATCCCATTGAACGCTACTCAACTATTGAACATTTCATTCGATTCTAAGCCAAAATCAAATTAGAATGAAACATATTTCCTTTTGTTGAAACAATAACTCCAATGTCATACATCTCATGTAGAAAAAACTCTTTTACATAATGTATACATCAAATCTAAGCAAGGTCTTCCAATACAATTTCCAACAACTTGTTCGAGTCCTTTTTGCCAAGTTGTGCTACTTATGCTTAGCACCGGTTAGAGGCTTAGTCAACAGATCAACCAACTTGTCATCTGTTGAAGCTTTGCTCAATCTGATCAAGTGTTTCTCACATAGTCTTGAAGTAGATATTACTTTGTATTAATGTGCCTTGACTTAGCCTTGGGGCTTGGTTCCGTCAAAAGAGAAAAGGCTTTATTGTTGTCACAATAAAGACCTAGTTCCTTTTGGCGTGAAGGAACCACCTCAACCTTTGTCAGAAACTTATTGATCCACATAGCTTACATTGGCGCTTCTACTGCAACAATGTACTATGATTCTGTAGAAGATCGAGCCACCAAAAATCTATTTGGTACTCTTCTAGCATACTACTCCATCTCCATGAAGACATATCTGGATTATGACTATGTGTCATCATGATTAGTCAAATGGTTGGCATCATCATGCCATTTAATTGTCAACTCCCTTTTCACCTCTAATCACTGGAGAATAATCCTAAGTCTTAGTAAGATACTTAAGGATATTCCCGACACAATCCAGTGAAAAAATCACATGGATTCGATTGGAATATGCTGCACACGATGCAACATCTCTTTGAGTACATGTCTTCACATACATGATGAGTTTATAGCCAAAACATGTGGAACACTCATCATATCTCCTTTTCAGCTTGTGTCTGAAGACACGATTCATTGTTGAAATGTATGTCGTGGTTTATAGGAGAGTATCACCTCTTGGATTCCCTCATATCGAACCTATCAAGAATCTTATCAATATAAGTCTCTTGACATAGACCAATGAGCTTTCCTGATATATCTCAGATGTAATTAGATCAATATCCATTTGTTGCTCATCATCTTGAGTTTTTTCAAGATGAATATTTCTCCCACTTGTTTTCTTGAAAATATACTCATTTTCCAAGAAGACACCATCACGAGCAACAAACATTTTGTTCTCTTGAGGGTTGTAGAAGTAATATCCCTTCGTCTGTTTAGGATAACCTACAAATAGGCACTTTGTCTGATTTTGGAGCTAGTTTATCGAAAAGCATATACTTAACATAAAGTTCGCGACCCCAATCTTTTTAGAAAATATATCACTAGTACCATACCAGACCATATGTGATATGGTGTCTTTTCAATAGACTTACACATAGTTCTATTCAGTGTAAACGCAATAGTTTCATGTCCCCAGAAAAATATTTAGAAGATTAGTGAAGCTCATCATATATTGAACCATGTCTAACAAGGTTCAATTTCTCCTCTTAAACACGCCATCCAACTATGGCATTCCAAGAGAATTGAGTTGTGAAATGATTTCATAACTCCTAAAATGATAAAAAAAACTCTTAGCTAAGATATTCACCGTCTCGGTCAAACCGTATGGCTTCTATCTTCCTACCAATTGGTTTTGTACTTCATTTTGTGAATCTTTGAACATTTCCTAAGATTCAAACTTCCTATTCATTAAGTAGATGTATCCATACCTACATAAGTCATTAGTAAGAGTGATGAAGTATCTAAATCCTCCACGAGTCATTGAACTCATAGGTCGACACACATTAGTATGTGTGAGGGCCAAAAGATCACTTGCTCTTTCACTTTGGTAGAAGAACGACGACCTAGTCATCTTTCCCATTAGGTAAAGCTTTGCATGTATCAAAACTCTCACAAGAAAATGAGATTGAAACACCAACTGTCTAAAGTTGTTTCATGCGTAGCAAACTAATGTTTCTAAATGCCAAATGTTTGCGGATTATGAGTTTTTCTATTGCTTCTGGGTGTTACTAAAACTCCCATTGGAATGCATGCCAACCTAGCATCATTGTCAATGCAAAGTTTTATTCCACCACTAACTTCTTCCAAGTTACAAATATGATTCTATCTGAAATCCATTTTCATTTACGATCTCTTGTTCGTATAGTGCTTTATTGGTATCACACCTCTCATTCCTTTGTTTAATACTTTAAACACGGCTACCTTTAACACCATATCTGAAGTGGTCCTCAAGAATGTGTATAAACCAGCCAACTATGGACGAGAAGCAATCACTGTTTCTAGTTCTCCTCCCACTTAATTCATGCAGTCATTGTACAAATTTTGGGAGAGATTTGGTTGTTTGGGGTACCAGGGATGGAGTATGCATTCATAAAGTTCACTCCAAGTGAAACTATGAATGTCAACACATGTAACATGACAATCAACTATGTCTTTTAAACTTCAGTTATAGTCTTTTCTTCTTCATATGAAGTGACTATTTGAAGTTTAAAATATGATTTCAAGGACATTTCCTTAAGAACACTACTTTGTTCTATGTGTGGTGAGGGCTTCAAAAGCCTTTAGCATTCATAATGCTTTGAACTTCTCATTCTTAAGGATAAGTTCATTAATTTGGTGATAGGATAAACGAGTTCACTAATCATAATTCTACGAAAATAAAGTGCAAAAACTATTATAATTAAGACCCATATTGTGTGTACTTCATTCACACAAAAGTGTGTCCCCTTGAATGAAATACTTCCCAAGATCCCAAATCCAACAAAAAATTAGCCGTACTTTGGCACTGCCACTAAATTTTTGTATTTTAGGTAGACCAGCCCATTGGTCAATCACAACTCTTTTGTGACTCTTGGTTGATTATGTGACTATCACAAATCAATTATGCTTTGAACCAAAACTTTGTCCTTTTTATTCGTTGAGTACGACCAAAAATGAACTTATGGACCCCTAAGATCCACCCTTGCTATCCAATGCAATAATAGGTCCATAGTCTACTTTGGCAGAAAAAGCCTAGTTCTTGTAAAGGCATCACATGTCTCGTTATGGTAAAGCATTGCCTCAATTTTACTTTGGGGACATTTTAGGTGATGTGTTTTTATCTAAGTTTGTTAGTGAACTAATCGCGCAAGAGACATACACAACAACCTAAAATATGGTTCTAAGCATCAGATAGTAAACTCTTGTGGGTGATCGGATCTTGGCCCCTTTAATCTTGGAAAGGCGCTTCAAGTTCATCATCGAAGGATATCCTATCCCTGAGTCTTTGACTAGAATTCATCCATCATTTGTTGTAATTACATAGCTTTGTAAACTAATTACAAGATTTCTAATCTATCTTATTAATTTACAAATAATAAAATTACAATAAAATAAACGGTACGCAAACTTATTTCCTAAAATAAAATAATAAAAATTAAATTGGGGTGGGGCTTTTATCCGATCACCAAGAACCTGCATGTTTTGCCACAAAACGCATAATATTCACAATAACACATGTATATAAAACATCCATTCATTAACTATTGCATGAGTGAATACCTTAAATCTAGCATGCTTGGTAGATTTAATTTAACCCTAATTAACCAATTTTAATTAAGGTGGTAATCAATTAAGAATAAAATAATTTTATTCTAATTAAAACCTAATAATAAAATCCTTTATTACAATTGCTTGAATAATAAAATTCATTCAATTATAGGGACTATCGTTAATATTTAAAAATTTTATGGATATAGATTTCAAAAACTTGCCCTTAAATTCCATCAATTAAAACTGCTACTCAATTTAATAACTCTTTATTAAAAACTAATTAGGAAATTAATTATGAATTTAAATATTTTCAATACTTAATCAAACCTATGATTAAAATTGAAAATTGCCCAAAAAATCGGTTCAAAAACCATTCTGTTTGATGGCCAAATGGCTTGGTCAAACCTAGTCCAAACAGAAAAAAAAAATTAAATTAAATTTTGAACCGAATCGGTCAGACAAATTGGTTTTATCAAAACTAGTCAACCAGACTGATCGACCCAAGTCTGGTCCAACCAGACAGTCCACCCAACAAAACCTTTGGTCCGAGCCCATGTCGAGCCCTGTCAAACACAAGGGGTGTGGGGTGTGGGCCAAAAATAAGCTTGGACCATCCGAAGCTCGGCCAAAAACAATCTGGTCCAACCAGAGCCTTAGCTTAACAAGCTGGCCTAGCTAGCAAGCTTCAGGCTTTTAACAGCATTTTCGGGCCAAATTTTGGCCGGCCCAGAGTCATGTGTCAAACCTAAACCCGGACGAGCTAAGGTTCAATAACCTAGGGCTTGTATTAATTCAACAAAAATAATGGGCTTAAGCCTTAAATTGAGAATTGTTGTAAGTTCAACTTTTATTTAAAATAAAAAATGCGGAAAAAAAAAGTAAAGGATTCATAAACCTACCGCCACCAACCTATTAATTAATTATTATTATTTTCTAAATCAAAACTAGCAGTTTATACGATAAACTTTGAAATATCCATAACACTTTGAAAACATGATTTTTAACGAAAATATTAACACGAGATAATCCCCTCCTCTAATTGAATAATTTTATTATGAACGCAATTCGTTTTGTTATGAAAAATACGCAAAACAGAGGCTCTGATACCACTGTAGGAAAACATTAGATGCAAAACAAGATACGTAGCGGAAATACGAATCAACATCTAACAACGTAGATCATCTCGATTGCATATTAATCATTAACAAGGGCTATTGTGACTCACCTTCTTGAAGCGTGATATTAGCTCAAAAACTAATACCTCACGTAGCTTTTAGATCGATCTAGAGAGCTCCAAGTGCAGCTCCTCTACTTAGTCTATGCTAGCAGTGATCCGGATCTTCCTCGCCAAAGCTTGCTAGAACTCTTGGTCGAAGAACGACTTTTAGGGTTTTGGCGGCTAGGGTTTTCTCTGAGAGAAAGTATGATCGGCTTAGGATTGACTACTACCCTAACAGTCTTATTTATAGGATTAGGAATCCCTTCCTAACACTAATGGGCCGTCAGCCCAGTAGTCCCAATCCACCATGGATTGGGCCTATTAAATGATCTGGTCCATACTATAGGCGTGAGACCTTATAGGACCCGGTCCGATTAGCCGTGGCCCAAACCACTAATTAATATTGATCTCTAGCAAGACATATTAATCTATAACCGGTCCGAATTAATTCTATTAATCAGGTATAACACTTAACTAGTTCATATGCGGATTTGGACAGATGGACATAAATCCTTCAGATCGCCAACGCTGCCACCGAACAAGACGCGTCCCCCCGACTCTCTCTCTCTCTCTATCCCTCTTCCGATCCTCCTCTACCGTTAATACTCTTCACCAACCTTCACCTCCGAGTTCGTGCCAAGCAACCCGCCGCCACCTGGTTCCCTTCTTTCCTCCTCTCGATCGACTTTCGTGCCAACAGCCGCCGCCCCTCTCTCGAAAGTCATGCCCCGCCAATGCTATTTCTCTCTTTTCAATTTTCAGCAGCCAACCCTTCCCCTCGATTTGGGCGCCAGCCTCTCCCCCAAAATAAACCTCCAGCTGCCCTCCTCTTAACCACTAGGGCGAACACAACCATTAAGGCTTGGCCTAAGTCCTCCGTTGAACCAAACAAGGATCGGGCCTTGCTAATATCTTTTAAAATGGACGGGCCTAGGGCCCCTGATCCCCCAAGTCCCTGATTAAGTGGTTTGGAGCCCACTCAACTCCTTCTCCTAATTTCCGCTGACCCAAGTTGCTCCAATA
This sequence comes from Linum lewisii, assembly GCA_034768395.1. Classification (NCBI taxonomy): domain Eukaryota; kingdom Viridiplantae; phylum Streptophyta; class Magnoliopsida; order Malpighiales; family Linaceae; genus Linum; species Linum lewisii. Next base: position 50,044,201 of record CM068298.1, on the reverse strand, counting down.
GGCTTAGGCCCTTGCTTGTTCCACCAAACCAGGCCAAAGCCTTCATAACCGCCCCCTTTTAATGGACTCGGGCCAATGGCCCCCTTTCTGTTGTTGCTTCCTCGCTGAACGGGATAAAATGCGGCTCATAACCTTATAGTCTTCCCTATCTGCACGATATGACATTATAGTGTAGATTCTGCGTCGAATGGCCTCATAGTACCGTTTAACTGCATGAGTATTGTTTTCTCCAGTTTATCGGGATCCAACCAGTCAACAATCCAACTTGGCAGCCACATATGTTAAATAAATCAATTAAGTAGGTCCAAAAAAATGAAAATTGATTAACTTAAACAAATACTTTTAATTTTCCCCCTTTCTCATCATTTTCTCCGTTTCTAGCCTAAAATTACAGCCAACCCCAACACTCCCCATGACTGAACGAGATCGACGGCAACTATTGTTGGTAAAACTCACCGGCAATAAGAAATTAAATCACCGGCAACCTCAATCCTATAATCATTTCTTGATGAGGAATTGATGGAAGGACTGGAGGAAGTAGTGTCGCCGCCGCAAGCCACTTAATTGAAGAGAGCAGTCCGAAATCGAGGCCGATGTTTATGGATTTCGACGCGAGGAGTTCGTTGACGTTCATGAACCAAATCAGGTCGCCCTGGAAGGCGAAGACAGTGGGAAGGAGAACAAAGTCAAGTGATCTTCTTCTTCTTATGCTTCTGATTTCAATTTCAGCTCTATGTCAATCCTCAAGCCTAACAACAATCCGCATCTCTAGGCAGCGATTTAGCTGAGTTACCCGGTCAAATCGTCTACGAAACTCACCGAGTTGTTGATGTCATCTTCTTCTTTATCTTCGAATTCGAAGAAAAGCTTCAACAGTCTGCCATTCGATCCAGACCTAGTCACATTATACGAGCGGGAACTATCAGCCGAATGAGAGCAAGTCAAACGAATCATCCCGTCGACTCTAAAAAACCCCTAAATTTGAAAAACTCGAACAATTTTGACTCACTGCTCAACAGATTTTAGTTCATCGAGCGTGACGTGTTGATGGATTCAGGGTTCAAGGAAGATTTGAGATTGCCAATGGGGACCAAAAAAAAGAAGGTTCCTCAGGTTTTCGTGAAAAGGAGGCTGATCGGAGGAGCTGCAGATATGGCGAAGCTCGATGAGGAAGGGATGTTTTGTGGGATTCAGCGATGGCTAACTACCGACTGTGGGAGAGGCGGCGGGAGCGAGTTTCTTGATATGTAGGGAGTGTAATGGAAGTTTGAAGGCTTTGTGTGAGAAGATGAAGAAGAAGGTGAGGTTTGGTGGGTAAACTGAGAATGGACTGAATGAGTGCAAAGTGCCCTGTTTTGCTGAACTTGGGCTTGAAGATTAAGTTTTTATTGCTATGGAAATCGATTTCCAAAGAGAAAGGAAGAGCAATGCAATTAATTTTTTGTCGCCGATGAGTTTTACCGACGACAGTTGCGTCGATTGTTTTAGGTGGGCCTGTGTTTTAATGGTACAGACCGGAAAGGGGGAAAAGTTTAGTAATTTTCTTTTATCGGTCTCATTTATTAATTGATTTATTTAAAGTAGGCTGCTACGTTGGATTATTAACTGGTTGGATCCCAGGAAACCGGAGAAAATAATAATCCTGCAATTAAATAGTACAATAAGGGCATCTGACGCAGAATCTACGGATTAGGTATAGTGACACAATTTTGGCTTATGTCTATAAGACATAAGCCATAAGAGCCACTAGATCTTCTTGTAACACATCCAATGGTGGAGGGAAAATATTAATATTATAATATAAATCCCCAAATTAATACCCCATAGTAACTATTTTTACTACCATTATTTGATCCATAAAATTGCCATCAATTCAAATATTATTACTACCATATTTTGACCCAAAAAACTGCTGCCTTTTTCATCTCTCTCAAAAAACGGCGATGAAAATTTTCCACACAGGTCTTCGAACTAAACCGCCGGTGAAGCAGACTTCAGGCAAAAGGGTTTCGACGGCATCTCTGGTTGCTAAATAAGCGGCGGCAAATTCCAACTCCGGTAGCGGTCTCCAAACTAATCGTCGACGTTCCTAGTTTCACTCTCGGCGTTATGGTTGCAATCTCAGTAGACATTCATTCAGGTTTGAATGAACTTCACTTAGATTTCATTATTTTGGGATTGCATGTGCCAAAAAACTAGGTTTTGTGGGTCGATTTTGTTGTGAATCATTTTTGTGTACTGTCCTGAATCTCTGTTTTAGGATTTGTGGTTTGATCTGGGTATTCTATGGGAACTATCATTAGAAGATACTGTTATTCTCATAATACTATTATTATTGTTTGATTTTATTTCCTAATCTATGTTTTTTAATTTTGGGTCTGTGATTTGGCTGAATTTGTGGGTCGTTTGTTGTTGTTAATCATTTTTGTGCATTGTCATGGATCTCTGTTTTAGGTTACTGGGGTTTGATCTAGGTAAATTCTATGGGATTTGATTTTCCAAGAATAATGTTATTCGAATAAAACTAGTATTGTTGTGTAAAAAATCAGTGATCTGGGTTTGTACATAATAATATTATTCTCTGATATGGGTGTTATTCAAATTTTCTTTCATAGATTATTATTATCTGATTTGGGTTTGTACATCATGCTATGATCACCGATTTTTATTATTAATATTTGATTAGGGTTATTCTATTCTTGATGTGGGGTTTTACACTATTTTTGTGTCATTTAAAAAGAAAGAGGCTGATACTAGTTGTAATGGAATAATAATATATTGTTTGCAGCAGATACTGTATCTTTTTTCTTAAGTTGTAATTCACTGAATCTCTAATCGTTTCCATGTTATTTGGCAGTGGTGCTTCCCGATTCTGCACGCTGATCATTATTCCATGTTCATTTTGAACACGAAGGATGAAAAGTACCATTTCTTTGATAGAGGAAACACAGCTGGATTCGAGCACCAATGGATGATGATAGGTTACAGTGTAATGAAGTATGTGACTGAGTGCATGTTTACCCGTGAAAAAAGTTAAAGATTTCAGGAAGTACAAGTGGGAGATGATAAAGGGGATTAGTACAATGACATGGGGGTTCTTTTTGCAGAGACTACCTCATGCGGATGTTTGAAAATGGGATGGAGAGGTTCATTCGTGGATGGATAAGTAGTGGAAGAATGCTTCAGAAATTCAAACTTTCAGGGAAATCGTCTTCCTTGAGATATTTGCAAATCACATGAACAAGAGATCGAAGGCGGTACTCGAAACAGGGATGGTGCACTACATGGTCAATCCATCCCAACTTCCAACTCCGCGCTGAATTATATTTTAGTTCGTATCTGTTTCAAGACTACCTCATGCAGATGTTTGAAAATGGGATGGAGAGGTTCATTCGTGGATGGATAAGCAGTGGAAGAATGTTGTGGAAATTCAAGCTTTCAAGGAAATCATATTCCTTGATATGTTTGCAAATCCCATGAACAAGAGATCGACGGTGGTACTCGAAACGGGGATGGTGCACTACACGGTCAATCCATCCCAACTTCCAACTCCGCGCTGAATTATATTTTAGTCCGTATCTGGGTTATTGAACAATAGGGGATTTCAAGAAACTTTTTTGTTTAAGCAGCAACATTTCTACATGGCATGGCTGATTAGTAGTTTGGAATTTGGTTGGATTTTGAGTCCCCTTTGAATCGCGTTTTATCCATTTCTAGATGTGCTGAGGTAGGTTTTGACTGGGAGGCTTTGGAGTTCAAAACAGTCAAGGAGGCAGAGGATTTTTACAGAGACTATGCTCAAGATTAGTGGGTTCTGATTATTGCTACAAAACAGATACAAAACGCGAAATTAAATTAGATAAATCTCAGTAATATACGAAAAAGTTACATTAGAGTTCATAAAAATACTAATATTCAGTTGATAATAGTATACGATATTTTATACCTCAAACGAGAAATACTAAACAAAAATCATCTAAACATGATTAGGAAAAAGAACACCAAAAAAACACAACCTTTGAATCTTATGAAAACTATATAATGGAAACGAAAAAAAAGCTCTCAGTACTAATATACGAATATAGAAAAATTAGAGTTGAAAAGAATAATACAATATATAGATAGCTGATGTTGCAGTTTTAGCGGTATCAAATAACTAACCTATCGAAGTAGACTAGATCGTATTCCACAGGGTTTCTACTAATCGACTACTCAAAGAAGCTGCAAATTAATCAGGTTTAAACACTTAGTGCGTGGTGTGAGTTCCACGACTTCTAATCTAATAAAGCAGGAAAATAAAAGACAGAAAAGTAAAAGATTGACTAACGAGAAGATAGACAAACTTAGATTTCGAATCCCCCTTAGATCACCAGAGCATTGGCAATCAACAGATTAGCGGTTTTCAATTCTAATTCAATCGGTTTCTATACACCACCATAACTCCTGACCCTTAGGTTTAAGACTGGCGAACGTTCGCTCTATCCGATCTAACTACCAAGATTAACTAGCCGCCCGGGTACGGTCGCCTCTCGCAACGACTTAATTAACTGGTGCAATTACTAACGATTTATGAGTTACTCTTGCAGTGGATTAACCCTAATCGGTTCCTACGAAAGGCACACTCCAATTATAAGGTTAACTAGTTGAATTGATGTTTTAAAGAGAGGCGAGCGTTCGCTTCTATCCTTAGCTTAACAAGAATCTAAACTAGGTGATCAAGGAAGACAAGTTTATGCGCCAAAGCAGGGAAGCTGTCTGGCGACTAACCCTAGCTTGCATAAACTTAATCTAGGTGATTAACTCACGACTATCAAGGTCGTATTCCACGAGGGCTCTCTCAAAAGCTTATACTCACACGGTTCATGGACGGTCTATTCATTTAAAATTGGTTTTAGTTTAGAAAAGAAATAAAAACATAAAAGAAACTAAACAAACAAGCAAATCAAATGGGTGCAAATCAAAGGTAAAGGAGGTTAACTTGGAAAGATAGGTTCATCATGCTCAAGAGGTATAAATGCACAAACAATCCAAACATGATCGAGGATGCAATCGAATGACCACGCAAATCCCTTCTATAGACTCAATGCACTCTTGTCGCACCAAATCCCTATCCTATAACCACTCAACCTAGGCTCTCGCTCTCAAGCTAAGTGACTAAGGATGCATTAAAGGTGTTTGATGAAATGCCAAGCTACAAAACCCTCTCCTATGACTCTATGACCACTAGGCTAGACACCACACTCTCATGCCAATGTCCTAACACTAAGAGAATCATCCAAAAACTAATCAAAGTTCAATTGAGTGAAAATCCTAATGCACACCAAGTGTTCGATAAAATGCACAAGTGAGAAATCATGCAACCATGGTTGAATTGAGATGATCTAATCTCTTAGAACACACTCCCTTCAATCCCTAGACCTACAATCCATGTAATCTAAGCACTCTCATGCATTACATCACAAATAATAGACCAATCAAGCCATAGCCATCAATGGAATTAACAACAAGTCATAGAGACCATCCTCATACAATCCAAGAACAATCATAGCATGTTTGTACAATTCACCTCTATCCTAGCACAACCATCTATCAATCCAAGAAAACCTAAGAAATCAGCCACACATGGCCAAGGAAACAAAAGAGAAAGAAAGAGAGATGATCACCAAGAACACCATGGCAATCCTCCTCTTGCAAGCTCCTCTCCAAGGTTGTGGGCTTCAATCCAAGCTCCTCTACTTTGATTTGCACCTTGCTCTAGGGTTGTGGAGGATTGGTTGATGAGGAGAAAGTGTTTGAGAAGTTGAGAGAAAAGGGTTTTGAAGAAGGCTGAAGTCTCAATTCATGAATTGTTCCCTCAAGTTGAACGCGACTCCTCTTTATATACTCGGCCGATTTTGCTTCATATTTTCGGCGAAAACTTCATAAGGGTTTCGCCAAAAATTCCTTCATAAATCACCGATCCAGCCTTGCATTCCTTCTCATGTTTTCGGCGAAAATACTGGAAAGTTTTCGCCAAAAATCTCTTTGAAGATCAAGCCTCCGCCGACTGCTTAGAATTTTCGGTCCGAGAACTCTAGGTTCTCGCCGAAAATTCCTTTAGCTGAAAGTGCATTTTCTCCAATCTTGCATCGGCCGTATCTCCTCCGTCCTAGCTCCGACCGACCTCCCGTTTGATCCCACGTGCTCCTTGTCACCAGTACTTCAATGCCAAGACCTGAAAATACAAAGAAAACAGCTCCAATAGACATGGAATTGGCCTCAAAGTGGCAACCGGGCAACAAAAGGACACTTTGCATAAAACTTCAATAAAAGCGTATAAATCATGGCAAAATGAGATCAAACACGGGAAATCCTTAGGCTAATCAAAGGCTTACAATGCACCAAATAAAGTCACATCAGTGATCAACCAGAAAAGAAACATAAACAATGACGAACAAAACAACTATGCAAAGAGAAACTGATTGAACTTCGAATCTAATTACCGCCGATCCGTGACCGCTTTAAAGCCCTGGGTCACTTAGGGTTCATCTAATCTAAGCTCTACAAGTTCAGCTACTCATAACGATAACAGAAGAATCAAAGGCAACAAAGGAAATCATCATACAGAGGAAGAACAGATAAGAACTGAAAAACCTAATTCTGGCGACTCCGCGATGCTTCGATCTCCTGGATCTTCAACTTTAAGCTCCGAGCTCTTCGAGGTGGAAGGATGGCGTCACGATCTCTCCACGGATCTTCGAACTCTCTAAACTCTATCCATCGACCCTAAGGTCGTGGCTAATCAGCCAAAATTCGTGTGTATTCAATCTGGCTTCAAAAAGTCTATATATAACACTAGAAACCCTTTACAAGTTGGAAAAGGCTGAATTTTCCCGTCTGGGGAGCTTACACGGCGTGTAAGCTCACAGTGCATTGAGCTTACACGGCATGTAAGCTCCAAAACGCAGCGTTTTGAGCTGTGCAGCACTCCGACTTGTTTCGATCATTCCCGCTCCGTTTGAACTCCGATTTGGTCTCCGTTTGAAGCGCTGGACTCGTGAGAGAGTCCTCTATAATGTGGTAACCTGGGGGTTCAACATAAAAGCTCACAAAAAGGGTAAAAATAGCCAATAAATGGACAATGTACGCACTAGGAGCCGATAATCACAAAGTTACGACAAATGCACCAAATACTCATCAAAATGGCATCAAAGGGTATGAAATGTTGCTTAAATGGGGCTGATAATCACGTCAAATCGATTGTCATCAAAATACCCCACACTTAAGCTTTTGCTTGTCCTCAAGCAAACTGAACTAGAACACACTCAAATTCACAAATGACACGAGATTAAACTGAGATTCAATTATAACGATTTGGTTTAGACTGTTCCACGTAGAAAAAGTGACCTACACATGCAAGAACATCAACCAAACAAGTTTTCAATCTCACTAATTTCTGCACACTTTAAGTAGTGGTTTTAACAAAGCTCATTCTTGGCAAAACAATTAATCATAATTAACCGACTATGATAACACCAATTCTAATAAAAAAAGACTTTAAGCTCTATCCATGAAGTGGATGCGGAGGTAGTAAAAGTGACGTGGCTATCGACTCGACTTCATCCGTTTCTAGATCTATACGTTACATGTTCTAATTAGGACCGATTTAAACAACAATTTATTTCAAGTTTCAACTTCTTCCTTTAATTTATTACTGCATACTAGTGCTCGATACCAAACACTTCACTTAGGTGTTGGACCTGCCTAGCTCACTGTATTTGTGCCTATGCTAGTGCTCAACCCGAACACTTCACTTAGGTGTCGGGCTTGCCTAGCTTTATTTTCAACACTTTAAAGAACTTAACATTAACTTGAACAACTCAATTACTTGATTCAACAATTTAGCCACTTGGTCCTAGCTAGTTATAACTTTTTACACAAGATTTCGAATTGGATTTCCGTCTAATCTCAAGCCACAATCACAGGTGATCAAATATGGAGTGAAAAACATGGAAGAAGCTAGCATTTATCATCTTAGAAAGGTGTTATCGAGCTTTGTTATTAACAAGTCAATCAGTTTAATTGATTCAAATTTCAACTACAAGAGTGATTTATGATCTGTTCTGACCTAGACTCATTTAATATCAGTTACGACACGTTGGTTACAGGTTCTAAGTGGAACAGTCTAGACGTCATTGTTCAAAATTGAAGTCAATTTAACATCAAAAGTCAAGAATTGAGCAATTCTATGCTAGAGAAATTTCAAATTTGAACCACAGAATCATAGATAGCAAGCAAGATCATGCATATCCTAAACTCCTACCCCACACTTAAACGGTTCTGTGTCCTCACAGAACTAATCTAGAGTAGAGAGATACGAAGAACCCGGAAGGTGATGGTCGTGTAGCGGATGAGCACGGAGAGTCCGGAGTAGAGCGGAGTAGCTACTCAAGTTCCTACAGAAACAAAAACAACAAAAAGATCAAAAGGATACCGGGACAAGTGCCCCGGATCCACACAGAAGAAAAGTGGATCGAGATCCGAAAAGAAGAAAGAAAAGAAATGGAAAGGATAGAAACAACCTGATCACTGTTCCGTGGGCGGGGGTGAAAATCAGAAGTCGAAACCAGTATAAATAGTTGGCGAAAAACACAAGATTTTCGGCGAAAATGTTTTGTAAAATCAAAATCCGGTTCGGTGAAAAGTTAAGTTGTTTTCGGTCGAGAAGTAGAAACAGGAGAACAGGCCGGTTTTAAACACATATTTTCGACGAAAATATGGGTGAATTTTCGCCGAAAATAATCTTGAAAATGGTCGACAGTTTTTTTCTTTCAATAGGGGCTTTAAAACAGAACGACTCAAAATGAAAACAACTGACTCCAGCCGTGGGTTGCCTCCCACGAAGCGCTCTTGTTTAACGTCCGTGATCCAGACGATACCTGTTAGGGACCCCAACTTAGGAGTTCCTTGAAGTCAATCGTCTTCTTCAAGGACAGCGGTTGAGTGCCGTGTAGCACTCCAGAAGGGTGATATAGCCGGTAGTGCTCCAATAGATCGCGGTTCTGGTTGGATGACCAGTTCTTCTCAAATTCTCCTACCGGAGGAGGAAAGAGGTAGTACGGCGCGGCATGGTCAATGAGCTCCATCTTCTCTACAGGTTGACTCGGTGGAAGTGTAGGTGAGGGTATCTCCTCAATCTCTATGTGCTCCTCTTCGGCTTCAACTTCAGGATGGATTGGCTTTATGTCTTCATCAACCACCACCGCCAAGGATTCTTCTAGCTCATAATAGTCATGGATAGGATCATCATCTTCTTCTTCGAACAGCTCTTGAGCGTCTTCTGTCATTAACTGCTTTGGTTGCTCGAGCTTGATGTCCGTCGCGAGATGAGCTTGTAGCATTGAAGAGATATTATCCAAGGCAGATTGGGTTCTCGACGAGCATTGTTGATGTTCATGAAGCATCTTTTGGTTATCTCTAGCGCCTCTTCGATGCTCTTGTTGGTGTATCTCTTGGTAGCCTTGTAGCATTGAAGAGATCTTATCAAAGAGGGAGTCGAATCTCGCCGTATTTTGTTGTTGTTGATGTAGCATTTCTCGATAATCATCGGGATATGGTGCTTCATTGATGTATCGCTCTCGGTACCGGTCATCCCACCCGTTACCTGCATAATCAAAACTAAGAAGCACTACCCAGGTAAATCATGAAAATATGGAGGAAAATAAATGGTAAGGCGGAAAGGTAGAAGAATAATTTGCCAACTCTTCTTTCAAACAATTAGAAGAGTCCCCGGCAACGGCGCCAATTTGATGTTGCAGTTTTAGCGGTATCAAATAACTAACCTACCGAAGTAGACTAGATCGTATTCCACAGGGTTTCTACTAATCGACTACTCAAAGAAGCTGGCAAATTACTCAGGTTTAAACACTTAGTGCGTGGTGTGAGTTCCACGACTTCTAATCTAATAAAGCAGGAAAATAAAAGACAGAAAAGTAAAAGGTTGACTAACGAGAAGATAGACGAACTTCGATTTCGAATCCCCTTAGATCACCAGAGCATTGGCAATCAACAGATTAGCGGTTTTCAATTCTAATTCAATCGGTTTCTATACACCACCATAACTCCTGACCCTTAGGTTTAAGACTGGCGAACGTTCGCTCTATCCGATCTAACTACCAAGATTAACTAGCCGCCCGGGTACGGTCGCCTCTCACAACGACTTAATTAACTGGTGCAATTACTAACGATTTATGAGTTACTCTTGCAGTGGATTAACCCTAATCGGTTCCTACGAAAGGCACACTCCAATTATAAGGTTAACTAGTTGAATTGATGTTTTAAAGAGAGGCGAGCGTTCGCTTCTATCATTAGCTTAACAAGAATCTAAACTAGGTGATCAAGGAAGACAAGTTTATGCGCCAAAGCAGGGAAGCTGTCTGGCGACTAACCCTAGCTTGCATAACTTAATCTAGGCGATCAACCAGAGAAGAAACATAAACAATGATGAACAAAACAACTATGCAAAGAGAAACTGATTGAACTTCGAATCTAATTACCGCCGATCCGTGACCGCTTTAAAGCCCTGGGTCACTTAGGGTTCATCTAATCTAAGCTCTACAAGTTCAGCTACTCATAACGATAACAAAAGAATCAAAGGCAACAAAGGAAATCATCATACAGAGGAAGAACAGATAAGAATTGAAAAACCTAATTCTGACGACTCCGGCGAAGCTTCGATCTCCTGGATCTTCAACTTTAAGCTCCGAGCTCTTCGAGGTGGAAGGATGGCGTCACGATCTCTCCACGGATCTTCGAACTCTCTAAACTCTATCTATCGACCCTAAGGTCGTGGCTAATTAGCCAAAATTCGTGTGTATTCAATCTGGCTTCAAAAAGTCTATATATAACCCTAGAAACCCTTTACAAGTTGGAAAAGGATGAATTTTCCCGTCTGGGGAGCTTACACGGCGTGTAAGCTCACAGTGCATTGAGCTTACACGGCATGTAAGCTCCAAAACGCAGCGTTTTGAGCTGTGCAGCACTCCGACTTGTTTCGATCATTCCCGCTCCGTTTGAACTCCGATTTGGTCTCCGTTTGAAGCGCTGGACTCGTGAGAGAGTCCTCTATAATGTGGTAACCTGGGGGCTCAACATAAAAGCTCACAAAAAGGGTAAACATAGCCAAGAAATGGACAATGTACGCACTAGGAGCCGATAATCACAAAGTTACGACAAATGCACCAAATACTCATCAAAATGGCATCAAAGGGTATAAAATGTTGCTTAAATGGGGCTGATAATCACGTCAAATCGAGTGTCATCAATTGCAAAATACCACTATTAGCTAGCTAATAGTATAGAATATGTCATCATCATCATGCATACTATTATACCTGGTACAAATTTATGGTATTTCCATCCATAAGAATTCAAAAACAAAATAATTTGGAAATACGTGCAATATTATTATTGTTGCATTGTCAGTATGAATTCTTCGAAATACATGAAAGTATGAATGGAAAAGTATCGTGGCCATCAACAATTCCGAGCTTGGCAGAACATGGTGCAGTATTCTCATCCGTTGTGGGTTGATTTTCCTCGATTGGATCATCTGGAATGCGGTTAAGATCAAAAGAATCGCTCAATGGCGGATTGTTGGCTTCCTCGATAAATTCAGTAGGCTCCATGAGGCTCGATTTTGCAGGAAAAAATTGAAAGGATCGAATGAAAAATTGAAATATCGTTGCAGGCACAAGAATGATTTTATTGATTGCAAATATTTGGTAAGTGGGATCAAAATTGATTGGATAGAATAAAACTAATATATAACCATAATTATTACACTCATTAAATCAAAATCATATCGATGTCAATTAATTAGGGTATAAATGCGGATTTGAGGGTGTAATGAAATCCAAGGACTGAGATTTATTATGTATGGATGACATATAAAAAATTATGTCACCATACAAAAGCCCAGAATCTACACTATAGTGGCATATCCTGCAAATAGAGAAGACTATAAGGTCATGGGCCGCATTTTATCCTCGCTGAACGCAAAACATGGATGGGCACTAAGCCCAGCCTCCCCTCTACTTTGTCTTTCCCACCATCCTCTTGGGTCGAGTCAATTGGTTTGACCAATTGATTCTGTCCACCGATTTAGAACTCGAACCCAATCAATTAACTCGAAAATGATTTATTCCGCAAATCGAATAAATTACACTCGCAAATTTTTAATTAGATTCGAATTAAAATTCTCAAAGTTTTGAACCAACGAGGTTTAACCAAGAATTTTAAATTCTAACAGGAGACTCGGAAACGGAATGTTACACACTATCTCAATCCAGTCTAATCCAACGGTCGGGCTGGGGAAAAGAAGCCCATTCAGGGTAAAGCTATTGTCTCGTTGGGCCGCGCTGGTTTGTTAGGGGGGGGCTAAAAAAGAAAGGTGGTCGTCCAGCTCTTAAGGGCCTTGTTACGAAGGGCATTTCTAAACTTGTTGACGTTGTACTCCATGAAACGGAGTCTTCTGAGGTTCGAATATACATAAATTTTGAACCCGATCCAGTTATGGTGGATGCCCAAGGTTACGGGACCGCTCCACCGAGCTGAGTTCGTGAAGGGAGTTCTCTTTCTCTATGTTGTTATGTCAATTACGAATATTTTTCTTGAAATTTCCATGGGGCATCTAGTAAATCGTTTCTTACCGCTTTTAAGTCTTATGCTAACTTGTGGAAGTTCTTTATTGTAGTGATCTTAAGCCTAAAATCATCCATTCTAAAGCTAATAATGTTATTCGTAGATTGGGATTCGGGCATCCTTCAGGTTGGATGTTGTGGGGTTTGTTGGCGGTGTTTGGCTTGCGTGGGATCCTTTGATTGTTACTTTGGATATCGTGGAATTTGGGCCTCAATTCATTCATGCTAAGGGGTTGCTTGCGGATGGCTCCTATTACTTCATTACAATGGTCTATGCTAGTCTTCGTGCTACGTCTCGTGTGCTCTTGTGGGACGTCCTAAAAATACTGTCTATCAACCAAAATGCACCTTGGATGGTTATTGGAGACTTCAACGCTATTCTTTTCGCAAAAATACAACGATGTTGTGGGGTTTGTTGGCAGTGTTTGGCTTGCGTGGGATCCTCTGATTGTTACTTTGGATATCGTGGAATTTGGGCCTCAATTCATTCATGCTAAGGGGTTGCTTGCGGATGGCTCCTATTACTTCATTACAATGGTCTATGCTAGTCTTCGTGCTACGTCTCGTGTGCTCTTGTGGGACGTCCTAAAAATACTGTTTATCAACCAAAATGCACCTTGGATGGTTATTGGAGACTTTAACGCTATTCTTTTCGCAGAAGATAAGCGGGGTGGTTCGTCATTTCAACGGAGACGGAACAAGTCCTTTATTGATACGGTTGATCTCTGTTATCTTTCTAATCTCCCTTTTCAGGGCCGTTTTTCACTTGGGGAGGAATGGACTCTTAAGTCGTACTGATCATGCTCTGGTTAATGCTTCTTGGGTTTCTGAAGTCTTCTGTCACCCATCTGCATAAGATTAAATCGAATCATCGGCCCATCCTGCTTTATCCGTCCTCTCAAGTGTTCTCCTCCAATGTTAAACATTTTCGTTTCTTATCTGCTTGATTTTCCCATCCTACTTTTGATTATTTTGTCATAAATAATTGGATTTCAGGATCAGACCTTTATGTTGCTCTTGACGAATTGGCTGCCAAACTGAAAAAGTGTAACATAAATACTTTTGGAAATGTTTTTTGGCGCAAGAAGCGTCTTGTTGACTTGCTGGCTTTGGCTGAGCTTAAATTGGTGGAGAAACCGTGTGACCTCAACCATATAGAGGATTTTTCTATCCGTTCTAAATTGGAACTGGTGCCCTGGCAGGAGGAGGCTATCTGGCTTAGAAGTCTAGAACTAAATGGGTAGTGGAAGGAAATAGAAACACCAGATTTTTTCATTTAGCGACCCTTAGAAGGAGAGCAGTTAATCGTGTTAAGCGATTAAAGGACGATAATGGTGTTTGGGTGGAAGATCAGGAGGCTCTCCTGGTTCTTTGCATGGATTTATAATGCTGAAGATAGGGACCGAAGTAGGCAGGCGGGATTTTCTAACTGCATCTTGAGTCTGTTAAGGAGAGTTTGGGTCTTCCTCTGTCTGGTCAGGAGATTAGTTTGGCATTTAAAAGTATGGGAGCCATTAAAGCTCCGGGAAAGGATGGTTTTGGACCTATTTTCTTCCAGGGTTGTTGGAGCTTGGTGGACGGCAGCTTCGCTGATTTCATTGGTCGTTGTTTTCATACGCCAAAGCTCATTCGGTTTATTAATGACACTTTGATTACCCTTATTCTGAAGAAGCTGAATCCTGAATGCTTCAGCGACTTTCACTCAATCAGTCTTTGCAATGAGGCTTATAATGAATATCCTAGACAGCTTCTGTGCAGCGTCAGGTTATAGTGTTAGAAAAACGAAGTCGAGAATTTATTTTTCAAGGAATACTCCTTCAAGGAAGTCGGCTGAGATTGTTAGTGTGCTTGGGATCGCTGCTACCAATGATCTGAGTAGATATCTTGGTGTGCCAGTTCTTCATGGCAGGGTTACGAAGCACACGCATGATAGGTTGGATGCTTGTTTAGCTGGTTGAAAGGCGGAAAATCTCTCTCTTGTAGGAAGAGTTACTTTTGCCTCTCGGTCCTGAACTCAATTCCATGTTATGTGATGCAGACGGCGACGCTTCCAGTGTCACTAAGTGATAAAATTGATAGGAAAATCCGAATTTTATTTGGGGTTCGACTAATGGCGGTAGAAGGATTCATAATGTTAAGTGGGAGACGGTTTGTAAGCTTAAGAGTTTAGGCGGTCTTGGTCTAAGAAGCGCTAGGGAGCTGAATAAGGTGTTTCTCATGAAGGCCTTCATTTTCCAAGTGAACCTCCTTTATCTCTTGAGCATGATGAAGCTATCTTTCCAAGTGTTTTGATCGAGCACTAGTATGCAGTAAGTAAATGGCGGAAGAAAAGTCTTGGAAAATGTCTTTGATGAAGCGATCCTAGCTTGAGCTTGTGAAGTGCAGTTCTAGAGGCAGATGAAGTCGAGTCGATAGCCACGTCACGATCACTCACCAATTCCCAAATATTTCCTACCTCCACCTAAACCGCATCATATCCCGAGTTTAAGACCTTTTGATTAGAGTTGGTGTTGTTGTGGTCGGATGCTTTGTGAATCAATTTGTTTTTGGAAAGATATGTGACCTAATTGACTACTACTTGAAGTTTGCATAAAATACTGAGGTCTAGACTCGTTTGGTTGACGTTCTTCCATGTTTAGGTTAAGTTTGTTCGTAAAACAGTCTAAGTGTAACACCCATCCCGAATCGACCCGGGTAAACCCATGGTCGAACCAGTTATGAGCATCACTAGTGATAAATCAAGCCGAAAAACCAAAATAAACCAGAAGATATAAAAAAACGATAACTTAAAACCTTTAAGACGAAAGGCGGGGATCCCCACTTAAATACATTTCAAATCACAATCAACCAAAAGCTCATACTCGACATCAACATTAAATACTCTTAAAAACCCCAAAGCTGTCAACTGAAATAAAATACATAAATAACATCCTCGTCCTCGGTCACCATCCTTCAGTCTTCAAGCTCAACTCCACTACCATCAACCAACAACTACTGCTCCAAGCTCAGCTCCTACTTCTAACTGAAAAGAGAGACTAGGAGGGGATCAGTTTCCTAATGAAACTGAGTGAACCCAAATGGCTTAACTATGCGTCGAACTACCTAGGGAGCATCCCAAACTCCCACATTGGAATACAGCAATGGGACCGATACTTTCCATTACTTCATTTTAACAACCTAATATGATAGTACTAGGTGATCAAACATTTATCCCTCTACCCTTATTCCCATCATGCACCACCCCAGCAATACCATTCAATACTCATAAACAATCCAACATCAACATGATTCAACCACACATCACATATCAGCTCACAATCACATCCAACACGACACACACACATACACACACACACACAAACAGTTCACATTTCATTTAACTAGGTGAGTTAATTAGACGCCATAAGGAGTTGTTCCCCCGCTACCCCGCCGGCCTCATGCTCCCCTACCGCATGGGGAACACGTCACATATCCACAATTCCATAATTCCACAATTCCACTCCCCGTCGGGAGACTAATCTACCAGTCCGTCGGTAGGCCCTAACCACCAGTCCGTCGGTGGGTGAAACACAATTGGGGTAACGTTGGCTCCTTCCAGTTCTATCATTTTAATTCCATTTACCCAATTCCATTTGATTAATTCCATCTCACAAATCCACTTCCCAATTCCACTTCCTAATTCCACATCACAAATCCACATCACAAATCAACACCCATTACGGGCGGACTGTTAGCCTTACCGACCAACCCAGTTGTTGGAAACTTGTTGATAAATTTCTAGTGTGGTCCCTAACTGCGGATTGTTAACATTTAGGTTTATGGGCAGGTTTTGATAACTGATGAAGTTTCTGGTTTTGTTTTCTTAACGGAAAGGGTTGGAGGATGGTGCTGGAAATTCAGGAAGTTGGCAGAATCAGTCATTGAAGTTCTAGGAAGTGGCAGTTTGGTTTTTGGAGCATAACTTGCTCGTTTGAAGTCCAAACGACAAACTGTCAGAACCGGTGGAATTAGGACATGAGGCGGACGTCTCTAGACAGAATTTAAGGGCTTATATTAGGCTAAGGTGAGGGCTTAGCGTTGATAGGTAGAGACGTGAGGAATTACAATCCGACATAGTAATTAATAGGATGCATGAATTGGAGAGTTGAAAATGGTTAATTAGATGTTTTTTGTTAATGGCTGATGTGCTTGTGTGTAGCTTCAACTGGTGGTGATATGTGATGCATGGTTTGACTTGTT
This sequence comes from Linum lewisii, assembly GCA_034768395.1. Lineage (NCBI taxonomy): Eukaryota > Viridiplantae > Streptophyta > Magnoliopsida > Malpighiales > Linaceae > Linum > Linum lewisii. The sequence continues at coordinate 50,027,282 of CM068298.1, read as the reverse complement.
TGAATGTATAGTTGACTGATTCGATTGAATGGTTGATTAGGTGGCTAGAATGAGGGTTTAATTCCTGAATGCGCAAAATAGATATTTATATGTGGTTGTAGAATGTTGGTTGCAGGAGGATGGCCCTGCCAATGTGGGGTCATCCTAACGACGAACAGGAGGGTGGCCCTAGACCTTGCGACATGATCACCCTTTGCTTTTATTATTCCAGGAATGGCTGGGAGGCCACTCTTCTTCTCCGATCAGCCCCTCGCCACCGTCGAGACTCTGCCGCCACCATCGAGACTCTGCCGCCATCGCCGCCTTCTCGCTTGGATTCCCGATCCGCTGGCGTCGAGTCCTACGAACCAACGAACCCGTCTATTTCCATCTCTCTCTTCATTCGAACTAACACCGCCGGACGACGAGGCTATTTCCACGAACTCCCCCTCCGATTGTCGTTCGACGATCAACCCAGCCATTCACCGACCTCCGCTTATCCGATCAATTTCCAGAACCAAAAGCCACTGGAAGTGACTTCCTTCCTACGATCCTTGCTCGTTTGAACTAACGCCAAAGCCCCAATTACAACCTCCATTGCTGCAGACGTCATTCCCTCCTTTTCTTACTCTCTCGTGTGCACACAAACGACCGGAGCAAGCCAACGTGCCTCTCTCTTCCATTCCCAGAAAAATGGGAGCGCTACCAACCCTTTTTCCATGTTCGACCGAGGACCAAAATATTTCCAGTTGACCAATTTTCAAATCACTTTCCTTCTCAAAATCTCACTTTCATTTCAAAACCCCAACCCAATTAAAATCGTTTGAAAGACCCCTAGAATGTTAGTACTGCATTGATAATCTGTGCCTTCCATTAGAGGGTAGCTATTCCTCTAACGGAATGAACAGTTCACCTATATGCAGCAGAGACAAACCAGGCTCTGATACCCTTGTAACACCCATCCCGAATCGACCCGGGTAAACCCATGGTCGAACCAGTTATGAGCATCACTAGTGATAAATCAAGCCGAAAAACCTAAATAAACCAGAGGATATAAAAAACGATAATTTAAAACATTTAAGACGAAAGGCGGGGATCCCCACTTAAATACATTTCAAATCACAATCAACCAAAAGCTCATACTCGACATCAACATTAAAAACTCTTAAAAACCCCAAAGCTGTCAACTGAAATAAAATACATAAATAACATCCTCGTCCTCGGTCACCATCCTTCAGTCTTCAAGTCAACTCCACTACCATCAACCAACAACTGCTGCTCCAAGCTCAGCTCCTACTTCTAACTGAAAAGAGAGACTAGGAGGGGATCAGTTTCCTAATGAAACTGAGTGAACCCACATGGCTTAACTATGCGTCGAACTACCTAGGGAGCATCCCAAACTCCCACATTGGAATACAGCAATGGGACCGATACTTTCCATTAGTTCATTTTAACAACATATATGATAGTACTAGGTGATCAAACATTTATCCCTCTACACTTATTCCCATCATGCACCACCCCAGCAATACCATTCAATACTCATAAACAATCCAACATCAACATGATTCAACCACACATCACATATCAGCTCACAATCACATCCAACACACACACACACACACAACAGTTCACATTTCATTTAACTAGGTGAGTTAATTAGGCGCCATAAGGAGTTGTTCCCCCGCTACCCCCCGGCCTCGTGCTCCCCTACCGCATGGGGAACACGTCACATATCCACAATTCCATAATTCCACAATTCCACTCCCCATCGGGAGACTAATCTACCAGTCCGTCAGTAGGCCCTAACCACCAGTCCGTCGGTAGGCCCTAACCACCAGTCCGTCGGTGGGTGAAACACAATTGGGGTAACGTTGGCTCCTTCCAGTTCTATCATTTTAATTCCATTTACCCAATTCCATTTGATTAATTCCACCTCACAAATCCACTTCCCAATTCCACCTCCTAATTCCACATCACAAATCCACATCACAAATCAACACCCATTACGGGCGGACTGTTAGCCTTACTGACCATCCCACCTGTAATAATAAAAGCAAAAGGTGATCATGTCGCAAGGTCTAGGGCCACCCTCCTGTTCGTCGTTGGGATGACCCCACATTGGCAGGGCCATCCTCCTGCAACCAACATTCTACAACCACATATAAATATCTATTTTGCGCATTCAGGAATTAAACCCTCATTCTAGCCACCTAATCAACCATTCAATCGAATCAGTCAACTATACATTCAAACAAGTCAAACCATGCATCACATATCACCACCAGTTGAAGCTACACATAAGCACATCAGCCATTAACAATAAAACATCTAATTAACCATTTTCAACTCTCCAATTCATGCATCCCTATTAATTACTATGTCGGATTGTAATTCCTCACGTCTCTACCTATCGACGCTAAGCCCTCACCTTAGCCTAATATAGCCCTTGAATTCTGTCTAGAGACGTCCGCCTCATCGTCCTAATTCCACCGGTTCTGACAGTTCGTCGTTTGGACTTCAAACGAGCAAGTTATGCTCCAAAAACCAAACTGCCACTTTTTCAGAACTTCAATGACTGATTCTGCCAACTCCCTGAATTTCCAGCACCATCCTCCAACCCTTTTCGTTAAGCAAACAAAACTAGAAACTTCATCAGTTATCAAAACCTGCCCAGAAACCTAAATGTTAACAATCCGCAGTTAGGGACCACACTAGAAATTTATCAACAAGTTTCCAACAACCCCCACAGTTTTAGAAAGTGCAAACCCATCACTTAACTTCTATTAACTGCTGACTGATCACCCAACTTCCAGGAATGGCTGGGAGGCCACTCTTCTTCTCCGATCAGCCCTCGCCACCGTCGAGACTCTGCCGCCACCATCGAGACTCTGCCGCCATCGCCGCCTTCTCGCTTGGATTCCCGATCCGCCGGCGTCGAGTCCTACGAACCAACGAACCCGTCTATTTCCATCTCTCTCTTCATTCGAACTAACACCGCCGGACGACGAGGCTATTTCCACGAACTCCCCCTCCGATCGTCGTTCGACGATCAACCCAGCCATTCGCCGACCTTTGCTTATCCGATCAATTTCCAGAACCAAAAGCCACTGGAAGTGACTTCCTTCCTACGATCCTTGCTCGTTTGAACTAACGCCAAAGCCCCAATTACAACCTCCATTGCTGCAGACGTCATTCCCTCCTTTTCTTGCTCTCTCGTGTGCGCACAAACGACCGGAGCAAGCCAACGTGCCTCTCTCTTCCATTCCCAGAAAAATGGGAGCGCTGCCAACCCTTTTTCCATGTTCTCGATTTCCGTGCCACCCTCCCCCCCAAACTCTTTTCTTCAACAAATCTCTTGCACGACCCCCACTCCCCAAACCCCTAGCTGCTACCGCCGTTAGCCTCGCACATACAACTGGGATCAAAGCCCACGCCCCCTCTTCATTTCTTTGTACATCTGAACGGGCTCCAGCCCTCTAACAATCAGCGTCCGGGCCCAAAGCCCAATTCCTCTTCCTTCAACTATGTGAACGGGCTTAGGCCCTAATTCCTCCTTATTTGATTCCAACGTCCAACTCTAATAAGGACTTATGAGCACATTGCTTAAAATTAAAAGGGTTGGCCAATTTTAAATGGATTAGACAACCGATTTGGCCAAATGGTTCAGGACCTCGACCCGACAGTTAACCCGAAACCTAATTCTAATTCGAGAAGTTATATTTCTAACGTTCGGAGTAAATTTAATCCATGAATGAAATAAATTAATTCAAATTAGATTCCACCGGCCTTTAACCAAAGAGTAACCAAACCCAACTTTTTAGATCAAAACGGTTAACCAGGTTTGGGATGTTACACTAAGCCAAATTGTTAATGCTTGAATCTCAATGTGACCGATCTTGTCATTTGTGAACTTGGATGTTTTCTAATTCATTTGCTTGAGGACAAGAAAAGCTTAGTCGTAGGGGAGTTTGATGTGACTATTTTTCATGCATTTTAAGACCTATGTTTAGCCTAAGAATCTCCCGTTTTGATCTTGAAATGTCTTACCTTATATGCTTTTATAGATGTTTTGTGCTAAGTGCACTTTTGTTGTCCGGAAGCCACTTTGGGGCCAAATTCGTGGTCTATCAGAGTTTTCTCTGTGCATTTTCAGGCCTTGGCGATGTAGTAGGGATGGCAAGGAGCGCATAGGAGAAAATGGGAGGTCGCTCGGAGCTAAGACGGATGAGTTAAGGTCGTTACAAATTTGGGATTTCTGCACCTGTTTCTAAAGAAGTTCTCGGTGACAACTTTCAAGATTCTCGCCGAGGAAATTTGGCATCCTGACTTCCAGGAGGTTTTTCATTGGATTTCTAAAGAATTTCTCAGCGAGAACTTTCAAAGCTCTCATCGAAAACTCTGGGCCTTTTCAGCAGATGTATATAAGGCGGCGACTCGGCGAGAATTGGCATTCATTCATTATTCGATTCATTCAGCTTACACTCGCCGATCGACAATCGCCGATTGACAATCGCCATTTCCCTTCCATCACCGATCATCAACCACAACCTAAGAGCCACTTCTGGTGCAATTCAAAGGAGGAGCTTGGATTGAAGTCCACGACCTTGGGAGAGGAGCTTGCAAGTGGAGGATTGAAGATTGTCCAAGGATCCAAGCCATGGTGTTCTTGGTGATCAACTCCCTTTCTCTTTACTTTGTTCCCTTGGCCATGTGTGGCTAATTTCCTAGGTTCATCTTGGATTGATAGATTAGTTGTGCTAACATGTTATGATTGATCTTGGATGTAAGAATATGATCTCTAGACTTGCTCTTAGTTCCATTTTATGCCATGTTTGCTTAATTTGGTCTATGCAATGTGATTTGATGCATGAGAGTGCTTGGATTGCATGGTTTGTAGGTCTAGGGATTGAAGTGAGAGTGTTCTAAGAGATTAGATCATCTTATTTCAACCATAGTTGCATAATTTCTCTCTTGAACATTTTATCGAACACTTGGTGTACATTTGGTTTTGCATTCAATTGAAACTTAATTGGTCTTTTGATGATTCTCTTAGTGTTAAGACAATTGATATGAGAGTAAAGTGTCTAGCCTTGTGGTTATAGAGTTCTAGGAGAGGTTTTGTGACTTGGCATTTCATCAAACGCCTTTAATGCATCCTTAGCCACTTAGCTTGAGAGCGAGAGCCTAAGTCGAGTGGTTTTAGGATAGGGATTTAGTGCTACCAGAGTGCATTGAGTCCATAGAAGTGATTTGTGTGGTCATTCGATTGCATCCTCAACTTTGATTGGCTTGTTTGTTAAGTTACCACCCCTCTTGAGCATGATGAAGCTATCTTTCCAAGTGAACCTCCTAGGTGGTGTGGAATCTTATTACTAAGCCGGGGGATTTGTGGACAAAGGTTCTGATCACAAAATATTTAGTGTGAAACGACCGAGGGTTCACGCTTAAAAGGAATTCTGGATTTTCGTTGGTTTGGAGGGGTGTTTTGAAGGTCTGGGATCAGACGCTAAATGGTGTTCATTTTAATATTAAAGACGGAAGAAGTACGAAATTATGGACGGACAGGTGGCTCGATAGCGGGGATATCCTTATTGATCTCGTTGACGATACTCAGGGAGTTGATACTTCTCTTGCTGATTCAGATTTCATTGCTTCTGATGGCGATTGGGATGTTAATAAATTGGCAGATTTCTTATCTGATAATGTTATTTTACAGGTTGTGGGTATGACACCTCCTTGCGAAAGGCTGAATGCGGACTCTATTTCCTAGGGGCTTGAACCGAATGGATGTTTCTCGGTCAAATCAGTGTATATGTTGATTAAGGATCTGCACCTGGGGGAGCAAGGCACGTAGTGGAATAAGGTGTGGAAATGGGAGGGTCCTACTAAAATTAAACAGTTCATGTGGCTGGTCTCGCATGGTAAAATTATGACAAACGATGAGCGAAGGAGGAGGCACATTACAGTTGATGCTACATGTCCAACATGCCATTAGAGGAGTGAAGATGTTGAGCACGTGTTGCGAAGATGTGTTTTTCCTCAGAGTGTTTGACAGTAGCTTCTGCCGAATGCTGTCAGCTTGGTTGTTGATGTTGCTACGTTTGATGATTGGTGGTCCATGAATTTATCTAGTGCTAATTCTCGACCTTTATTTGGAGTGGTGAGTTGGTTGATATGGAAAAGAAGAAATCGGTTGGTGTTTCATGGTGAAAATGCCACAGTTAGTGACATTTGTAATCAGGTTAAGTTCAGGGTACATCTCTACTCGTCGAGTTGGAAGGCCCTTCAAGTGAGTCGAGAAGCGCCGAGTTTAGCTCAGCAGGCTCATTTGATTGGGTGGCGGCCGACGGGTGCGGGGTGGTTCTCCCTGAACTTTGATGGATCCCTTTACACCAACCGAAATAGAGCTATGATAGGCGGAATTATTCGCGATGACAACAGGAGGTTTATTGCAGCGTTCGCAGCTAACTTAGGCACCTGCTCTATCATGCGAGCATAGTTGAGGAGTATTATTGAAGGAATGAAATTGGCTTGGGATAAAGGTATCAGGAAACTGCTGATTCAAAGGCGGGGCTGAGATGTTATCCAGTATGGAAAGCGGAAATAACCAGCATGCCAACCTGATCGAGCAATTCTCTGACATTACTTCCCGGAAATTGGCTTGTCTTGATTCATCAGATTTACCACGAAGCAAATTCTATAGCGGACTATTTAGCTAACCTTGGTTATTCTCTTGATCTTGGTGTTCATCTTTTCGACTCCCCGATTTGTCTTTGTCTTATTGGCTGAGATTCGATCTTGTTGGAGGTTGTACCTCTCGTTTGATTAATTTTAATAATAATAATAAGGCTGCCTTACCTTTTCACCAAAAAAAACTTACAAAGCTGTTTACCCACTTTTTAGGAAGTAAAGACCACATCGACTCGCGGTCACAAAAACAATAACTATTTTGTACCAACACCTCATTAGTTAAAAGTCCATTCACAAACATACAATATGCCACCTCAAGTTCTTTTTCATCAACCTTCATATATTCTACTCTTGGAAACTTCATCTCAAACTATTAACATAAAGAAAAAAAATTATTACTAACTATTGTCTACTAAATGAGCATACGTAAATGTTTCACATCTTTAATTAACATACCTGGACAAGTGATCCCGATAAGGTCTTGCTGACTGGATAATCTGAATCCTCTTCGAGATCAATTATGTTAACCGCTGGAGTATGAGACACACTTTTTTTCTAATTTTCGGTTTCATTGTTGTAGCCTTTTCATCGCGAAATGTATACGAATCTTCCAATCTTCTTACTTTGCTAGTACCCTAAAAGATAAGAGTAGATAGAAATAAAAACTACATAATAAAAGAAATTATCTTTACAAGTAAAAATGAATTATGAGTTCTAACTTAATAGCAACAATAGCAATTCAATGAAACAAATATAGAGATAACCTTTTGTTGGCCAAATAGACTATGACGAGTTTTGTGTAAATTTACATCATCTTTCTAAAAAAATTACACCAATATAAATGCACAAACATACATGATAAGCAGAGACCGGATATACAGATATCAAAATAAACAGGAGAGCAGCAACCATTCAAGAGAAAACCAGAAGAACAATCCAAGGAAAACCTATACCTAATTGAATTCTCTTTGTTAATATATTGATCATTCATATAAGAAATAAAGTAAAAGTAGGAATTGACCAAAATCAAAATGAGTCAATGGTTCCTGCAGATTTAGAAGATTTATAAATGTGTTATGGATAATGCGGGCAGAGGAATTACTTGAGCGGTGAAGAACTTTTGTCCTCTTTGGTTTAATGGGGAGATGAGACGGCGAAGAGTATGGTTTATAAGGAGTATGGTGGATTTACCCTTATATTCTCAGGCTGGCTTTTTATATTAACTTAAGTTAATGAAGTGGACTAAAAAACAAACTCTTAAAGAAAAGGCCTATTCTGGAACGCAAGGTGCTATTACAATATTAATAATTTTTCTATTAATGAAGTAGCTTGGAAATTCTGGAATGCAACGATGCAATTAATTAATTATATAATTAAGACAGTTTCGTGGAAGTAGATCAGCGTCCAAGAGAATATGGGTTTGGAAAGTTCCAAACCCATCCTCAACCATTAAATCTAGTTTGACCCTTTGACCAATCTAATGGTCCAGATTTGTTAGGGGTATTTAAGACTTTACACAAATCATTTAATTATTATATTTAATTTAAATATTTAATTATTACTTTTATTTTAAATATTTATATATGTTTACTGTGTTATGTTACAGTCGCCGGCCGCCGGCCACCGGTCGCCGACGACTTTTCCGGTGATTTTTTCCGACGATTTTTTTTGCGACTTTTCCGGTGAGGACAAGTTAACTAGTTAACCTGATTTTTATTATTTAACTTGTTAGCATTTTTTTTAATTGATAACTAGTTAACTATTTAAATTGGGTTTTTACAGTTAACTAGTTAGTTAACATGTTTTCCGACGACTTTTCCGGCGAGACAAGTTAACTGTTAACCTGATTTACTAATAACTTGTTAGCATGATTTTTTATTGATAACTAGTTAACTTGGTTTTACAGTTAACTAGTTAGTTAACATGTTTCCGATGACTTTTCAGGCAACTTTTCCGGCGAGGCTTCGGAGACCGACCAAACTCCGGTGACTTTTCCGGCGAGGACAAGTTAACTAGTTAACCTGATTTTTACTAATAACTTGTTAACAAGATTTTTTTATTGATAACTAGTTAACCTGAGTTTTTACAGTTAACTAATTATCAGCAGATAACTAGTTAACATGTTATCTAATATAGTAAACTAATTACTAAGTTGTTAACTAGTTAACCAATTGAGTTAACTATTTATCATGTTTAACAAGATTTTTAGTTGATAACTAGTTAACTTATCGAGTTAACTAATTAACATATCGAGTTAACTAGTTAACATCGTGATTTAGATAACTAGTTAACCAATCAAGTTAACTAGTTACCAAGTTGTTAACTAGTTAACTAATCGAGTTAACTAGTTATCTAATCGATTAACTAGTTAACCAATTGAGTTAACTAGTTAACATTCTATTTTGCTGATAACTAGTTAACGAAAATCAAGTTGTTAACTAGTTATCTAATTGAGTTAACTAATTAACTTATTAAGTTAACTAGTTATCTAATCGAGTTAACTAGTTAGTTATCTAATCGTGTTAACTAGTTAACCAGTTGAGTTCACTAGTTAATATCATGAATAGATAACTAGTTAAGAAGGCTTTTTAGTTACAATCTACCAATGTTCACATACAAAATTTTACAAAATAACCCAAAAATTAATAAATTGTCATTAACATAAAATGAGTGACTTAACTAAAATTAATTAAAAGTAAGTGACTGAATTGTTAGTGACCAAAATATTCATCTTCTTCGATCGGCACCCGAACATCTTTTCTTCTAATCTTCTAATCGGCATTATCATTTTCTTCCTCTACTTCTTCTTTCTTCCACAACAACTGTTAATTCTTCATCCACTATTGCAGCAACAACACACGATTATATACATCAGGAAGGCGGCTGGAGCTCCGGCTTCGATTCGGCGACAAGGGGAGTGGAGAAGGTGAGACTGGGGAGCTCCGACTCCGGTTAGGAAACAGAGGAAAGAGAGGTGACGGTTCTCGGGACCTCCGGCTCCGGTTCGGCGACAAGGGGAGGTCAAATCCCGAATCGTTGCCTCTTGAATGAGTTGCTCCCTCCCAATGTCGAGCTCGAGCGATCCGCGAACTTTGTGCATCACAGATCTGGGCTTCGATTTTTCACCGATAGGGCTACAGTGTCGGTGGGTCAATCGGATCCCTTTCTTTGATTTTTGTGGCAGTGAATTTGATAAAAGAATGGATGTGGTGGAAGAATGATTTCTTGGGACGGTAGAATTTGTTGGCGGTCGGCGGCTGCTTGAACGTGAAAGAAGAAGAGTGAATGGCGGACGGCTTTGGCTGGAAAAAGAAAGAGAAAGAAGAGGATGCAGGGTGCTGCTTAGGGTTTTAATTAATTTTTGGAATTGACAACTTTGCCCCTCCGATTTTGGTTTGGAATCTGTTCCAAACTAAAAAGTTTGGACGCAGATCCCGTCCCCAATTTCGTGACAATAGTGGTAATAAGTTATTGCTATATGATTTACCATGCTTCGAATCAGACCGGGCAAATCGGACCTTGGTCAATCTTTCTACAAAGCAAACTGAAAACACAATTCAATATTATAATTAACCCAACCAGGTAGGTCAGACCAACTGAACAGACTCGTATTGGCTTAGTCATCAATTCGGCTGAAATCGGCTCACCGGAAAACAGAGCGAGATAGTGGGGGAAGAATGTATCTAGGTTAATAACTCTCTAGCTCCCCTATATTTGACGACCCAAAACCATCGACATGATATGTCCACGTGAAGCGTCTTATTCCGACAATTGAGATTTACTGATTAAGGCCATCGTCGTTGCCATGCTCGGTGTTTTCATTTGACGACACACCTAATTCCGGAATGTATCTATTTTGTTTGAACGGATGGACGGGATTGCGACACGTAAGCGAGGGGTACCGAGTACCCCCACATAGATGGGGGCACCGGAGTGTTCACCATACATATATATAGTTAGATAGGATGAAATCGACGAATAAAATTTAGTTTTAAAATCCTTCGTTATTTATTATACTCTTCGTGATAACTCCCCAAATTACCTCCCTAACCAACTCTTCATCTCATACCTCTAATATCTCTCTTTGTTGGTGTGTAGATGCGTCCAGATTTAATGTTAAGAAGACGAAAATTGAAATGGAAGGACCAAAACGACAAAGTAGTCAAAGTAGGAGGGGTAAAATGAGTGATTTATAGTATAGGGGTAAATCTGTTAAGTTGGCAAAGTAGAGGGGGGCAAAGTGCTATTTTCCCTTTTAAATTTTATAAATTACAAAATTTACAAAACAACAATTAAGAATTGTGTAGTGTGAGTTTCACGAGATTTCTAATACTAACATGCAAGGAAGGGGAAAACTAATTAAGATTAACATAATGATTGATTGGTTTAGTTTCAATTAATGATAAGGTAACTTAGATTTCGACTCCCCCTAAGATCACCAAGGCATTGGCAATCACAAGACTGGCAAGTTTCAGACTCAATTCATTCAATTCTTAATCACCGTCGTAGCTCTCTACCCTTAGGTCTAAGTCCATGAACGTTCGCTACTATTGAACTAACTACCAAGATCAATTATCTGTCTGTGCATTCGTTTCTTCAATGGATTATTGACTGGTGCACCTGAATTAATTTTATGCGTACTTTTGAAACGGATTAACCCTAAACGACACCTATTAGTTAGGTGTTTCCGCTGAATAGGTTAACTGTTTAATTTGACGTTTTAGAACAAGGCATACGTTCGCCACTATCCTTTATTCCAACAAGAATCTAATCTAAGTGACCAGGCCAGAGAAGAAACAAATTTTAAGAACGAATTAAACATGAATAAGAAAAGTCTAAATTAAAGTTTAACTGACCACCAATCCGTGACCGCTTTAAAGCCCTGGGTAACTTAGGGTTCATCTAATCTAAGCTAAAAGAGTTTAGCTATTCATATCTAATAAACAAGATTCAAAGACTACAAGAGAATTCATCAAAGAACAAAGGAAGAACAGAGGGAATCTGAAAAACCTAATTCTGACGATTCTTGGCAACTACGATCTTGAGAATCTTCAATTCCTAGGCTCCGAGCGTCTTCCGGCACTCCAAAATATGATCCAAACTCTCTCCAAGTCGTGGATCTCCTCAGAAAATCGAATGTATCTAAAAAGGGACTGAACAAGTCTTTATATAGGGCTGAAATCCGGAATCCAATTTTTGTTTGGAAAAGCCTTGTTCTCGCCGAGAACTTCTTCACAATTAATTCCACAAAGTCAACGAGTATTTTTGGGGCTTCCTTCACAATGTACTCGAAAAGAACTTTTTCATAAAATTTTGGAATTCCTCGACGAGATTTTTGTCTTCTAGTTTGGCACCTTCTCGGTGAGAACCTTGAAGTTCTCGTCGAGAACTTCCCTCCTGGAGCGGTTCTGAGTTCTTTCTTCTTTCTTCGACTTCTCTAATGTATCATGACTCCATCTTGAAGCTACATTGCATTCTGAACACATTCGATGACTACTTAATTGACGGCAAAAACTTGTGTACTAAAAAAGACATAAAAACACATCAATTAGACCCAAAACGGGCCAAGGTAACCAAATCGGTAAGAAATGGCATGAATGAACCGAAATTCACTAAACTATCCCTAAAATGTGCTACAGACAATGGAATGTCGCTTAATCTGGACTGATAATCACGATAATTCTAGTGTCATCACTAACTTCTAACAAATCCAATTAACTCATTTCCACTATAGAACAAACAAACAACCAATTAGAACAATAATCCATTTCCCCAAATTTTACTCTCTCAGTTTACATGCATTAACCTAATTTTTAATGTTAGGTAAAGTTTCAACTGGTCACATGTTATTAATAACCAATCATGCAATATCCTCACCTAGCACCAAATTTAAGGCTTTGTAAGCTCTAAGATGCCCGTTCTTCAAGCTTTCTCTCTCCCAATTGTATAGCCCCCATTAGCATCCACCATAAATTGCTGCCTCCAAGCTCTAGATGATGGAAAAGGCTTTGAAGCTCCAAGTAAATCAAGGTTTGAAGATGGTGGGAATGAGGGTTTGCCAAGAACGTTGCAAGTATGATTGGGGAATAAGAATGGGTGAGAAACCAGTCAAAACTTGTAAAAAATAGTTTTTAGTGAAGTTATCCACAAAATGGTACACGCTACGTATCGCAGATACACATTCTGTTTCACCAAAACACGCCATGTTCCAATGATACACGATCGTGTACCATTCACTTGACTCCTCGACTGAATACGTCAAAGGGGGTAGCATGATGGTGTATCTATGATACACACCATTTTCCTCGGGTACACGTCGTGTTCTAGATAACCACGATCGTCTACTTCCATCTACCAAAAGTTATTGTTGTAACCTCTACTCGCCTCGAACTACAAATGACCCACTTCTTAGAGACCATCCGACACCTTTATCATTGTCCTAGATCATTCGAGGTTGAGTTTTGGCCATCCTGTTGGACGAGAATAATACCATAAGTGTCTTTTCTTCGACATATATGTTATCTGATCCACCTTTAGGAATGAAAAATATATGTTACATTTTGATCCAATGAAATTGGATTCCACTAAAGCTATATGTCTGGAACCGGTCTGGGGAAAGCACTTCTCGAAAAAACATTGTCTGAAAGCTCATATTCATGCATCCCACCAATACATCAATTGCGATATTTGTGGTGGAAGCGATTGAAGAAGAACATCAAGATACATCTCTGAAGCCATGAAGTTGGTAGTGAACAAACACAAAGAGTTATGTGTGACCACAATGGTTGTTGTAACGTCCCCAAACTTTAAACCTTTGAAAACCAACCTTTATTGTTGAAAGTAAAGGAAACACGTTACCAAAGTCGTTGGTAACCGTTCAAAGGCAGAAACGCAAAGCGGGCCTCAGAGCATGGGCAAAACCAACACATGAGTTTTAATTATTACAAACCAAGCACACAATTTCAAAACACACTCCACATAATAGAAACACTCGACCAACATCCTTGATCACTCACTGAGAGTCTCCCGACATGATTTCCGAGGCTCCTTCTGCACCGCTTACTCTCGATTAGCTGCGAAGTGACCTGGTGGGTGGTTCAGAGGTCAGTCCTTAACATTCAAGTATAAAGGAACAATAAAAGTAACGAGGGCCTTATGACCAAACTGGCATGGTCCTTAATTTCATGGCCGAGCTACGAGAAAAACATTATATAACCATTAGTTCGCAATAACACCACAATTAACATCGAAATAGGGTGTCCCCTCTTCCCGCCTAGCTAACCTCTACGCCATCATCGATAAGGCTTACTTATGAGCCTATAATAGGGACTTCACAAGAGTCGCTATTCTTCCCGACTACCATGAATCGATTGGGGCTATCAATACCCAACTCCCATCGTCCGGTTGGGGCTATCCGTACTCATCTACCGTGATTCGATTGGGGCTAACAATATCCAACTTCCATCACCCGGTAGGAACATGTATCCATCGATGTACCCGGCGGAGGACTAGCTAGCGAGGCTCTACTTTCCACATGTATACACTAGGTGCCAAACATCATCAGATACATCACGGTTTAACCATAATCGAGTCAAACACTATTAGGTATAAAACCAATGGTTCCTGGAAGGTAGAACTTTCCGTAGAAACGACACCTTGTTGTCAAAACCAAGACTTTCCGTCTTAATTTTCAGGTAAGTAGGGGAGTCACTCGGACTACTTAAACCCTCTAACCTTAGGCATCATAACTTTATAAACCGAATTTAATGAGGAGCTGTGTCACTCATTACTCTGAATAATCTAACCTATCGGGAAACCAACTCAGATGGGTTAGTGCTCGGTTAACAGTAAATCACCACGAGAATTATAAGAACCTTAATTTAAGCATATACGAGTCCAAAATAAGGCCCGAGTACCTCACTCGTTGATCCGGTTTCCGTCAAACGATTAATTCGGAATAATCACAATATTTGGTTAGTGACAAAGTTTAACCAAATAGCTATTTAGATTGAGGAATTAATTAATTAATCCAAGAAATTTACCCCCTTAAACCATCCCACCTATAAATTGAGTCGATTGACTTGGAAATCGGTTCCGTAGCTTGAATCGGATGGAAATAAGGAGTTAACGGACTTTCGTAACTTTCGGGCCAAATTGTACTAACTGAAAGAGGTTAAATGCCAAAAGTTGACAGTTAAGGATCAAACTGTCACAAGGGAAAACTTCAAGGGCCGAAATAACAAAGGAAAAAGAAGGAGGGACTGCACATGTAATTTACCTGTTCTTCTCCAATTTGCAGGAGACAAACGGTGAAGCTCCGATGAAACTCGGATTTCCCTATTTCTCGCACGAAATTACCTTTTGAAGGTTGGAAAAGATTTCCAGGGTTAAGACGAGTTGATAGAGGGTTTCAGTTTAGACCGACGATGCCCGGAACCTTAAACCCATTATTTTGGTCAGAGATGGTGACGGAGTGGCGGAGAAATGGCTTTAGGAAGAGGTACGCTTTCATTCGAAGTAAGAGCCGAGTTTTATAGGCTTCAGAGAGTCGTATAGAGCCAAAAAGATAAGGTTCACGGGTTGAATAGCATTATGGAAAAGTCGTCGATTTTCTCGGATTTCCGCCGGAGTGGTATCAACTCTTGTCTGTTTTGTCCGTATCTAAATGGACTCAAGCTCCCATCTTTATTCCCACGGGTTTCTTGTCCCGAATAGACTAGAAACATGCCTCTTGGATGCTGGGAAAGGTCACCGGAAAATGGCTGGCCATTTGCACTGAAGAGCCAAGGAAGAAGATGATGAATAGTGATGACGTCACTATGACGTCATCATCTGAAAAAAATAGGGATTCGAACCTGAGATTTTTGGGTTGTTGGTTCGGTTCCTTAACCAACTCGGCCAAAAATAATTTTTGACTACCGTGAATGAACCTAACTTGCCTCAAAATAATTTAATCATACCAATTTACGGTCATTTCTCAACCGTATGAAAAAATCAACCGTATGAAAAAAAAATTGGTTCCAAATTTGGGGTGTAACATTTCTCCCTTCCTTCAGGAAATTTCGTCCCCGAAATTCTAGTTAATGAATTTATGAGGAACAACAAAAAAAGATTTATAACTTAGACGAGCAAAGATTTCAAACCTGGTTTAGTCCAAGAAGAGCTCAGGGTACTTCTCCCTCATACTCTTCTCCGTTTCCCAGGTTGCAGCTTCCGTTCCCTGATTCCTCCATACGACCTTAACCATAGGAATCTTTTTCTTCCGTAGATCCTTCTCTTGTCGATCTACTATCTGCACCGGAACCTCCTCATAGGATAAGTCGTCGGTTAACTCAACGTCCTCCAATTTGAGTACGTGATCCGGGCTAGATCTGTAAGCTCGAAGCATGCTTACATGGAATACATCGTGTATTCGAGATAAGCTAGGACGTAACGCCATCGTTCTAGTATCTCATACGGGCCGATGTACCGGGGACTTAATTTCCCTTTCTTCCCAAATCGCATGACTCCCTTCCACGGAGACACCCGCAGAAATACTCGCTCTCCTACTTCATATGAACGCAGTGGCCCAGGCCTTTCTGCGTTACTCTTCCGACGGTCTTGAGCAGCTTTAAATTCCATCGTATTTCCTCAACTTTTTCAACCATCTTCTGAATAATCTCAGGCCCTTCCAGTTGCCTTACTCCTTCTGCGTCCCAATATAACGGGGTTCGACATTTCCTCCCGTAGAGTACTTCATAAGGCGCAGCTTTAATCGAACTGTGATATTGATTGTTGTAAGCGAATTCTATCAACGGCAGATGTTCATCCCATGCTCCCTTCATGGTTAGGGCACAAGCGCGAAGGAGATCCTCCAATGTTTGAATGGTCCTCTCCGATTGGCCGTCGGTTTGGGGTGATACGCCGTGGAGAAGTGCACTTTTGTGCCCAAGGCCTTCTGAAGACTCTCCCAGAATCGAGAGGTAAAGCTAGGGTCTCGGTCTGACACAATGCTGACTAGAACTCCGTGCAACCGCACAATTTCTCGAATGTACAACTCTGCAAGCTCATCCGGTCCGAGCTTGAATTTGATGGGAATGAAGTGGGCCGCTTTCGAGAATCTATCCACTATGACCCAAGCGCCATCGTGCCCCTTAGGAGTCCTTGGTAGCCCGTACAGAAAATTCATGGTAATCTTCTCCCACGTTCACTCAGGAATCTCCAGAGGTAAATGCTGGATAGCTGGGGCCTGATGTTCTGCCTTAATCATCTGACATTCAAGGCAACGATGAACGTGCTCTGCTACTTCTTTTTTCATGCCAGGCCACCAATAGTGCTTCTTCAAGGTTTGGTACATTTTGGTAGCTCCCGGGTGCATTGCGTAGAGTGTTGATGTAACTATATTTGGTGCATTTTAAGCCTTTGATTAGCCTAAGGATTTCCCATGTTTGATCTCATTTTGCTATGATTAATATGCTTTTATTGAAGTTTTATGCAAAGTGCTATTTTGTTGTCCGGTTGCCACTTTGAGGCCAATTCCATGTCTATTGGAGCTGTTTTCTTTGCATTTTCAGGATTTGGCATTAAAGTACTGGTACAAGGAGCACGTAGGATCAAACAGGAGGACAATCGGAGCTAGGACGGAGGAGATATGGCCGATGCAAGTTTCGGAAAAATGCACCTTAAAGCTGAAGAAGTTTTCGGCCGAAAACTCTAAGTTCTCGGCCGAAAACTCTAAACAGGAGCTTGAGGTTCGATTTATGAAGAAATTTTCGGCGAAAACTTGCCAGAGTTTTCGCCAAAAATCTATGAAGGAATGCATCAGCCGGTCGGGTTTACAAAGGCGTTTTCGGCGAAAATGTTACACAGTTTTCGCCGAAAATGTAAGGGTTTTCCGGTGCAGTATATAAGGAGGAAGAGGGCGAAAATTAAAAGGGGAACTCATTAATTTCAGATTTCACACTTCATCAAAACCCTTTTCTCTCAACTTCTCAAATACTTTCTCCTCATCTCCAATCCACAACCCTAGAGCAAGGTGCAAATCAAAGTAGAGGAGCTTGGATTGAAGCCCACGACCTTGGAAGAAGAGCTTGCAAGAGGAGGATTGCCATGGTGTTCTTGGTGATCATCTTTCTTTCTCTTTCCTTCATTTCCTTGGCCATGTGTGGCTGATTTCTTAGGTTTCCTTGGATTGGTAGATTAGTTGTGCTAGGATAGAGGTTGATTGTACAAATATGCCATGATTGATCTTGGATTGTAAGAGAATGGTCTCTAGATTTGTTGTTAATTCCATTGATGGCTATGGCTTGATTGGTCTATTATTTGTGATGTAATGCATGAGAGTGCTTAGATTACATAGATTGAGAGGAGTGTGTTCTAAGAGATTAGATCATCTCAATTCAACCATAGTTGCATGATTTCTCACTTGTGCATTTTATCGAACACTTGGTGTGCATTAGGTTTTTCATTCAATTGAACTTTGATTAGTCGTTTCATGATTCTCTTAGTGTTAGGACATTGACATGAGAGTGTGGTGTCTAGCCTAGTGGTCATAGAGTCATAGGAGACGGTTTTGTAGCTTGGCATTTCATCAAACACCTTTAATGCATCCTTAGTCACTTAGCTTGAGAGCGAGAGCCTAGGTTGAGTGGTTCTAGGATAGGGATTTAGTGCGACGAGAGTGCATTGAGTCTATAGAAGGGATTTGCTTGGTCATTCGATTGCATCCTCGATCATGTTTGGCTTGTTTGTGCATTTGTTCCTCTTGAGCATGATGAACCTATCTTTCCAAGTGAACCTCCTTTACCTTTGATTTGCACCGTTTTGTTTTGCTTTCTTGCTTAGTTTCCTTTATGTGTTTATTTCATTTTCAAACTAAAACCAATTTCAAAAGAATAGACCGTCCATGAACCGTGTGAGTATTAGCTATTAAGAGAGCCCTCGTGGAATACGACCTTGATAGTTGTGAGGTTAAATCTCGCGCATCAAGTTTTTGGCGCCGTTGCCGGGGAACTTTCTCAATCCTTTGAAAGCATTTAGTAGTGGACCGTTCTATTCATTTCCTTCCGTTTTAATTTTGCTTCTTTGTTATTTCTTTTTGTGGTGTTGTTATCCCGCATTGTTGTACTACTTGGTTGTGTTTGTTGTGCGTGTTTGTAGGCCCCTTATCCACGTATCTAATTCATGGGAGCAAGGTTACAAGTAAGATGAACTCGTGGAATGGAGGTAATGGTTATGGTCCCTATCAAGGGTGGAATCCATCTCCTAACCCATACTATGGTCATCCTACTTCATCCAACTACTTCCAAGAAACTTATGAGGGAGATAGCCAATGGTGGGGTCAAGAACAACAAGCTTTAACACCCATGTGGAATTAGCAATGTCCCTATCCATCCCCACCCTACCATCAAGTCTTGCCGGAATATTATCAAGAGGATTTCACAATTCATGAACAACATTCTCCACCGCCTTCCATGCTAGAGGAGCTCTTTAAGATGGTTAGAGAAAGCGAGTGTCCTCGAGCGGAGTTCGTAAGTTATGAGGAGCCTTCTCCACCTCTTCCCACGCTTGAGGAAGCTTTGAAGATTGCGCAAGACAATGCGAACCAACTTAATCGCCTAGCTCAAAGCGTGACGCTCATCAAGGAAGCTCTAGAGGAGGAACAACACTCTCCACCTTCCCCCATAATTGAGGAGATGTTGCAAATTGCGGAAGATAATGCGGCTCGGTTGGATCGTTTAACTCAAAGTGTGAAGCTCATCTCCGACACCTTTGAACTGGAAGTGCTAGTCATGGAAGAAGAAGAAAGTGAGTCTCCCCAAGAGGAATTCATGAGCCATGAGAAACCTCTTCCACCTCCTTTCATGCTAGAGATGTTACGAATTGCGGAGGACAATGCAAACCGAGTTAACCGTTTATCCCAAAGCATAGAGCTCGTCACGAAGATTCTTGAGAATGAACGCCATCCCAATCATTTGGAGCATGTTTATGATGATGAAGATGACACTTGTGAACCGGAAGAGCTTGACACGGAAGAAGAGTTGGTAGTGGAGGAGATTGAGGAACATGTTCTACCCGAGGACACACCAAGTGACGATGATGTGAGGATATAAGAATCAAGGAGACTTGAGGATGATGACCCTTTAGAGGAGGTGAGAGATGATTTGGAGACGCTTCAAGAAGAGGTGGCACCGAGAGTGGAGCACGAAAGTGAACAACACCACCCTATTGTGGCCCCACCAAAGATTGTTAGTGCTCTTCAATCTTCTTGCTTGATCATGAAGTATTTGTGCCAAGAACCCAAGGAGACATGCATCTCTACCCCCCTAAGGTGATAATGGAAGAGGAGCCGCCTATGTTTAAACCGAAAGACTCCTTGAGTGGCATCACCAACTTGGAGACGATGGAGCTCAATGGTGGCCCCCTACCATACTTTCTTCCTCAAGTCCCAAATTTCAAAGGTAGCAAGCCACCCCAAGGTATCAAGTGTTATACAAGCATCATTCTGCATTGGCTAGTCTACCATTCCCCCAAGATGTTTCTTGGAGCTCAACTTTCATCATGGAAGAAGCTACTTGACATCAAGGAGGTACTAAGTTGGACACCATAACACAGGTATCGTCGAGCTTAAGACGGTAACCAAGCGCTTCTTGGGAGGCACCCCATGTTATCTTTAATTTTTCGCTTTTAATTGTTGTTTGAGGTTTTTGTGTTGTTTTAGCTTTTTGAATAAGGTTGGCAAGCATTTGGGATCACTCTTCACCAAGGATCATCATGGAACTCTTTCACCACTATTACGTCCTATGCTCTTCTCTACCAACGCGGTAACTTCGTTCCACCTTACCCTCTCTCTTTTGATCATTGAGGACAATGCTCATGTTAGTCGTAGGGGAGTTTGAGGTTTGGTGTGATTATTTTTCGCTAGAAGTCTAAGGCTATGCTTTGATGAGTTGCATGATCTTAATTGAATGTCAAATTCCTCTATTGTAGAATCATTCGGTTCTTGACTTTTTGGTGTTTAATTGACTTCAAGCGTTCATAATGACGTTTAGACTGTTCCACTTAGAACCTATAACCAGCATGTTAGAGCTAATGTCAAATGAGTCTAGGCCAGAATAGAGATTTTATCACTCTTGTATGTTGGTTGATTGGTTTGATACGTGTTTTTGTACCACTCGATAACACTGGTCTAAGATGATGAAGGCAATCAATATTTTTACCCCTTTTCCATGTTTTTCTTCAACGTGATTGTGGCTTGAGATTAGACGGAATCCAATTCGAAATCTTGTGTTGAAATTGTAAGGGGCTAAGGATCAAGTGGCTAATTTCAAAAGAAAAGGCTCAAAAGAAAAGAAAAGAAAAGAAAAGCTAAGCTAGGCAAGCTGGGACACCTAAGTGAAGTGTCGGGTTGAGCACTAGCAATAGCAAAAGCTGTGAGCTAGGCCGGTTCAACACCTAAGTGAAGTGTTGGATCGAGCACTAGTATGCAGAAAGAAAAAAAGAGAAGAAAGAAAAAATGAGAATGGAAAGAAAAGAAAAAAAAAGTTCTCAATTGTAGCCCTTGATCCTACGCCCGAGTTTGTAAAGAGCGGATCTAGAAGCGGATGAAGTCGAGTCGATAGCCACGTGTGCATACATTAGTAAGGTCTAGACTTGTTTGGTTGATGTTTTGGCATGTGTAGGTTAAGTTTGTTCGTGGAACAGTTTAGGCCAAATTGTTATTGCTTGAATCTCAATGAGACCGATCTTGTCATTTGTGGACTTGGATGTTTCTAATTCATTTGCTTGAGGACAAGCAAAGCTTAGTCGTAGGGAATTTGATGTGACTATATTTGGTGCATTTTAAGCCTTTGATTAGCCTAAGGATTTCCCATGTTTGATCTCATTTTGCTATGATTAATATGCTTTTATTGAAGTTTTATGCAAAGTGCTATTTTGTTGTCCGGTTGCCACTTTGAGGCCAATTCCATGTCTATTGGAGCTTTTTTCTTTGCATTTTCAGGATTTTGCATTAAATTATTGGTGACAAGGAGCACGTAGGATCAAACGGGAGGACAATCGGAGCTAGGACGGAGGAGATATGGCCGATCCAAGTTTGGGAAAAATGCACCTTAAAGCTGAAGAAGTTTTCGGCCGAAAACTCTAAGTTCTCGGCCGAAAACTCTAAACAGGAGGTTGAGGTTCGATTTATGAAGAAATTTTTGGCGAAAACTTCCCAGAGTTTTCGCCGAAAAATCTATGAAGGAATGCATCAGCCGGTCGGGTTTACAAAGGCGTTTTCGGCGAAAATGTTACACAGTTTTCGCCGAAAATGTAAGGGTTTTCGGTGCAGTATATAAGGAGGAAGAGGGCGAAAATTAAAAGGGGAACTCATTAATTTCAGATTTCACACTTCATCAAAACCCTTTTCTCTCAACTTCTCAAATACTTTCTCCTCATCTCCAATCCACAACCCTAGAGCAAGGTGCAAATCAAAGTAGAGGAGCTTGGATTGAAGCCCACAACCTTGGAAGATGAGCTTGCAAGAGGAGGATTGCCATGGTGTTCTTGGTGATCATCTTTCTTTCTCTTTCCTTCATTTCCTTGGCCATGTGTGGCTGATTTCTTAGGTTTCCTTGGATTGGTAGATTAGTTGTGCTAGGATAGAGGTTGATTGTACAAATATGCCATGATTGATCTTGGATTGTAAGAGAATGGTCTCTAGACTTGTTGTTAATTCCATTGATGGCTATGACTTGATTGGTCTATTATTTGTGATGTATGGATGAGAGTGCTTAGATTACATGGATTGTAGGTCTAGGGATTGAAGGGAGTGTGTTCTAAGAGATTAGAGCATCTCAATTCAACCATAGTTGCATGATTTCTCACTTGTGCATTTTATCGAACACTTGGCGTGCATTAGGTTTTTCATTCAATTGAACTTTGATTAGTCTTTTGATGATTCTCTTAGTGTTAGGACATTGACATGAGAGTTTGGTGTCTAGCCTAGTGGTCATAGAGTCATAGGAGAGGGTTTTGTAGCTTGGCATTTCATCAAACACCTTTAATGCATCCTTAGTCACTTAGCTTGAGAGCGAGAGCCTAGGTTGAGTGGTTCTAGGATAGGGATTTAGTGCGACAAGAGTGCATTGAGTCTATAGAAGGGATTTGTGTGGTCAGTCGATTGCATCCTCGGTCATGTCTGGCTTGTTTGTGCATTTGTTCCTCTTGAGCATGATGAACCTATCTTTCCAAGTGAACCTCCTTTAATTTTGATTTGCACCATTTTGTTTTGCTTTCTTGCTTAGTTTCCTTTATGTGTTTATTTCATTTTCAAACTAAAACCAATTTCAAAGAATAGACCGTTCATGAACCGTGTGAGTAGTAGCTATTGAGAGAGCCCTCGTGGAATACGACCTTGATAGTTGTGAGGTTAAATCTCGCGCATCAAGGTGCCGAGTGGGCTTCATCGAGTATGTCTTGACGAAGTTTGTCTATGTTTGGGACACAAGCCCGTCCTTGACAAGTTAGTAAGTCGTCGACCAGAAGAAATCTTGAAGCCTTTTCTTCCTTGAGCCGCTCCTTGAGTTTCCTTATTTCTGGGTCATCCTCCTGTTTCTCCTTGATCTTGTCGTAGAGTAGCGGACGAATCTTTAAATTTGCTAAGAGAGCTGTGACTCCCTCTACTTGAAGTTCAACGTTCAGAGCCCGAAGTGCTGTGAGTTCTGGTAGTGGGCTATCCTTTTTCCTACTTAAGGCATCTGCAACCAAATTGGCCTTCCCGGGATGATATTTGATTATACAGTCATAATCATTGAGCAATTCAATCCACCTCCTTTGTCTCATATTTAACTCCTTTTGTTCGGTTAGATGTTGCAAGCTCTTGTGATCCGTAAAAATGGTAAACGTTTCGTCGTAAAGGTAGTGTCCCCATAACTTCAAGGCGAATACCACGGCTGCTAACTCCAGGTCATGGGTGGGGTAGTTGACCTCATGCTGGCGTAGTTTCGGGAGGCATAGGCAATAACCCGCTTTCCTTGCATTAGTACGCATCCCAAGCCTTGGTGTGACGCGTCACTATAAACCGAGTACTCTTCCCCACTTTGTGGAAGAGTGAGGACAGGCGCAGAGGTCAGCTTCCTTTTTAGCTCGTCAAACGCTTTTTGACACTTCTCATCCCAGATTAATGTTGTTCCCTTGTGAAGCAGCTGAGTCATTGGTCGAGCAATGCGTGAGAATCCTTCCACAAACTTCCGATAGTACCCTGCTAGGCCCAGGAAGCTTCGTGCCTCAGACACATTCTTTGGAGGTGCCCACTTAACTACGACTTCGATCTTTCTCGGGTCTACTTCTACACCTTTACCGGAGATGAGGTGGCCCAAGAATAAGACCTCCCTTAACCAAAATCAACACTTGGAGAATTTTGCGTAGAGTTGTTCCTCCTTCAGCCGTTGTAGGACGGTCCTTAGGTGCTCCTCATGGTCCTCCCGATTCTTTGAGTAAATCAGGATATCGTCTATGAAGACTATGACGAATTTATCTAAGTACTCGTGCAGTACTCCATTCATGAGGGCCATGAATGCAGCAGGTGCGATGGTTAGCCCAAATGGCATTACCAAGAATTCGTAATGACCATAACGAGTCCGGAAAGCAGTTTTTGGAATCGAAGCTTCAGCTACCCGCAGTTGATGATATCCAGACCTCAAGTCGATCTTCAAGAAAATCACTGCCCCTTGAAGTTGGTCCAATAAATCGTCTATCCTCGGTAGCGGGTATCATTTTTGATGGTCACCTTATTTAACTTCCGATAATCGATGCACAACCTCAAACTTCCATCCTTCTTCTTTACGAACAACACTGGAGCTCCCCAGGGTGAAACGCTGGGTCGGATGAATCCCTTGTCAAGTAGCTCCTGAAGCTGCTCCTTCAATTCCTTCAGCTCCACAGGAGCCATCCGATAAGGTGGAATTGAAATTGGTGCGGTTCCAGGAACCACCTCGATGTCAAACTTCACCTCTCTTAAAGGCGGAAGACCAGAAAATTCTTCTAGGAAAACTTCAGGAAACTCCCTTGCTATATGTACATCCTTAAGCTCTACGGTTGGTGCTTCCACCACGTGTGCCAAATAAGCTTCACATCCTTCTCGAATTAAGGTGAATGCTCGAGTAGCCGAAATAAGAGCTCCAGGAACGGGCCTCCGAATTCCCTTGAACAACACGGTACCTCGGCCTTCTACTTCAAAGCTTACTTCCTTGTTGAAGCAGTCCAGCTTCGCGTGATTTTGAGACAACCAATCCATACCCAGGATTACGTCGATCTCATAGAAAGGGAGGAGGATTAAGTCTATTATCGTATCGTATCCAGCTATTATGATAACCCAACTTCGAACAACTGAATCGATGATCAAGGTATCACCGACCGGCGTTCGCACTCCCAAATTTTGACCTAGAGGAGTGGGTTCTATTCCTAGTTTATGAGCAAATGTACTGGAAATAAACGAATGCGTAGACCCAGAAACCATTAAAGCAAAAGCTGGTTGACCAAAAATCGTAATCGTACCAGTAACCACATCAGGAGCTGCGTTGGCCTCCTCCCTCCGCACAGCAAAGAGCTGGGTTGTCCTCCAACTCGAGACGCCTGGCTTTGGTCTCGACGGTCGTGACCTCCTTCATTGTAGGGACCTCGATCTCGCCTGCTTCCAGATCGGATTCCTGATTGTGCCCTTCCGCCATTAACGGTTGGCTCCGACGTAGCCCTTCCTTGAACTACTCTATTAGGACATTCACGTTTGTAATGTCCCTGCTCTCCGCATCCAAAGTAGGTGCCGGTGCAAATTTTGCACTCGCCGAGATGTGGTCTTCCACAAAAATTGCAGCTGGGTGGGGCTCCTCGAGAGGGGGCGCTCCTGAATGGCCTTGGAGGAGGGTAGGCGTAACCCTGGTTAGAGGTCCTAGCCTTCTTATTCTTTGAGCGAGAGGTCTGTGGTGACTCCTCACGTGACCCAACCACCTTCCTCTTTCCCAATTCCCTGCTCGCACCCTTCTGTTCCAGAATTCGCTGGTCGACCCTTTCCAAATTCATCGCCGCATGGTAGGCTTCCCAACGATCCTTCCAGGCGATGGTGCACAAGGATTTGTAAAGCTGAGGCCTTAATCCATTGAGATAGTGATCTCGCTGGGCTACCGGTTCCTGGTAGATGGGTCCTCCATAAGGAACAGTTGTTCGAACCGAGCTGTGTAGTTAGCCACCGATTCCCGATCTTCACTTCCCCACTCCTGTTTGATGGTGAGGAAATCTTGCATTTTATCCTCATGATAAGATGGTGGACGGAAGCGCTCCCTGAAGGCTCGTAAAAATTATTCCCACGTGATCTCTGGTGGGTCCTGCTGACTAGCGGGTTGCGTGAGCCACCAGTGATACGCGGTGCCCTGAAGGAGGTCTAAGGTTAAGAGGACCTTATCCTCATCGGCAGCTCGCATCTCCTGAAGTGTGCGAATAACCTTTCCTAACCACCGCTCAACGACGACAGGGTCTCGATCGTCGTAAAAGAAGTCTTCCACCCCCAGGTCTCAGAAAGCTTTGGAGTTAGGTGCCACCCTTGCTGGTCGCACGGGTGGAGGAGGCGGAGGCTGTCGGGGCTCCTGAGGCTGTTGGTCATAATTGGCTCCGTTGAGACATAGAATATTCTCAAGTTAGCACCGTAATCAGGGAATCATATTTTGTGGAGTGTTTTGAAACTGTTAAAACATTGAATCTGAAGCACTTCAGAAGGATTATTTGACTCAATCCTCGTTTTTTTAAACCAAAAAAAAAACGTTAAAAAAAATCCAATTTTGTTCTCAAAACTCTTGATTTCAAAATCCGACCGACTTCCATATCTCCTGGGTAACCAAGAAACAGAGGGAAGACCGGCTCTGATACCAAAATGTAACGTCCCCAAACTTTAAACCTTTGAAAACCAACCTTTATTGCTGAAAGTAAAGGAAACACGTTACCAAAGTCGTTGGTAACCGTTCAAAGGCAGAAACGCAAAGCGGGCCCCAGAGCATGGGCAAAACCAACGCATGAGTTTTAATTATTACAAACCAAGCACACAATTTCAAAACACACTCCACATAATAGAAACACTCGACCAACATTGATGACACTCGATTTGACGTGATTATCAGCCTCATTTAAGCGACATTTCTTTGCTTAAGACATGGTTTTTAGGGTAGAATAACGAATATTCAATCGATTGCCCTATCTCGTGCCATTTGTGTTACCTTGGCCCGTTTTGGGTCTATTTGATGGTTTTCTAGTGTTTTTATGTTAGCACAGGTTTTTGCCGTCAAATTGAGTAGCCATGGACGTGTCTAAGGCGTTGGAACCTCGAGGAACTGAACCAGAATCGATCCAAGGAGCCGATCAAGTCAAACCAAAAGTCTGCCCATTCACACTTGCATCTTCGACGAAAATAAGCTTGCATCTTCGGCGAAAACAATAGTGCAAATCAACTGACGCCAAGTGAAGAATGACTTCGGCGAAAACATTGTGTTCTTCGGACCGAAAAGAGAAGGCAGAGAAAGCACTCCCATTCACAAAGGAATTTTCGCCGAAAATTCCTTAAGAATTTCGGCGAAAATAATAAGAGGAATCCGGCTGATTAGGGTTAAGTATAAATACTTAACCCGGCGGCCCAAACAAAGATACAAAATCATAATTCGCAAAACACAACTTTTCGAATCAGAATCCTCTTAAGTTATGGAGTGAAGAGTTGGAGTTCGAAGAGCCGGATAGAGATCGTGACGCCATCCCTTCCATCTCGGAGAACCGGAGCTAGGAGTGTTATCTACCGAAGATCGAAGTCTGTCAGAGTCGTCTAAATTAGGTTTTTCAGATTCTTTTCTGTTCTTCCTTTGAATGATGAACTCTTTCTTTGTCTTTGTTTCTTTTGTAATGATCATGAGTAGCTAAACTTGTTAGAGCTTAGACTAGATGAACCCTAAGTGACCCAGGGCTTTAAAGCGGTCACGGATCGGCGGTGATTAGATTCGAAATTCAATCAGTTCTTTTTCATGTTTGATTCGTTCTTCATTGTTCATGTTTCTTGTCTGGATTGATCACCTAGATTAGATTCTTGTTAAGCTAAGGATAGAAGCGAACGCTCGCCTTACTTTAGAACATCGAATTGAACAATTAACCTTATAATTGGAGTGTGCCTTTTGTAGGAACCGGTTAGGGTTAATTCACTGCAAGAGTAACTTATAAATCATTGTAATTACACCAATTAATTAAGTCGTTGCGAGAGGCGACCGTACCCGGGCGGCTAGTTAATCTTGGTAGTTAGAACGGATAGAGCGAACGTTCGCCGGTCTTAAACCTAAGGGTAAGGAGTTATGGTGGTGTCTTAGTAATTGATTGAATGAGAATCGAAATCCGCTGATCTGTTGATTGCCAATGCTCTGGGGAACGAAGGGGGATTCAACGTCTAAGTTCGTTTGTCATTCTTGTTTTCAAACCCTAATTCCCAATCTGCTTTAGTTTAATTTGTTTTAATTTCTCTGCATTTCTTAGCAATAGAAGTCGTGGAGCTCACACCACGCACAACGTGTTTACCTTCGAGTATTTTGCTAGTTCTGAAGTAACCAATCATAAGAGACCCTCGGAATACGATCTGCTATAGCTTTTTCTTAGCATTAGTAGTTTATTTGGTTGAACCCTCAACGACACGTTCACCAAACATCCTTGATCACTCACTGAGAGTCTCCCGACATGATTTTTTAGGCTCCTTCTGCACCGCTTACTCCCGATTAGCTGCGAAGTGACTTGGTGGGTTGTTCAGGGGTCAGTCCTTAACATTCAAGTATAAAGGATAGGATAAAAGTAACGAGGGCCTTATGACCAAACTGGCATGGTCCTTAATTTCATGGCCGAGCTGCGAGAAAAACATTATATAACCATTAGTTCGCAATAACACCATAATTAACATCGAAATAGGGCGTCCCCTCTTCCCGCCTAGCTAACCTCTACGCCATCATCGATAATGCTTACTTATGAGCCTATAATAGGGACTTCACAAGAGTCGTTATTCTTCCCGACTACCATGAATCGATTGGGGCTATCAATACCCAACTCCCATCGTCCGGTTGGGGCTATCCGTACTCATCTACCGTGATTCGATTGGGGCTAACAATACCCAACTTCCATCACCCGGTAGGAACATGTATCCATCGATGTACCCGGCGGAGGACTAGCTAGCGAGGCTCTACTTTCCACCTGTATATACTAGGTTCCAAACATCATCAGATACATCACGGTTTAACCATAACCGAGTCAAACACTATTAGGTATAAAACCAATGGTTCCGGGAAGGTAGAACTTTCCGTAGAAACGACACCTTGTTGTCAAAACCAAGACTTTCCATCTTAATTTCCAGGTAAGTAGGGGAGTCACTCGGACTACTTAAATCCCTCTAACCTTAGGCATCATAACTTTATAAACCGGATTTAATGAGGAGCTGTGTCACTCATTACTCTGAATAATCTAACCTATCGGGAAACAACTCAGATGGGTTAGTGCTCGGTTAACAGTAAATCACCACGAGAATTATAAGAACCTTAATTTAAGCATATACGAGTCCAAAATAAGGCCCGAGTACCTCACTCGTTGATCCGGTTCCCGTCAAACGAATAATTCGGAATAATCACAATATTTGGTTAGTGACAAAGTTTAACCAAATAGCTATTTAGATTGAGGAATTAATTAATTAATCCAAGAAATTTACCCCCTTAAACCAACCCACCTATAAATCGAGTCGGTTGACTTGGAAATCGATTCTGTAGCTTGAATCGGATGGAAATAAGGAGTTAACGGACTTTCGTAACTTCCGGGCCAAATTGTACTAACTGAAAGAGGTTAAATGCCAAAAGTTGACAGTTAAGGATCAAACTGTCACAAGGGAAAACTTCAAGGGCCGAAATAACAAAGGAAAAAGAAGGAGGGACTGCACAGGTAATTTACCTGTTCTTCTCCAATTTGCAGGAGACAAACGGTGAAGCTCCGGTGTAACTCGGATTTCCCTATTTCTCGCACGAAATTACCTTTTGAAGGTTGGAAAAGATTTCCAGGCTTAAGATGAGTTGATAGAGGGTTTCAGTTTAGATCGACGATGCCCGGAACCTTAAACCCATTATTTTGGTCAGAGATGGTGACGGAGTGGCGGAGAAATGGCTTTAGGAAGAGGTACGCTTTCATTCGAAGGAAGAGCGGGTTTTATAGGCTTCAGAGAGTCGTATAGAGCCAAAAAGATAAGGTTCACGGGTTGAATAGCATTATGGAAAAGTCATCGATTTTCCCGGGATTTCCGCCGGAGTGGTATCAACTCTTGTCTGTTTGTCCGTTTCTAAATGGACTCAAGCTCCCATCTTGATTCCCACGGGTTTCTTGTCCCGAATAGACTAGAAACATGCCTCTTGGATGCTGGGAAAGGTCACCGGAAAATGGCTGGCCATTTGCACTGAAGAGCCAAGGAAGAAGATGATGAATAGTGATGACGTCACTATGACGTCATCATCTGAAAAAAATAGGGATTCGAACCTGAGATTTTTGGGTTGTTGGTTCGGTTCCTCAACCAACTCGGCCAAAAATAATTTTTGACTACCGTGAATGAACCTAACTTGCCTCGAAATAATTTAATCATACCAATTTACGGTCATTTCTCAACCGTATGAAAAATCAACCGTATGAAAAATCAACCGTATGAAAAAAAAATTTGGTTCCGAAATTCGGGGTGTAACAGTTGTGGCCTTACATTTTCATTCGTAAGACCAACCTCTGGCAGGCTCTGGCCAACAACTCTCTCTCTCTCTCATTTTCATCTCTGTCGAATGAATTCAATTATGCTATAGAAAATTAATCTAAACAATCATATGAAAGGTTGGTCATATTGAAGTGAAGCCTTTTGTTTGGGGTTTTGTAGTATTGGGGGCAGTTTCGGAGGAATATGTAGCCCCAATGCACATTTCCGAACTATGTCCAGATAGGGGCAAAAGCGCGGCACAGCCAGCGCCTCGATCACTAGTGAGCGTCGTGCCCACTAGCCAGCGCGGCGCTGGCTGCATATTCCAAAATGCCACGTGGCCTTGACCGTTGGGAGGAAGTCATTAGCCGACCGTTGCATTTGAAACCCTAGGCAGCGCCGCGCTGGCTAGTGAGCGCGGCGCTGGGTGAGTTGTCAAGTCCAGATGCTATATAAAACCCCATTTGGACCCTTCATTCTTCACACTTCAATCCTCATTCTCACAATCTTGTCTCCCAATTTGGTTAGTTTTTACGGCAGCATCTTGAAGCAATTTCGGAATATGGCCTCTTCGAGTCGTCGTAAGTGAAATGGAGTTTTGGTTTGCATTTCAGTTCTTCCTCATTTGTTTTGCTGCACTAATTACTGTTGTCATTCA
The DNA here is from genome assembly GCA_034768395.1 of Linum lewisii. Taxonomy (NCBI): domain Eukaryota; kingdom Viridiplantae; phylum Streptophyta; class Magnoliopsida; order Malpighiales; family Linaceae; genus Linum; species Linum lewisii. Next base: position 49,996,215 of record CM068298.1, on the reverse strand, counting down.
GTTTCAGATTTCGAAAGGATAATGTACAAGATGAAGAAGCATGAAGAGGAGGATCTGTTCGTTTATGAAGGAGGCCTCGTCGAATGCAAGTGCGGGTTACGGGCAACTAGATCTATTGCCTACAATCTGGAGCGCTATTTCGCGTGCCCTCTCGAGAAGGAGGGTAAGAGTTGTAGCTTTTACGAGAAACTAGAGGTGCGTGAGGCTGTGGACGCGGTGACTAAGGAGAAGGATGAGGTTATCAAGAGGCAGAGAACCTCGATTTGGCGTCTCAGAGAACGGGTGAAAGGTCTCAATTCCCACAACTCAGTACTGCATGGTTATATCAATGCCCTGGTTAAGGGGAATAGGTTTTCTAAACGTGACTAGAATAGAAAGAGTATTGAAGGGAATGAAGTGGTTGTTGTTATGTTTTAAATGTTAGGTTTATGTTGTTTTGTGTTTTGTTGTTTTGTTGTAATCATTCAGTGTTGGAGGGTTGGGGTCTCCCTTGTCACTCATTGTATCCCTTTGTTACATTCGGAGAAATCGAAGAACTGATGTTGGGTTTTTTGTTTTCAAGTTCATTCAAGCATATTTTAAATAAACAAGTTTATGAAAAACAAAGATAAAGTTCATTAAAACTGGAAGGGAAATAAACACAATGACATAGAACACAATACAAGGGTAATACAACACAACGACATAGAGGACAATGAAAACGGATTAACCATTCCTTGATGGGTTGGGATTTTCTGTTGCTTTGTTTGCCCGTGTGCAAGTCATTCTGTTGTGGCCAGCCTCATTGCAGTAGCTGTAATGAGGCTCAATCTCTTCGACTCAGTCCATCTCGTTATGTATGCGTGAATGGCGTGGCCTACCGAATTTCCTAATTCTTCCATGGTCGGGAACGAAATGCAACCCTCTGTGTGGAATCCAGTCTTTTCTGCCCCCAATTGGGTGGGAACTCCTACCATATATACGACTCACAGTCTCCAACTTGTAATGGTCGTTAACGTAGTAGAACGGATCTTGATGAGCATGTCGAATGGCTGCCATGGCGTGTGAACATGGCATTTTTTTCTGTTGGAACTTTCCGCAGGTGCATGACCCGTCGTGGTCGTCGTAATACAAATTCACTGTCTGCGTATTATTCCCCCTCCCATTTGACATATTTGGCGCAGTTTGCACATCGAACAACCCATTCTCATAGTCGTAGGTCCTTACTACATGGGTATATGACTTGTTCAGTCGTTTCCCCATCCGCTTGAGACACAGCTTTGGTCCATATTGCCCCAGTCTCCACTTCTTCCCTAATCCTGGTCCATCGATCATCAAAGTATCCAACAAGCCCGTAGAAGGTGGCCTCTACAAGAGCTGCGATGGGGAGTGCACAGACTGCCTTGAACGTCCCATTGACACTCCTGCAATGTTCGATGTCATATTATTCCACCGTGTCCCATCGTAGCATGAATCAACAGCTCTCGACCAATATAGTTGATCCTTAGTTACTCAATCAGCGAGGCCCAGTTCCATTCTAGCGTCTGCTATCATGAATGATCTGACCCCCTTTTTGAATTTCCTTATAGAGGATTTTTTACCTGCAAGGGTCTCACAATGGAGGAGGTTTAGTAAGCAATGATAGGTTGAAAATAAAATAGTTAAATGTTTAATGAGACCTACATAGTGCTGTCAAGCGATGCTTCATGGGTGGACACTTTGCCTTGGCGTTGTAGTTGCTGGCGTAGTGACGTATGCACCAGCGCCAATGCCATCCATTACAGAATTTTCCTCCCCTCTGGTCTCTCCTTTCTCTTTGAATGAACCCGTCGAGCTATAGAGGGAAATCTCTCCAAAGCCCACACTTGGAGCAACGCCAACCAGCCGCCAATGTCACCAATGTGCTCGGCCGTGGTGCCGCTCTCAATCCAAAATGCGGCACGCCCAAGCTCTCGGTACAACCAAGACAGTGCGGCCGCCCCCCATGCATACTCTCGACGCGCTCAATATCCTCAAGTAAAGGAAGCATGAATAGGTGAGCATACGCCCCCGAGCGATCGACAAAGATACAACTGCCGAAGAAGTCCACAATGTAGGCGCGACAATACTGATGTATGGTATGAATATCGTCGTCACTAATGGCACCCTCACGGTATGCGAAGTGGGAGCGCAACCAGGTCATCTTAATCCTCTCTGAAAGTACATCAGACGTAGTCGGCTTCTTCCCTAGCTGGCTCTCAACGTAAGCACAAAGCTCATCCAAATCAGTAGGAATGAGCCTAGGTGAAGTGACGGGGAGACCATCTACGCTCAAACCAGTGATGAAGTGCACGTCCTCCAGTGTGATCGTCGCGTCACTGCCGTACAGATGGAAGGTGTTGGTCTCTGGACGCCACCTCTCAACTAGAGCAGTGATGAGCTCTGGATCGGGAGTTAATTTTAGGGCGTCCCTAAGACTATCTAACCCAATATCGAATAGGATCGACTCGAACCTAGGATCGTAGTCTACGATCTTCTTAGAATTACGACACGTAGCTTTAGTACTAATTCGTACTACCGGTTACGAATTTAGTTTTATGTTTTAAGCAGTACTATGAACTTTTACTACCAAATAGGGATTTAGTTTTACAGTTTAAGCATTAGTACGAATTCGTACTACCATTTATGAATTTAATTTTCTGTTTTAAGTTGTAGTACGAACTTGTACTCGGCTCCTAATATTTAAGGAACATATGAGAGAAGTAATTAGTCAACTTAGTAATTCTAATAATGTAATTCGAATAGTAACATAAATATAATAATAATATAATTCTAATAAGATTATTCTATTAACCTAATTCTAATAATAACCTAATTCTAATAACATAATTCTTATAACCTACGTAATTCTACAATTTCATAACATACTTCTAATAACACAATTGCATACTTATTAGTCAATAATTGCATAAATATATAAATGCTTACAAAATTGCATAGTTATTAATCAATAATTGCATACATGATGGTCTTGTTAAATAAATTAATGTATTTCCTAAATAAATAAATTATTAACATGGTCATTATTAACTAAATAGTAACTAATTATTGCATTCAAATCATGGTCATTACTAACTAATTACATGCATATCATACATTTCCTAATATTCATCACATTCAATATTTATCATACATTTCTAGATATATACTCACAGAGTACTAACCTCAGCGTCGAATACTAGAGCCGCGCGATGTCGATCACTATCCCCCCACAAAATGCTCGGGTCGCTCGGGCCAACGGACACGCCCTCGGGAACATCTCCAAACATGTAGTCCATCTACGTTCAAATATGCATTCGTCACAAACCATAAACAATAATCAACTTATAGCACTTAAGATTATAAGGGTTACCTCCTAAGCATGAATGAGGAATGACGAACGAAGGCTTTCTTTGGATTGATCGCTTTGATCACAATAGCTACAAATGCAATAATCAACTTAGTAATCAAACTAATCAAAATACTAAAAAAAACATACTAAATTCGGATTCATACCTTGACAATTGAGAGAGAATGAGTGAGAGGTGTGAAGGATGAATGAAGAAGGAGGGTGTTTTTATAGGAACTGGAGGGGGGATCAGCTCAGCGCGGCGCTCACCAGCCAGCGCCGCGCTCACTGGCTGGCCTGCGGTAACGGTCGGTAAGGCTATAATGCAACGACATTATCGCCACGTGGCGCGGCGCTCAACGGGAAAAATTTTGGAAAAGCCAGCCAGCGCCACGCTGGCTGGTGAGCGCCACGCTATCTGGTTGGCGTGGCGCTGGCTGCGCCGCGCTTTTGCCCCTATCTGGACATAGTTCGGAAATGTGCCATTGAGGCTACATATTCCTCCGAAACTGCCCCCAATACTACAAAACCCCTTTTGTTTGCCGCTTTCATTGTGTGGCATGAGAATTTTGTACAAACATATTCAAGATAAACATGGGAAATCTGAGTGTCTATGGTCGTGTAAGCTTTCATGTTGTTGTAATTCTGCAAATTTCCCCTCTTCGTCTTGTTTGTCGAATCTTGATATCCCATTTGGGTTCAAGGCAATTTTGAAGAATCTGACAAGCCCTTCAGATTGATGCCAAGAGGTGGGATGAAAATGACATGTCCAAGCGCGAAGACATTGTTAACTTGTAAAAGGGTTACTCTATCGCATGAACTGAAGAATTTTTGGTAGATTCACCACACCAGAAAACGTTAGACTCATGTTGACTCCGACTTGGGCGAGGCGGCAAGGAAGAAGAACATGTGTAGGGAAGGGTTGGGTTAAACGGCGTTATGTTTGGTTGGGTGGGTTGGGTTGGGTTAGGTTTTTGTTGGTTGGATAAGTTGAGTCTAAGATGAAATATGCGACATGAGTGGATGTGGTGTGGAAAGTAATGGTGAGTGGTTCTGGTGATATGTTTTTGGACAGAAAGTTAACGAAATTATCAAATTGTTAAAACCCTAAAGGTTAATGACCAAAACGGATATTAAGCCCGGGAATTGACGAAGGAATCGAGGAAACTAACCGAGACGAGGGATGTTATGGGGTGCTGAGGGGGGGTTTCAGCACCTTCTATATAAAGGTGCTGAAGCCCATAAGGGCCATTGGATCAAAATTGGAGGGTGGGGATGGGTTTGGGGTGGGCCCAGTATGGAATTCAGACGTGGGGGTAAAATGGGGAGAGGGAATTCAGACGTGGATTGGACAGCTTCTTTAATTAAATGAAGAGAGAGAGTCTGACAAGACCTAATTCAGACGTGGATTGGACAACCTGTTGTTCATTCATACGCACGTCGTTTATTCATACGCGCGTTGTTCATTCAGACGTATGTATATAATTAATTCATACACGCGTTGTTCATTCAGACGTGGGTTATAATTAATTCATACATGCGTTTTTATTCATACGTGGGCAAATTCAGACGTTCTAGACATTTTGAATTTTGAATTTTGAATTTCCCCCCTCTTTTTCTCTCTATTTAAACACACATCTCCCCTCATAAAAATGCTATTTTTGGATTCCCCCCTCTTTCTCTCTCCTATTTCTCCTCATCTCTCTCATTTTCGGGCCAGAAACATACGTCTGAATTCGAAGACTCCGATTCAGCACTCTCATATAGGTCAGTTTTACTTCGTTTGATGGTTTTTTTTGTGTTTTACTTACAGATCCGCTCGATTTAACGTTCTAATCTTTGTAAGAGCACGAACTGAAGCACGATTGGATGATATTCGTGGTAAGTTTGATACCTCTCTCCCTATGTTAATTTTGGATTTCCCTCCTCTTTCTTTCTGCTTCTCTCTCATGTTTCTCCTAATTTCTCTTATTTTCGAGCCAAAAAACGCACGTCTGAATTGTGAAAACTCCGCGAATCACTCTAAAACTGCAAATCGTTCATACGCAGCACACGATATAGGTAAGTTTTACTTCCTTTCATGGTTTTTTAGTGTTTTACTTACGAATTCGGTTGATTTAACGTGTCCTAATCTTTGTAGGAGCGCGAACTGAAGCACGGAGAGGATGATGTCCGTGGTCAGTTTGATGTTCGTGGTCAGCACGGAGAGGCTGATGTCCGAGGATGACGACACACGTCTGAATGTGTCCCGTGTCTTGATTCTTGAGCGGGAAAATATGTATTTTTGTCATTTTAATCAATATTTTTGAATTATACAGACACACGTCTGAATGCCTCCGACTCAGATGCGTTTTGGCCTCCCGTGTCTTAATTCACGAGCGGGGAAATATGTATACATATGTTTTAATAAGTAGCTTTGTATAATACAGCCCCACGTCTGAATGCCCCCTACTCATATGCGTTTTGGCCACACGTGTCTTAATTCATGAGCAGGACAAAATATGAATACATACGTTATACTCAATCGTTTTGAATAATACATACACATGTCTGAATGACCTCGCCTCAGATTCTTTTTTGTCAAGATCTGAAAGAAAGAGAGAGTCACACTACAGGACCCTGCGAAAGGTTAAGCCGAAGTAAGACCAATGATAACTCGAAAACGCATCATCAACAAAAAGGTCTAGCGCAAAAAATATGTATACATATGTTATATATATATAGTTTGGAATAATACAGACACACGTCTGAATTCCCTCCGGCTCATATGCGTTTTGGCCTCCCTGTTTGAATTCATGAGCGGGGATATATGTATACATGGAAAACACTCCGGTGCACCCAGCTAGGTGGGTGCACTGAGTGCACCCGCTTGCGTGTCGCGATCTTATCCGTCCGTTAAATCAACGGATCTCAAGCCTTTGAATTAAATAGGATTAAAGTAATTAGTTTTATTATTATTCTATTCCACACATGACATATTAATCCTATTTAATTCAAAGGCTTGAGATTCGTTGATTGAACGGACGGATAAAATCGCGACACGCAAGTGGGTGCACTCAGTGCACCCACCTAGCTGGGTGCACCGGAGTGTTCACCATGTATACATATATTTTATATAGATAGTTTTGAATAATACAGACACACGTCTGAATGCCCCCGGCTCATATGCGATTTGGACTCCCCTGTCTGAATTCATGAGCGGGGAAATATGTATACATATGTTTCATATAGATAGTTTGGAATAATACAGCCACACGTATGAATTTCCAGACGTGTGTATTAGTGTTCCAAACATGCGTATGAATTGGTGTTGAGAAAGAACTATGTTTATTTATATGCACTGAATATATTCGTTGTTAAAAAAATTATACGTTTTATTCTTACGTAGCATACCAGACATGTTTTTCCATGACTATTCATACTTCGTATTCTTACGTAACGTGCCAGGCGTGTGTATGAATTAACATTGTGGAAAACTATGATTATTCATACTTTGTATTATTACTTAGCGTACTAGACGTGTGTATGAATTAGTATTAGGATAACTATGATTATTCATAATCGTATACATTCGTTGTAAAAAAATCATACGACGTATGAATAAACACAGTTCATACACACATCTAATTCATACGTATGTTCGTACATCTATATTATCTATTCTTATTAGATTGTAGCAAGAGTGATATCATTAGATTCGTCGTTAAATAGCGAAACTTTTGACGTTGAAATTATTAAAAACCGATTTAGATTGAAGTAATTATGTTAAGTTTAATCATCAAACCCAAATAAAACTAAGAGAGAGATTGTGATTTGACATAAATTATTACTTTTATTTAACTTTTCAGACCTAGGAGTAGATTACCAAACACCCCTCACTTGATTTCAGCTTACCTTCCATCTGAAATCGCCTAATCTCAGCCCTTGAATTTACCACGTCTGAATTTCGCTGCGTCTGCTCCGTTGGATTGGAGTTTCAGCATCAAAGTGGTGCTGAAACTTCAGCATTCTATAATTTTCCCTCAGAAGAGGGCAGCGAAGAACCAAAGAGAGAGTGACAAAACTATTCTTTGAATCGTAGTGGTAGCTCTCTCATCTCAATTTCCATGTTTGAGTCAAAACATTTTTACAGTGTAGACGATTCCTATGTCTTAATGTCTACTGTGTGTGCTTCCTTCCGCATTTGAGCTGTATATAACTAAAACAGATTCAATTGGAGAGGGCACGTTTTCATTTCTTTGGTTTTCCTCTCACGTCAATCCTCCCCCTTTGTCCGTTTTTACCTCTCAGGTACATCGACTTCCGAATTTCCCCTCTCTGTTAATCTACATTTTTTTTCCCCCAACCCTAGATCGTCGGCCTGATTCTGATTCTAGGCCACCGAAATCTTGTTTTTCTTTCTCCTCGTATTCTTCCATCTTCGATCTTAAATCTTATGACAATCAATTCTGCAGAGACGAGAAAAGGCATATGCGATCTCAATTCTGTAATTGAAACTGAATGCTTGTGGGCACCAGAGACGATAATGGTTTGGGATTTCTTGATCTGGGTTTTGTTTCAATTTTATTTTCTGCTTGTGGGTTTCTAGTTTGTAATTTGATGATTTTTTTGTTGGGGTGTATGTATCTAGGGACCTCACTTGTCCTCGAGCTGCTCAATCAACCAGGAAATGACTCTGTAGAAACTTTCATTCAACTACTCTTGTGAGCTGCTCCTTTTTTTCTTTCCCTAATTGATCTATTATATCCTCTTGTTTAAGATTCTGAAAGATTGGAACTCTTAGAGTTGGTTTCTTTCTAGTTCTTTGCTTCTGGCAAGTGGAGAGCATTAAGTTGTAATGGCTAACCCACATCAGCATTCCCGCGGGTATTCTGCCGGGATTAATCCCTCTTCTAACCCAGAAACATCAACCCCTCAACCTGATATAAGTCATGTTCATTCTGCACCTCAACTATCAACTGGACCTCCTCGATTTCCTCCTCCAAAGTTGCAACAAACTCACCTTTCTCCTTCTGTTAAAAATCCAACTTTAATGTCGCCGGCTAATGGAGTTTCAGGTGGAAGCCCAATCCCTCATTTGAGCACTCCACCTGGCCCTCCGGTCTTCACTTCCCCAGTCCGGCCTGCTGCAGTGCCTTTCCGGACATCCCCAGCATCTCCTCAGCCTGTTGCCTTCGCGTCAGGATCCTCTTTTCCCACTTCATCACATCCCAATATTTCCAATGGCTCTCATCTATCAGATCCTCAGCTTCCCCAAGCAACAGAGGACGATTTTTCTGCTGAGGAATCACCCTGTGTATTATTCTCAGCTAATAAGGTATCTCTTTTATGATCTTTCTGGTATGTGTATCGTAGTTCTCCCTTTAGTTGTTTACCAAGTCACTGCACTCATGGATATACCCTTGCATTCTTTCATAAGTGCCAAGAACGCCGCAGGCTGGACTAGTTTTCAGCATATTTTATCTGTTTTCAAGAACTTGTGAACAGTTTGTTCCTTATGGTCAATCATTAACTTCCTTGAATATAAATATATAATGCAGGTTTTGAAGCAGAAAAAACTAGCAAATACAGCTAGTTTGGGTTTTGGGGCGTTGATTTCCCCTGGCCGAGAGATTTTACAAGGTCCACAAATTGTACAACGAGTTGCCCACCGCTGTCAAAACTGCGGAGCTTATGCAAATCTGTATTGCAAGATATTACTGGGTTCTGGCCAGTGGCAATGTGTAGTTTGCATGTCATTGAATGGAAGTGACAGGGAATATGTAGCACCAAGCAAGGATGATCTGCGCAATCTACCAGAACTCTCGTCTCCAGTAGTGGATTATGTTCAACCTGGGAATAAAAGACCTGGTTTCATTCCCGTTTCTGATTCTAGAACGTCTGCACCTGTTGTTCTTGTTATTGATGAGTGCTTGGATGAGCAACACCTGCAGCATTTACAAAGCTCCTTGCATGCATTTGTTGATTCTCTTCCTCCTATGGCCAGAATAGGAATCATAACGTACGGCCGTATAGTCTCTGTTTATGATTTTACAGAAGAATCATTTGCTTCAGCAGACGTGCTTCCAGGAGACAAATCACCTAGTTCAGAATCTTTGAAAGGATTAATCTATGGAACTGGTGTGTACTTGTCACCAATGCATGCTTCAAAAGAGGTAGCAAATAAAATATTCTCGTCACTTAGACCGTACAAGTTGGACATTGCAGAAGCTTCAAGGGACCGTTGCCTGGGTACTGCAGTGGAAATAGCTCTAGCTATAATTCAGGGGCCGTCTGGAGATATGTCCAGAGGTGTAGTTAAGAGGGCAGGGGGTAATAGTAGGATCATTGTATGTGCTGGTGGACCTAATACCTATGGTCCTGGATCTGTTCCTCATTCATTTGGGCACCCCAACTATGCTCATCTTGAAAGTACGGCCTTGAAATGGATGGAGCATCTGGGCCGTGAAGCTCACCTGCATAATACAGTGGTTGATATTTTATGCGCTGGAACTTGCCCAGTTAGAATTCCAATTTTACAGCCTCTTGCTAAATCCTCTGGAGGTGTTCTGGTTCTCCATGATGACTTTGGTGAAGCCTTTGGCGTGAACTTGCAAAGAGCGGCTTCCAGGGCATCAGGCTCACATGGCCTTCTGGAAATTCGATGCTCTGATGATATTCTTGTTACACAAGTTGTTGGTCCCGGTGAAGAGGCACATGTAGACAGTGAATTTAAAAGTGACACTTCTCTCTCTATTCAGATGCTAAGTGTTGAAGAATCTCAGTGCTTTGCACTGTCAATGGAAAATAAGGGTGACATTAAGGGAGATTCTGTATATTTCCAGTTCGTCATCCAATTTTCAAATGTTTACCAGGCAGATGTATCGAGAGTCATAACCATTAGACTGCCCACAGTTGATAGTGTTTCGGCATACCTTGACAGTGTTCATGATGAAGTGGCTGCAGTATTGATTGCGAAAAGGACTCTACTGAGAGCCAAAACCTCTGCTGATGCTATTGATATGAGGGGATCAATAGATGAGCGAATTAAGGACATTGCTTTGAAATTTGGGGATCAAGTACCCAAGTCGAAACACCGTAGATTTCCCAAAGAATTGTCTTCGTTGCCCGAACTCCTTTTTCATCTCAGAAGGGGACCATTATTGGGAAGCATTGTTGGCCACGAAGATGAACGTTCTGTTTTAAGGAACTTGTTTTTAAATGCCTCATTTGATCTTTCACTTCGTATGGTAGCACCAAGATGTTTAATGCACCGGGAAGGGGGGACTTTCGAGGAATTGCCATCCTATGACCTTGCCATGCAGTCTGACACAGCTGTTGTTCTTGATCATGGCACAGACGTCTTCATTTGGCTGGTATGCACCACCTTTTCTCTGTGCATGTTTCATGCTCTATAATCTATCTGCTACCCGTGCCTAACATTTGTCATCATTTGGTGGTTTAGTAACTTTCCAGCCTTATATACTGTCAACATGTGCTGAGGTGATAGCAGATTAGACCTACTCTCGTGTCTATGTTCTGCTTTGCTTTACCTTTTGCTAAGTTGTTTATATATGCATACATTAAGAGTACTTACGAAACTTGGCATATATTTAAGCATCCAAGCTGCGGTACCAAGTTTACGATTGAACCAGTCTTGAGTTCATTGGTTAACAGTCTTTGATTCTGAAGCTACTCTATTTATTCTCGTATGATAATTCTTTACATTGTACCATAACAAACTCTTCTGCGGTTGCCCCTCATAATTGGGTGGTGAGCACAGGGTGCTGAACTAGCTATGGACGAGGGTAGAAATGCAGCAGCATTAGCAGCATGCAGAACATTGGCTGAAGAGCTCACTGAATTACGATTTCCTGCTCCTAGGATCCTTGCATTCAAGGTTCTTGTTCTTCGGACTTCTCCCCCAAGTCTCAGTTTCATTTTATTGTGTTGGTTATGTTGTATAAATGCGGCAGTTAAAAAGGATATATATTGTTTCTAAATTAATAACAGGAAGGGAGCTCTCAGGCTCGATATTTTGTGTCACGGCTGATACCAGCACGCAAGGACCCTCCTTATGAACAGGTAAAGAGTTGAAGATAGGGTATTTGGATGTGTTTTTGGTGAAGGGATTATGAATTATGATGTTATAATGAACACAGGAGGCGAGATTCCCACAGCTACGAACATTGACAGTAGAACAGCGGACCAAGTTAAAAAGCAGCTTTCTGCACTTTGATGATCCGAGTTTCTGCGAATGGATACGGAGTTTGAAAGTTGTGCCACCGGAACCAAGATAAAGAGAGAGAAGCCCCCTAGAAAACCATTAAAGCATAATTTAGATTGACGGAACTAAGGAACTGAGAAGAGTGTCAGGTTGCATGGATGGATGATTAGCTAAAAATTGAGGAACTGAGAAATGTGGCATGCCTTTGCAGTTGTTGTTAGTTTTTTTTACAGAGGGTAGAGTTACCTTGACAAGGTTGAATAGATAGATATCTGCATTTGTCAGTTATATCTTGTGAACCAAAATCTTGTTGTCTTAGTTTTTTTGATTATCTGCAACTGTTATGTATAAAGGGGCGAGGAGGAATGGGGCATCGAATTGTTGAGAGCTAGAAGGTATCTCATGTTTTTGGTCTCACCCCAACGATCCATTCGTTTGGTGTCAGTTGTCATCTCATGTTTTTCGGTCAGTGGTCATTCAAGAAACCTCAAATTAGTTAATTTGATAAATTATGTTAAATTTTTTGTCAGGGGTTAATACACCTTTTTGTCCTTTTACTATGCAAAGTTAACAAACATATTCATTTACTATTTTTTAACTGATTTAACATCCTCTACTTTGAAGTTTTTTTAACAAATATGTTCATTTGTTTAATTTTTCTCTATTTTCCATCTGATGTGTTAATTGTACGTGTCAGGTCATATTATTTGTCCACCTTAACGTTGATTGGAATGTTCAGAATCTAAAATTATTTAAATTAGAAAGAAAAAATGAAAAGGAATACCACAAACACCTCTGTACATAATAACAATTATAATGTTTTTTTTTAATTTATATATTTTCACCTTGTGGACATCCCAATCAGGGATATTGTGGACAAATAATATGACATAACATGTATAATCAACACATTAGATGAAAAAATAGATGAAAAAAAATAAACGGAGGGAATATTTGTTAACCTTTTCAAAGTAGAGAGTGTTAAATCAATTAGAAAATAGTAGGCTAATAAACCCATTCAGTACCTTATGTTTGGGGTATTAACAAATCAGTACCCACCGTTTAGAAAGTAACTTATGAGTGTCGTTCATATGAAAATTTAACACATCCATCCGAAATGACAATTCCATCCAATTTTGCCGTTAAATTGCCACATCACACATCCTATTTGGAATAAAACGTTGACGTGTATATCCATGTCAGTTGGCCTGGTCCATCAATTGAAAATTAACCCCCCCCCTTTGTTTTCCTTCTCTTAGTTAGTTATTAGTTAGGTTCGATCAGATTCTCGGCTTGCTCAACCGACCAAGCGAGTCAGGAATCAAACCTTCGAGGTTACAATCTGCCCTCCAGAAGTAATAGAGATTTGTCAACTTACTAAGCTCGCTCAACAACGAACCACTAAGGCAAGGAGCTGCTTCAAAGATGTGATGTTCCACTACCTCAGCCGTGTTTTCGTCACCGTTTGAGGATTCTCACCTACAACCAAACACAATTTCAGATGATATGACAATTGAACGAAAAAATTGGATGGAATCACCATTTTCGGATGGAAGTGTTAGATTTTCATACGAAAGACACTCGCAAGTTATTTTTTAAACGATGGGTACTGATTTGTTAATATCCTACATGTAAGGTACTGAATGGGCTTATTAGCCGAAAATAGTAAGAGGGTATATTTATTAACTTTGCATAGTAGAGGGGCCAAAAAGGTGTATTAACCCTTAACGAAAATTAAACTGAAATGCTGATGTGTAATATGAGAATAATAATTTTTTTCACGTTATCCACTTAAAAAAATATATTTAAAACCAAAATGGGAGAGCTCTGTTTCCCAAATGGCTTCTTCATCATTTCAATTGCCGGCAGCCGAGAATACATCAAGTCAGGAAAGAGTCGGACTGAGTTTGGTACTCATGTTCTTCGGAGTCGTTCGCCAGACAATTGTTGGCATGCAGTCGGCCCTGGGCAGAGTTTGGGGACTGCAAGGGCGGATTAGAGTCTTCAATGTCGGTTACGGCTTGTTTCAGGTGTACTTTTAGTCCTTGGAGGACCGAAACCGAATCTTGAGAGCCCAGCCATGGAACCTTGATGCAATTCTGATGCACCTTGAACCATGGTCGACTCCTTCGGAGGAACTGCGGTGTCACTTCGGTTTATGGACTTGTGGGTAACTCTCAAAGATTTCCTACTGAGTTTACTACTGTTTCGTTTGGTCGGCAATTTCTTGTAGATTTCGGAGTAGTACGGGATGTGGCCCTTTTCTGTTTAAGCGATGAAGCCGGCACGTATCTTCGGGCGAAGATCAACTTCAATCTGTCGAAGGGCCTTTATGGTCGTCGAGAGGTTATTGAACGGCCAGACAAGTCTTTCTGGGTGAAGGTTCTGTACGAAGGCTTGGCAAGGTTGTGCTTCAATTGCGGTGTGTCGGACCATGTCCAAGGGGACTGCAAGGCGCAATTGAGATTTGTCCGGGACCTCCGGTGAGAGGCTCGTGGATGTTTCAACGAAGGCGGGAGGTCTATCGGTAGGCCGGCGATGCAATTGTGATCCCTCCCCACGCGTTCCGGAACGGTCTTTGTGAGGCGCGTTCGCTGAAAAGTGGTTTGACGGCACAGGGCCGCCGCCTTCCAGTGGAGGAGAGAGCAGCCGAAGGATCGTCCGAACTAGAGGATTCACTTGGGGACTGTCCTCTCTTCGATCCGGGAGGACCGCCGGCCAGATAAGAGGCCGCTGGTGGAAGGCGGCTCGCCGTCTCCTGCGCCGGTGGGTAACCGCCGCCGCTCTGCCGCTCTTATTATTAGGGAGGCTAATGGAGATGGTGATGCAGCTTTGGGTCACCCTAATTAGTTGGGCCGGCAGGAGCTTGAGAGGGCCCATGATTCTTTTCCATTTGGAGGACAAGATTCAGATGGGCCTGCTGATCCCTTTCCTAATGGGCTTCCTGACATTAATGTGGAGCCTTTTAGTGAGGGTGATCCAAATTTCATGGCGGATGGTGATCTAGTGGGGTCAGAGTTGGTTCCAGAACCAGAAACACCACCAGATGATTACGAATCTGACTTGGAGCTAAGTGACGACGATGGGCTCGACATCATCACAGATGGGTCAGACGATGTGGTTGAGGCTCATGAGAGGATCCATGAAGAGGTGGAGGCGGCCAACCTTAATTGGGCAGCTAAGGGGCCTTGATTGTCTTGTCTTGGAACTGTAGAGGGTTGGGCGGTCCCGATACAGTTTCTGAATTAGAGCGGTTATGTAGTGTTGTGAAACCATCTTTTCTATTTTTATGTGAAACCCGTGTAAGCCCGGTGGAGCTATCCACTATAATAAATAATTGTGGTTTCCTTTCTTTTCTCATTTTCCAAGTGGAAATTCGGGAGGGGGGATAGCGTTGGCTTGGGCAACCGAATTTCCGTCTCGAGTTGTCTTTTCGACACGATACTCCATTTCTTTAGCTTGGGAACATGAAGAAAATAGTTTCGTCTATTTAGTAGGTGTATACCTTCCTAACACGCAATCTACACGCTCGTCGCAAATTCGTGAGCTGCCTCAACAACTTGAGTTTGTGCCGGACCCAATAGCGGTATTTGGTGATTTTAACTGTATGTTGTCACTTAGGGATAAAAGGGGAGGTATTCCACCCTCTCGGAGTGCGCTCTCTCCCCTATTAAATTTTTCTAATAGTCTAGGTCTAATTGACATTGGGTTCTCAGGAGATGATTTTACTTGGTCTAATCGACAATCAGGTGCTGCGTTAATTGATGAACGGTTAGACAGATTTCTCCTCAACGATAGTTGGCTATCTCTATTCCCGGAATCACAAGTCCAACACCTCCCACCTCATTATTCGGATCACTGTCCAATTGTGCTACGGACACAACCACCTTCTCCAAGATCTAAAAAGCTCTTTCGCTTTGACTGTCGATGGGTGGATAATCCTGAGGTAACCTTGTTGATTCAACACTCGTGGTCGCAACCTTGCAAGGACGGCAGTCCCATGTTTCGGTTAGCTGATAAATTAAAAAATTTGTGCCATGTTCTTTTTTATTGGTGTAAAGGTGGGACATCAAATTCTGCGAGATTACTACGGGACATTGATCGTGCTCTGACCGTTGAATATTCAATTCCTTCTCGAAATTGGGATGAGATTCGCAGACTTGAATCTTTAAGATCGAAAGTGCGGCTCCAAGAGGAAATTTACTGGAAACAGAAAGCTAGGGTCACTTGGCTGTTCAATATTTCAAAGACCTATTTTCCTCAGAACATGATGGCTCTCAAGAGCCTGTGTCAGAGCTTGGGTTTTCTCCGGTCGTCACGCCCCAAATGAACGCAGAGTTAATATCTGAAATAACTGATGAGGAGATCAGACTTACCGTTTTTTCAATTGGCCCGACCCAGGCTTCGGGGCCGGACGGATTTACAGGGTTATTCTTCCAGCGGTATTGGCACATCATTGCCGGTGACGTCACATGTGCTGTGAAAGATTTCTTTCGTCGAGGGCATATGCTCTGTACCCTTAACCACACTTGGCTAACTTTAATTCCTAAGGTTTCGAATGTGGAGAATATGACACAGGTTCGCCCCATCGGGCTGTGCACCGTGTTCTATAAGGTTATTTCCAAAATTTTGTCTACTCGTTTAGGAAATTACTCCCTCATTTTGTTAACCCAGCTCAGAATGGGTTTGTTAGGGGTCGATGTATAACGGATAATATACTCATTGCCCATGAGATGATTCATCATCTTCAAACCTATGTTGCTGGGAGCCAGCATTTCATGGCGGTGAAATTGACATGGAGAAGGCTTATAATCGCGTAGAATGGGATTTCCTGTTCCCACTGCTGCATGTATTAGGGTTTCGACAAGATTGGATTTCTTTGTTGTTTTTGTGCCTGACTTCGGCGACAATGAAAGTCCTCTTAAACGGATCTCCACATGGATACTTTGCTCCGTCGCGTGGGCTAAGGCAGGGAGACCCTTGTCTCCCCTCCTTTTTGCAATATGCACAGAAGGGTTATCTCACCTTTTACAATCTGCAGTGCATTTAAAACAAATCTCGGGAATCAAACTAAATAGTCACTGTCCGATGATAACTCACCTGATGTTTGCGGATGATAATATGTTATTCCTCAAAGCAACTCGGGCATCTCTGGTCCACTTACGAGCACTATTCACGAGGTACCAGCTCCTAAGTGGCCAACGAATTAACTATTCTAAGTCTTCAATTTTATTCAGTAAAAATGTGCCGAGATTTCTCCACAACGAGTACTCAGAGTATCTCCATATTGAAGTTGTTAATGCTTCCCCGAATTACGGGGCCCCGTGTGTGGTCATGAAATCCAAAAAAGAGACTTTCGATTCCTAGAGGATAGGATCACCACCCGACTCCATAGTTGGAAGAGACAAAGTCTTTCTCCTATCGGGGTTCACACTTTGCTCACTTCAGTGATATCGAGGTTGCCAATACATATCATGTCTGGGCTATCATGTTTCTAATGAAGTTTGTTCTTCGTTGGACTCCCTAATGAGAAAATTTTGGTGGGGGGAAGTAGGGGATCAGCGAAAAATAAAGTGGAGGAGCTGGAAATATCTTTGTACTCCCCTTGATGACGGAGGGTTGGGGTTTCGAGATTTCAAATCGTTCAAGCAAGCTCTTTTGGCTAAACAGAGCTGGCGAATTCTCACTCAACCAGAGCTTCTTCTGTCGAGATTATTGAAGGGACGGTATTTCCCCTCAAGCAACTTCTTGAATGCTACAAAGAGATCACACCCTTCCTAGGGTTGGCAGAGTATTTTGCATGGACGGGACCTTCTCGCTCCTGGACTGCTTTGACAGATTGGCTTGAATACCCGACTCTTCGTCCTTGAGCGGCCTTGGATTCCGGGCTCTGACGGGCCGGTTTATCCGGCTCCTAAGATCCCTGTTCTTGAATTAAGAAATTTGAGGATTGCAAGTTTCTTCCATGGTGGAGCTTGGAATATTCCTAGGTTGAGGGAATTTTTTGCTGATGATTCAGACAGACAATTCTATCCATACCGCTTCCTCATGTTATGTTTTCCGATAAACCAATTTGGTTTTTTTCCCCAAGTGGCCAATACTCCACAAGTTCTGGGTATGCTCTGGCTTGTCATTTCCGAAGAAAGAAATTTCCACCTTCGTCAGCAGCTACCACTGACCCTAAGCTTTGGAGGTCGGTCTGGTCTCTACGCATTCAACCTAAACTCCAATTTTTTCTTTGGAGGCTCTGTCACAGAATCCTCCCTGCAAAGAGGGGTTAAATGCCCGATAAATGAATTTGGACCCTGTTTGTCCGGTTTTCCTGCTTCAACCAAAAACGGTGGAACATATTCTCTTCTCCTACTCAGTTGTAATCTGGTTTTTCAGGTCCTCCAGTTTGGACTTGTGAGCCATCCCCCATTCTCACCCCGCGATTGTTTGGCGTTTCATCATCCAAAACCGCACCCAGGAAGCGGAATTATGGGTGCTGGCTAGGTGGCGGCTGTGGAAGTCTCAAAAAATGGGTGGTTTTCGAAAAGGTCCAATACTCCATCTCGGCCCTACATCGACACTTCTCATTTGATCAAGAAAAACTTCACTTCCTTCCCTTACCAGCCCAGCCAGTCTCCCGTGTCCAGCCTTGGCAAGCGCCTCGCTTTCCTCGCCTGAAGATTAATGTGGATGGTGCTGTCGCGCATGAGTGGGTGGGGCAATAGGGTTAGTGGTTCGTGACTCTTTAGGTGGACAACTCTTTGCAACAGGTATCACCTACCCTGGTATTACTTCTCCTTTTATTCTTGAATTATTGGCTGTTGAGATGTCTGTGCTCTTTGTCGTTCCATGGGTTGGGGTGAGGTGGATATTGAGGGTGATGCTACTCAAGTCAAGCTTTTCTGTGGAACAGCGCCAAGTGTTTGCTCGTGAAGGGGGTGCCATTGTTGGTGACGTCTTGCATGTGTTGGATGGTCTTTCCCAGCTAAGATTGTGGTCTATTCCTCGTCAATCTAATATGGCAGCCCACTATGTGGCTCGCCACGCGCTTAGTTACCTCCCGAGCTAAAGGGAACCTTTCGGCTTGGGTGGGTACTTAATATCGATTTTGTTTGGCTGACTCCTTTTCTCCTGCGGGAGTTGTCTATGACAAAAAAGAGAGAAAAAAGAACAACCGTGCCTCACCGGTCCAACACCACCACCACACTTAGCTGTTTGTTCATCGTCTGGGCTACTTGTGTCATCGATCTGCACTTGTAAAGAAAAAGTGTGTATTCTATAGAATCTCCAAAAGTGTTGACTCATTCAAGACATTTTACATTTATATGGTGAGGTGGCAAACTTACAGATAAGAAAATACAACATTAACATATATTCTAATACCCCTTCAAGCTGGACTACATATATGATATATCAAGTAGACCAAACTTGGAAACTAAGACCAAAAATTTGAGGGTTGAGAGGTTTAGTCATCAAGTCAGTAACCTGCTGCGTCGTCGGAATGTGAAAGACAGTGAGGAAACGAGCAGCTACAAGATCTCGAA
Source organism: Linum lewisii (assembly GCA_034768395.1). NCBI lineage: Eukaryota > Viridiplantae > Streptophyta > Magnoliopsida > Malpighiales > Linaceae > Linum > Linum lewisii. The sequence continues at coordinate 49,977,128 of CM068298.1, read as the reverse complement.
CCAAATGACAATCCAACTTGATGTGCTTCATGCGTTCATGGGCAACCAGGTTTTCACCAATCTTTATGGTAGAAGAACTTGCATAATACACATAAAAAGGTTGGTTAAATGGAATGCATAAGTGATGACACTCGATTTGACGTGATTATCAGCCTCATTTAAGCAACATTTCTTTGCTTAAGACATGGTTTTTAGGGTAGAATAACGAATATTCAATCGATTGCCCTATCTCGTGCCATTTGTGTTACCTTGGCCCGTTTCGGGTCTATTTGATGGTTTTCTAGTGTTTTGTGTTAGCACAGGTTTTTGCCGTCAAATAAAGCAGCCATGGACGTGTCTAAGGCGTAGGAACCTCGAGGAATCAAACCGGAATCGATCCAAGGAGCCAATCAAGTCAAACCGAAAAATCTGCCCATATGCACTTGTACCTTCGGCGAAAATGATCTCACAGTTTCGGCGAAATCAACAATGCAAATCAGCTGATGCCAAGTGAAGACTGATTTCGGCGAAACCATTAAGCTCTTCGGACGAAAATGCAAGGCAGAGAAATCATGGCCATTTACACAAGAATTTTCGCCAAAACTATCCCTATGGTTTCGGCGAAAACATCACTCAACCCGGCCCAACTAGGGTTAAGTATTTATACTTAATCCGGCGGTCCGGAGAGATTGAGGAACCATAATTAATCATAATACAACTTTCGAGATTAGTTTTTCTCTGAAGTTCGGGAGCGAAGAGTTGGAGTTCGAAGAGCCGGATAGAGATCGTGACGCCATCCCTTCCATCTCGGAGAACCGGAGCTAGGAGTGCAACTTACCGAAGATCGGAGTCTGTCAGAGTCGTCTGAATTAGGTTTTTCAGATCCTTTTCTGTTCTTCCTCTGAATGATGAACTCTTTCCTGTCTTTGTGTCTTTTGTAATGATCATGAGTAGCTAAACCCTTTAGAGCTTAGACTAGATGAACCCTAAGTGACCCAGGGCTTTAAAGCGGTCACGGATCGGCGGTGATTAGATTCGAAATTCAATCAGTTCTTTTTCATGTTTGATTCGTTCTTCATTGTTCATGTTTCTTGTCTGGATTGATCACCTAGATTAGATTCTTGTTAAGCTAAGGATAGAAGCGAACGCTCGCCTTACTTTAGAACATCGAATTGAACAATTAACCTTATAATTGGAGTGTGCCTTTCGTAGGAATCGGTTAGGGTTAATTCACTGCAAGAGTAACTCATTAATCACTAGTAATTACACCAATTAATTAAGTCATTGCGAGAGGCGACCGTACCCGGGCGGCTAGTTAATCTTGGTAGTTAGAACGGATAGAGCGAACGTTCGCCGGTCTTAAACCTAAGGGTAAGGAGTTATGGTGGTGTCTTAGTAATTGGTTGAATGAGAATCGAAATCCGCTGATCTGTTGATTGCCAATGCTCTGGGGAACGAAGGGGGATTCAAAGTCTAAGTTCGTCTGTCATCCTTGTTCCAAACCCTAATTCTCAATCTTCTTTAGTTTAATCTTTTTAATTTTTCTGCATTTCTTAGAAGTAGAAGTCGTGGAACTCACACCACGCACAACGTGTTTTTCCTTGAATAATTTGTTAGTTCTGAAGTAGCCAATCATTCGAAGGCCCGTGGAATACGATCTGCTATACGCTTTTTCTTAACATTAGTAGTTTTTATTTGGTTGAACGTCCGAACAACGACCGGAGGTCTCACCAAATTGGCGCCGTTGCCGGGGACTTCTTTTGATTGTTGAAAGAAGAACTGGCAATTTATTCTTCTATTTTCTATCTTTCATTTTTCCACGCACTTCGATTTTACGCCGGTATGTTTGCTTTTGTTGCTTGTAGGTTGTTCTACAGGTTCATGAACCGCTCGATTGCTCATTCTCAGTTTAAGCCGGGTAATTCTGCTTCGCCGAAGAAACCGCGAGCTCAGAAGCAAGTCATAACCACACCGCCTACACCACCTATCCCTCAAAAGATTGAGGAGTTGAAGGAGAACTCCTCATCTTCATCCGCTTCATCCACTACTTCAGATTCACCACCACCTTCTCCTCCCGTACTAGTTGCTCAGCGCACCGTGGCGGATTACTGTAGACCAAGTGCAGCTCACCTCCGAGCTAGCGTTGTCGTGCCGCACAACGATGACGACCCTGATTATGATATCACAACCTTCGTCCTGAACATGGTCACTAAGAATCTTCGATTCGAAGGGAAGCTGCAAGAAAACCCCCGCACACATTTGGCGAACTTCCTTGACATGTGCGAGACGTTTAAAAAAGGGAATCTCAACAAGAACAGTCTTTGCTTGCGGGCATTCCCATTCTCTCTTAAAGGCAATGCCAAGATATGGCTCAGCTCAAAACCACCTGGCTACTACACTGACTGGGATAGTCTAGCTCAAGACTTCATAGAAGAATACTATCCCCCTTCAAGAACTACATTCTACAAGGATAGTATCGCTAGATTCTCTCAGAAGGAAGGAGTAAGTTTACACGACGCATGGAACGACTTCCAAGCGCTTCTCTCTGAATGCCCTCATCACGGATTCAACCAGGGGCAGCTAGCTGAAATTTTTGCCCAAGGGATGAATAAAGAAACAGCTGAATGGGTCAACATCTTAGCTGATGGCGACTGCACAGCACTTGAACCAGAAGCTGCTCTACTTCACTTTGCGGACTGTGCATCTAAGTCCAGAAATAGGGAAAGACAGTTTGGAGCAGCCATGAGTCAAGCAAGTTCTGAAGATCAGATTAAGATCGCAGTACAGAAACAAATGGAAGAGATCCTCGGTACAACTAATAACTGGCCTAAAAAGGAAGTCAACTTCATCGATCACAGCTTCACCAGGGATCAAAGAGGCTACTCCGACTACCGTCAGTCCAGAACACCTCCTCAACAACGGGAAGGCTTCTATGAGCGTCCTCCCTACAACTTCCAACTCGACCAGAGCCGACATCAATACATGGACAATGGTTATCAAGATCCTTCCAGATTCACCAGAGTACATCAGCCTCTGCATTTTAGATCTGAGGACAATTGGGAGAGGAGAATAGCCAGGAAGTTTGATCTAATTACAGCAAGACTTGATGATCACGAGGAAAGATTCAAAGCGCAAGCTCTTCTCAATCAAGAACAGATAGCATCTGGACAGAGAATAGAGGATATGATAAACAAAATTGCTAGTGCGATGGCTCGTCTTCCCATTTTCAATCAGGCTCCGTCTCCAGACAGCTCCACCGTGAAGAACGAGCACGCTAAGGCCGTAACAACCAGGAGCAGTGAGCAGACCAGCCCGTCTAAGAAGGAGGAAATTCCCGATTTCCAATAAGGGAGAGTGCTCGGCTATCGTCGCTCGGCCACCACCCATACCTATTCCAGCTAAGTGCCCCGACCCTGGTCCTTTTACTTTACCTTTGAGCATTAATGACATTGAAATCGAGCGTAGCATAATTGACCTAGTGCTTCTATAAATGTCATGCCTATGTGTTTATATAAGAAACTGAACCTAGGGGAATTACAACCTGCCAACATGAATTTAGTGTTCGCTGACAAAACTCTAAGAGAACCTAAAGGAATGATCCAGGATGTAATCACTTGTTGTGGCCCGTTCCGGTTTTTCGTTGATTATATAGTTATGGATACTCAAGAGACATATTCTACCCTTCTCTTGGGTCGGTCATTCATGGCGACAGCCGAATTAATGTCAATGTTTCTAATGGCTCTCTAACTGTAAGGGTGGGGAAGGATACTGCAACATTCCGTCTCAAGGACGGGATGAATTACATTCCTAAGGAAGAATTAAATTGTTTATCTGTAGAGATTGTGGAGTTGGCCTCGGTCAACTTCATTTCTAATGTTTCTTCCAGTGTTTCGAGATCAATTGACATTGCAGGTGCTGGACAGGGTACCGAGAAGAAGCCAGAAATATCGGTTCAGAAGCCACCTAAGAAGAAGAAGGAACTGCAAGCCTCTTCTAAACCACCGAGCAGACCTCGAGGAAAGAACAAGAAGACGGAGACCCAAATGGTCTGGAGACCAAAAATTCCGTCATCTTCCACCGAGCCGACGGCACCACCAAATCGTTTCGAGAAATCAGCGCGGAGCAAGTATGGAAGGAGAAGCCGAAAGCGTCATCCTAAGGACGTACTAATGATCACCGATCCTGGTGATAACAAGCCGAAGAAGAAAGAAAAAGAGAAGCCGACAGTCCTCATTCCTTCCATCGTCACACTAAAGAAGGATGATATCTCTAGAGAGCTGTTTGGACCATTCAAGTTCGTTGATCATCTTCCCGACGGACGTACCAAGCTTTTGCATGCGAACGGGAAGAGATTCACGTTTACCGGAGAAGTCCCGAAGCTGTACTTTATGAACTCTGACGGGAGCGGGAAGGAGAATCTAAGTTGGGATGTCTCCTAATACCGTCCAGGTATCGTCCAGCTCAAGGACGTTAATAAAAGAGCGCTTCGTGGGAGGCAACCCACGGATGGAGTCAGTTTTGTTTTGTTTAAACCTTGGTATTTTAGAGTCAATTCGGGAGATCCAAAAGTATCAGTTTGTTTGATTTATTATTTTTCGTGTAGATCTGCATGTATAGAGTCAGTCGCAAGTTGATTGAGGTCGTTCCGATTTTTCTGGATTTAACTGTGATTTTTGAAGTTGGCCTGATTTACGAAAATATTTTAAACCCGAACAGTTCAAAATTTTCGGCGAAACCACCCTTGTTTTCGGCGAAACCGATTTTCAAATTTCGAACTGTTCTCCTGTTCCTCATTTTCGGTTCGAAAATTTTCTGATTTGGCGAAACCATCCCAACTAAAATTTTGGCGAAACCGAGCTTCATTTTCGGCGAAACCGCCTGTTCAAATCGGTCAGTCCATTTTAACTAGTAGTTTCGGGGAAACCACCCCCCTACTTTCGCCGAAACTGATTTGCAAAATCACTTAATTTATCCTTTAAAAATCCGGTCCACTTCCTCTCTCCTTCTCTTATTTTCGCTCAGCCTACCCGAAACCCCCCTCTCCTTTTGAAATCGCCGAACGCCCCACTTTCAACACCCGCCGTCGCCGCCGTTTCACCCGCCGCCGCCATCGCCGACCGCCGCCGCACCTCTCCCCTCCTCATTTCCGATCCCAACAAGCCCTAGAAGTTCGATTCGGAGCTTTGCAGCTCCAGTTCTCCGAAACCTAGTTTTCAAAGTTTTTCACTGATTCCTCCCAACCCGTTCACTTTTTGCATTCATGACTTCACGGTAAGTTGTATAACTTTTCAATACGAAATCTTTTGACATATTGTTTGCTGAATTTCGTCGAGGTTGACTTTCAGTTGACTTTTCGGTTTGCCTCGTTTTGCGTGCCAGACTGTTTCGTGTGAACTAGGATTAATTGAACTTATAGAACTGTTCTAGGATGCTTAGGGAGTTCCGTGCTTAATTTCCATATCAGTTGGTCATATGTTGCTATGCATACGATTAATCTCTTTGTTATGTTGACTTGTGAGATATGTCGGTTTGACGTTGACTTGTTGTTGATCGTTTGGCTGCCCCAAGTGTTCATTCTTGCTCATATTATCGTGCTGCCAATTGAAATAATATTTTATCGTCATTCTCCGAGTTGTGACAGTCTCGCCATGATTAGGGTCCAATATGCTTGAATGTTGACTTTCTAAATGTCGGTTTGACTTTTTGAACTCTGATTGTAATTATCCGATTCTGGCTGTTCCGAAATATGTATTTTAATGTCTATGATTACCGGTTACTCCGCTTTACTTACTCCACTTAGTTTCCCTCGTTTCTTTGTGAAATTGAGTTTTTCTACTAAGTGTGGGGTAAGGTTTTGGTCGACTAATTTGGTTTCATTCTGGTTTAGGAACACCTTTGAGCGCAGGACTAAGGCGCGACTCGATGGCGCCTCGAGCTCAGGAGCTGCCGCTCTCGTCACACCCGCCATTCTGAGTCCTCCACCTGCACTCCCTCGCCATGCTGGATACCATCCCACCATCGCCCGTCTACCAGACTTCTACTTTGAGAACTTCCAGAAGATCGAACACATCCGTGGAGCTGACGTGCGTCCTTTATCCATGGAGTCGCTCCAGAAGCATGACGGGGATTCCTACCGGAACGTGCATGACGCCCTAGCACCGGCCGGTCTCCTAGAGCTGACCACCATAGCCGCCGAGTTCCCAGACATTGCTCTCCAAGAGTTCTGGGCGACATTTGACTTGGACGAGCATAAGAGGAGACGGGGCCAGAAGGTGATCACCTTCTTTCTTGGTGGGGTGTACAGGCAGCTCACCTACGATGAGTTTGCCGCTCATCTGGGCATCCCCTACGAGCACTATCACGATCACCACCTCGGCTGGGGCGATGATGATGACGACGAGGAGTTACACGCCCTCTGGAGCCACATGACAGGTGTGCCTGGCGATCGCCTCGGGAAGAACAACTCAGTTAAGTCTCTCTCTCACTCGCTCTATAAGTTTATTCATATGGTTTGGCGGAGGTCACTTTTATATGTCAGAGACAAGGATCGCCACCATATCCTTAAGGAGGAGCTCGTGCTTCACCGAGCCATCCGAGAGAGCTACCCTCTCCACCCCGGCTGGGTGCTAGCTCACATCTTCAGCCAGCGGACCAAGAGGAAGAAGCTACCACGCAAACTCTTGGGAGGCAACTTCATAGGTCAGCTCATCCTCTCCTTCGGCATCAGCCATGAATATGGCCCTAACATTCCACGACACCCAATTATGACCGTTGGAGGAGACTTGGCGGTCGAGTACGACTTAGAACTCGACCTCAGTCCCCATGTAGCAGCAGATCCTCCACTCCAACCTGCGGTCGAGTCGGAGGACGAAGATGATGCTGAGGAGCAGCAGCCGCAGCCGCCGCCTGAGTTTCAAGATTATATACCCTCGCCACACCATCAGGCAGGGTACATCCACCAGTCGCCGCCGCGCATTCCAGGTCCATTTCCGGCGCATACTCACCAGCCGCAACACCACCCCGCGGACATTGGTGAGCTGTACGAGCGACTGCAGGAGTGGCGCATCACCGACAACGCCTCTCAAGAGGCGCGATGGACTATTATGCAGCAACATATGCGCCGCGCCGACAGGCGATATGAGGCACAGCTGGCGTGGCAACGCCAGCTCGGCGAATTTCTCCACTTTCCACCTCCCGGTTCACCGGACCAGCAGTGATCGGGTTGTATTCCTTTTCTGGTATCTTCTTTTTATTTATTCTTTTCGGATTTCGGTCCAACTTTTTTCTGTGTGGATCCGGGACACTTGTCCCGGTTTCCTTTTTATGTTTTATTTGTTTTGTTTTTAGGCAGTTGGGAGATTCCCTTTGCTTCGCTTGGGTAGATTCCCTCCGCTCGAGGACCCGTGCTCATCCCCTACACCAATCATCTCGGTCCAGGTTCTTCTACTTCACTCTGAACTCTAGAATTAGTCCTGTGAGGACACAGTCCGATTTAAGTGTGGGGTAGGATGCTAGAGAACCTTGCATGAACTTGATTGCCCTTGATTGTGTTTTGTGTGCCTCGTGATTCCATTCCAGTCTCTCTAGCATTAGAATGGCTCAGTTCTTGATTTTTGATGTTAAGTTGTTGTTCAACCTTTCATAATGATGCTTAGACTGCTTAACCTAGAACTTGAGAACCAACTTGTATGCTTTGATGCTAAATTGCCTGGTCAGAACAGAATTTTAAAATCACACTTGTAGTTTGTAGCCTTGATTGCATGAAGATGACCGAATCCGACTAGCAAACCAACTGTGAGCTTTTGATCCATTGCACGTAACTTGCAATTTAAATTCTTTCTGAGTGGTTTTCTGTTTACTTGAATGAGTTAAATTTGCATGAGACCTACTCGAGACCACACGATAACACGAGTTCTAGAAGGATAGGGGCACCTAGATTCAGCTACTAAGCCAGATAGCCTACCAAACGATAAATCCACTAGGTCTAGACCCTTGAGCTTGGCCTGTTCTTTCGGTTCGATAATACATTACAGCCATTTCCCATTTCTTTCACTCCCCGTTGATCCCCTGTGGTTGTAGTTCTAGATTGACCTACCGGAAGTCGGTTTGTGGTAACCTGCCTATAGCCATTAAACAGGTGGTCTTAGCTAATATGTCCAGACGTGCAAATCCCTCTAGCAACTAAAAGAAAATCGGCACAAAAGAAAAGAAAAAAATAAAGTAAGAAAAGAAGCAAGCTTCAGAAAAAAAAAAGAGAAGCAGAAAAATCAGACAAATACGAAAAAGTTCAAAGTTTAGTTCAAATAAAACGTTCTTCTCCCTACAAATGGAAGAACGAAGTCGTAAGAAAAGTTGAAAAGAAAAATGTGTATGCAAAAGAAAAAGAATAAGTGCTAGGTTGCTTGAGGGTATCATAGGACGAGCGTTCATTATTCCACCAGTGTTTGGTTAGACGGTAGGAAGCCATAGATTAGATTCGAGGGAAGTTAGTCGAAAGCTACACCGCACAAAGCCATCATCATTCATTCCCATCATCCATCTCATTATAAACCCGAGTAGTGTAGAATTCATTACGGTCCTAGCAGGAAGTCCTTCTTGACTAGATACTCGTGTTGTCACAGTGGTGGAGATGTGGTCGAAATACAAACCTATGACAGAATTCGGTAACAGAAAATGATCGAGAGCAGAAACACGTCCTTAAACACAGAGAGTGAGAGTCCCATTGTACTAAATATATCCTGTGTGAGGAGCCTGGTCGGTCAGGTCAAATTCGTGCATGATTGATTGCTAATTACTTGTCGTGTGCAGTTTATTAGTGAGACCAGGTAGTTTGGCTGATCAGTATGCATGTTAGGTTTCTTGTTCTAGGATCGATCTGTCTAATAATTCATTGTGCTTGATTGAGCTCCAATTTAATCGATCTTATCATTTATGAACATGAGCGTTTCTATTCAGTTTGCTTGAGGACAAGCAAAAGCTTAAGTGTGGGGTATTTGATGACACTCGATTTGACGTGATTATCAGCCTCATTTAAGCAACATTTCTTTGCTTAAGACATGGTTTTTAGGGTAGAATAACGAATATTCAATCGATTGCCCTATCTCGTGCCATTTGTGTTACCTTGGCCCGTTTTGGGTCTATTTGATGGTTTTCTAGTTTTTTGTGTTAGCACAGGTTTTTGCCGTCAAATAAAGCAGCCATGGACGTGTCTAAGGCGTAGGAACCTCGAGGAATCAAACCGGAATCGATCCAAGGAGCCAATCAAGTCAAACCGAAAATCTGCCCATATGCACTTGTACCTTCGGTGAAAATGATCTCACAGTTTCGGCGAAATCAATAATGCAAATCAGCTGATGCCAAGTGAAGACTGATTTCGGCGAAACCATTAAGCTCTTCGGACCGAAAATGCAAGGCAGAGAAATCATGGCCATTTACACAAGAATTTTCGCCAAAACTATCCCTATGGTTTCGGCGAAAACATCAGTTTAGCCCGGCCCAACTAGGGTTAAGTATTTATACTTAATCCGGCGGTCCGGAGAGAGAGAGGAACCATAATTAATCATAATACAACTTTTTGAGATCAGTTTTTCTCTGAAGTTCGGGAGCGAAGAGTTGGAGTTCGAAGAGCCGGATAGAGATCGTGACGCCATCCCTTCCATCTCGGAGAACCGGAGCTAGGAGTGCAACTTACCGAAGATCGGAGTCTGTCAGAGTCGTCTGAATTAGGTTTTTCAGATCCTTTTCTGTTCTTCCTCTGAATGATGAACTCTTTCCTTGTCTTTGTGTCTTTTGTAATGATCATGAGTAGCTAAACCCTTTAGAGCTTAGACTAGATGAACCCTAAGTGACCCAGGGCTTTAAAGCGGTCACGGATCGGCGGTGATTAGATTCGAAATTCAATCAGTTCTTTTTCATGTTTGATTCGTTCTTCATTGTTCATGTTTCTTGTCTGGATTGATCACCTAGATTAGATTCTTGTTAAGCTAAGGATAGAAGCGAACGCTCGCCTTACTTTAGAACATCGAATTGAACAATTAACCTTATAATTGGAGTGTGCCTTTCGTAGGAACCGGTTAGGATTAATTCACTGCAAGAGTAACTCATTAATCACTAGTAATTACACCAATTAATTAAGTCGTTGCGAGAGGCGACCGTACCCGGGCGGCTAGTTAATCTTGGTAGTTAGAACGGATAGAGCGAACGTTCGCCGGTCTTAAACCTAAGGGTAAGGAGTTATGGTGGTGTCTTAGTAATTGGTTGAATGAGAATCGAAATCCGCTGATCTGTTGATTGCCAATGCTCTGGGGAACGAAGGGGGATTCAAAGTCTAAGTTCGTCTGTCATCCTTGTTTCCAAACCCTAATTCTCAATCTGCTTTAGTTTAATCTTTTTAATTTTTCTGCATTTCTTAGAAGTAGAAGTCGTGGAACTCACACCACGCACAACGTGTTTTTCCTTGAATAATTTGTTAGTTCTGAAGTAGCCAATCATTCGAAGGCCCGTGGAATACGATCTGCTATACGCTTTTTCTTAGCATTAGTAGTTTTTATTTGGCTGAACGTCCGAACAACGACCGGAGGTCTCACCAATAAGTCATCAAACAAATATTTTAGCCACTGAATTTCACAAGCAATTGTTGCAAGGGCCATGTATTCCGCTTCAGCGGATGAGTGAGATATGGTGTTTTGCTTCTTCGATTTCCATGAGATAATGGAGTCTCCAAGATAAACACAATATCCAGTCATCGAATGTCGGGAGTCCGGACACCCGGCCCAATCGCTTTTTCAAAAACCCTGCAATTTCAAATTAGAAGCAACAGGAAAATAAAGTCCAATAGTAGGAGAATTCTTCAAATAACGGACTACGCGAATGGTTGCTGTCATGTCCAGACCCGCCGGCGACTAACAAACTAATTGAGGTAGTTGACCGTGAACGTTGTGTCAGGTCGGGTAGTGCAAAGGTAAATTAAATGACCAATTAAGTGTTTATAAGGAGCAGGGTTCTCTAACGGAGTTTCTAAATTGATGGATAATCTCTGACCAGGTTCAGAGGGGCTGATAACAGGTTTTCCAGCTAGGAGTCATGAAGAAGAAATGATTTCCAGTGCATACTTTCGTTGTGAAACCGAAATACTTGTTGAAGACCAAGAAAGAATTTTGCAGGTCCAATATCGTTAATAGTGAAAGAAGAATGAAGTTGCTGCTTAAGGTCATGAATTAACTTAAGACTATTCTCAGCAAGTAGAATATCATCTACATAGACCAAAACCACCAAAAAAGTCATTGGTAAAGTAAACAAGCTATAATCAGCCTTGGATTGGCGAAAACCAACTTTAATATAAAAAAAATCAGTAAGCTTAAAATTTCATTGAGGACTAGCTTGCTTTAGCCAATATAAAGATTTTCGTAATTTGCAAACCAAGTTGGGATTTGGCAAAGTAAGTCCAGGAGGAGGTTTCATATAAACCTCCTCATAAAGATCACCTTGTAGAAAAGCTGTATTCACATCTAGCTGATGTAAATGCCAGCCTTTAACGGCAGTCACAACTAACAAAGCACGAATAATTGTCATTTTCTCAACCGGAGCAAAGTATCCATGTAATGTAATCGATACCTTCTATTTGTGTGTATCCCTTGGCTATAAGGCGGGCTTTATACCACTTGAGACTACCATCAGCCTTATATTTCAGTTTGTAGACCCAGTTACAACATATTGGTTATTTGGAAGGAGGGAGAGGAACAAGAGACCGTGTCTCTGTTTTGTCAAGAGCTAACTCCTGATCCATAGCTGGAACTCATAGTGGATCAGTGGATGCTATCTTGTAATATGTTGGCTCAACGAGGGAAGATACAACCATCACAAAAGAATTGTGAGTCGATGATAGCCTGGAATAAGTTTATATAATTTTGTAACGGATACAAAAACCTTAGAGGATTGCATTGCATTACAATGAAAATCCTTAAGGAAAGTGGGAGGTTTTCTCACGCAAGAAGATTTTTGTGGAGGTTGTAATGGCACAATAGACTGCTGATCGGGATAATATGATCAGAAGAACATGTATTATTGTCTAGACTAACGACAAGGGAAATATGAACCGAAGTTGCAGGTAAAATCGAAACATCTAGGTGAGTGGAATGATAACACTCAACTGGTCTAGTCCATGTACATCCAGTTGGAGTGGTAAGTGCGCACTCAACTGGATGGAACTAAAATTGACAATGTGACTAGGCATGACATCAAGGTAAGCCTCAAAGTTAGGCATTGAGTAGACATGAATAGTATCAAATTGATCTATATTAGCGAAAGGGAAGACCAATTCATGAAAGACCACGTCTCGTGAATCTTGAAATTGATGAGTCGACATGTTATAGATGTGGAAAGCTTTCCTATGGGCAGGGTGATAATGTGTAAAACATGGTATCAAATATTATCTCACTAAAGTAAGACAGATCGTATTCCACTGGTTTCTTCTAAACAAGTTGTGTGGTGTGAGTTCCACGACTTCTAAACTATAATGGAAAAGAAAATTGAAATTGAAATTAAAGACAGATTGATTGATTGGGTTTGAAACGATTGACAAACAAAAGCTTAGACTTGAATCCCCCTAAGATTACCAAGACATTGGCGATCACAAAACTGGCGACTTTCAATCCTAATTCATTCAGTTCTTAGACACCGTCATAGCTCCTTAACCTTAGGTCTAAGTCCGTGAACGTTCGCTCTATTGGAACTAACTACCAAGATTAATTAACCGTATGTGCGTTCACTTCTACAACGGAAAACTAACAGGTGCACCTGATTGATTTAAATGAGCTGCTCTAGAAACGGATTAACCCTAAACGATTCATACGAAAGGCATAATCCATTGAATAGGTTAATTAATTGATTTGGTGTTCTAAAACAAGGCAGACGTTCGCCAACTATCCTTGTTTGAACAGAAAACTAATCTAGGTGATCAAGTTAGAAAAGAAACACAGATTAAGAACAACCCAATTATGAAAAAGAAACTGTCTGAACTAAGATCTAATTACTACCGATCCATGACTGCTTTAAAGTCCCAGGTCACTTAGGGTTCATTTAATCTAAGTTTAACAAGTTTAGATACTCATGTTCGAAAATAAGAGAATCAAAGACAACAAGAGAATTCATCATACAAAGGAAGAACAGAAGGAATCTGGAAAACCTAATTCTGACGATTCTGCGAAGCTTCAATCTCGATAAATCTTCTCTCCTAGCTCCGAGCTGCTCCGGGATGGAAAGACTTTTCAGGATCTCTCCGAGAACTCCAATAATCGCTCTAAACTCTCTCATATGTGTGTAGGAAGTCTGAAAACCAGTCTCCCTTCAATTGGGGTTGAAGAGGGCCTTATATAGGTGCTTTCCAAAACACACCTGGAAAGGGCCATGTTTTCGGCGAGAACAATGAAGTTCTCGTCGAAAACTCCTTTGTAAATTAATTCGAATCCACGACGCTATTTTCTTCAACCTTCTTTATAATGTTCTCGATGAGAACTTTAGAACTTCTTCATAATCTCTAGTTAAATTTCTGATGAGAATTCTAAATTGATTGTGAACACATTCTCGGCGAGAACATTGAAGTTCTCGCCGAGAACTTCCTTGCTGGGGCAGTTTGTCCACTTTTTCTGATTGGTTTGAGTTCTGGATTAATCCCAGGTCACTTCTTGAGGTTCCATTGCATCCCAAACACGTCTGATGGCTACCTATTTGACGGAAAAAAACTTGTGTACTCAAAGAGACACTCGAAAATACATCAAATAGACCCGAAACAGGCAAAATAACCAATTCGGTAGGAAATAGCATTCTTGAATGAAACCATTCAAACCCTTGGAACGCAAGGAAAAGTGATTAGATCTCGTCAAGCTTATCAATCGAGAGTAAATTGAACTGAAAGGATGGAAGAACTAGAACCCCATCAATGGTGATATCAGAACCTAAACGAATATAACCTATGTGAGTACCCTCACACCCGTAGGTAAGGTGACAAAAAAATTTCAAACAAAATGACAAGAGTCTAAACGATTAAAAGAACATGCAATATGATATGTCGCTCCCGAATTGATTATCCAAGCATCCTGTAAATCACGACTATTATCCGAAATAGCACAACATCTCATACCTACAACACGGTCAGGCTATTGTGAATGCGATGAAGAAATCTGTGTCAATTGAGGGATCTGAAGAACAGGGATCATTTCAGAAGGTAAAACACCAGTCGAGTTGACATGAACAACCTGTAACACCCGACCAAATCATCTGGGTTGAACCCGTGGTTAGACCAAGAACTGGGGTTACGGTTTGACTCAAAACATAAAGAAACCAATAAAATATTATTTAAACTCAATAAATATATAAAAACATCAGCAAATGGAAGCTTCCATGATTTCAAAACCAAAACCAAATTTACACTTTAAATTCACCAACAATTCTCATCATAAATAAATTTGAAATTCCCAAAATGTCAACTGAAACAAAAATACATAAACAGTTTATTTGTTCACGGTCGCCATCCTTCCGTCATCTGCCTCCTCCAAGCTCCAACTGCCAACGACCAACAACTGCTGCTCCCAGCTCTGCTCACCAACTACTTCTAACTGAAGGAGAGACTAAGGGGGGATCAGTTTCCTAATGAAATTGAACGAACCCACTGGGCTTAACTATGCGTCGAACTACTTAGGGAGCATCCCAGACTCCCACATTAGAATACAACAATGGGACACATACTTTAGTTCATTTTAACATCCTAATAAGATAGTTTTATGTGATCAATCATTTTCCTCTACCCCTATTCCCATCATGCATCACCCCAACAATGTCATCCAACAATCATAAACAATCCAACACAAGTTCATAATTAATAAGTTGAATACAACATTGTCACACATCGTTCCATAATATACAAGAATCAACATCAACACGATCCAGTAGCACATCACATAACAATTCACAATCACATCCAGCACAACAACACACACACACAAACAACAGTTCACACTTCATTTAACTAGATGAGTTAATTAGGCGCCATAAGGAATTGTTCCCCCGCTACCCCGCCGGCCATCACATCAGACGCATCTTCAACGGATCCCTTCCCATGGAAGCAATACACAACATCCTAAAGTAGGATCTTCTCCCTCGGGAGGAAAGCAACAATCCTTGGTATCCGACCAAGGTGATCTACCCCTGTAGACCGGACTCGATATAATCACATTTCTTTGGGGTAACGTTGGCTCCTTCTGGTTCTATCAATTTAATTTCATGACACACAACCACAAGCAATTACCACACATCATTTCACAATTCCACTTCCTAATTCCATGTACCAATTCCATTCAATCAATTCCACTTTACAACTCCATTTCACAATTCCACAGCACAAACCCACAACACAATTCCACACTTATTACGGGCGGACTGCTAGCCTTACCGACCACCCCACCTGTAATAGTAAAAACACAGGGGTGATCATGTCGCAAGGCCTAGGGCCACCCTCTTGTTCATCGTTCATAGGACGACCCCACATTCGCAGGGTCATCCTCCTGCAACCAACATTCCACATTTCCAATAATTTATATATTGCACAAACAGGAATTAAACTCTCATTTCTAACCACCTAGTCAAACAATTCATCCAACCAATTCAAGACACGCAATAACACATCAGCAATCAATAACCCAAAACACATAATTAACCATTTTCAACTCTCCAATTCATGCATCCCTATTAATCACTAAGTCGGATTGTAATTCCTCACGTCTCTACCTATCGACGCTAAGCCCTCACCTTAGCCTAAAATAAGCCCCTGGATTCTGTCCTAAACGTCCACATTGTCGTCTTGATTCCGCTGGTCCTGACGGTTCGTCAAACGGAGCTCTAACGAATGAGATATGGCCGAATATCTGATTCACCAAGCGAAGCCTCCAAAATAAGCTGCCAAACAAACCCTTATTGTCAAACTTCTAAACAGAACCCCAGCTTTACTGGATATTACCAAACAGGCACTTAACTTTTCCAAGGTGAGTTCTGGTCACCCAACTTCTCAAGGTGCAGAAAAGGTCCTTCTTCTTCAACCTCCCATCCGGCGGGCCATACCCGTTTCCGACGAGCTCTGACCACCGTGACTTAGGTTCCAACATTCTTGGAACTCGAGCTTTCTTCCTCCTCGATCCAAGATTCTGACGGCTCTTAGCCCCAACGGCCCTAACAGAGTATCGGCCATTGCTCAAGTTCGCTTCTCTTCCGTCGATGAAGACGTCGGCCGCAACCCGGCTCCTCCGGAATGTTTCTGATTCCCCAATAGTCGTCGGCCCTGACTTTTGTTGGAAAATTTGGGTAAACCAAATGGGTTTGTACCATTTTGGGATGTGATTATGAGTGGGTTAAGTAACACCTTTTTGTAAGGTGATTACATATTCGTATTCTCCTACAAGAGAGCTTCGAATCGAGCTATATTCCGTCCAAAATGGATTTAAGGTGAATGAGAAATTGATTCTCAAAGTACCTTGGTGGGAAAAGGAGCAATGTGAGAAAGTGGTTTTATACCACATTGCTCAACTAAAGAGTTTGCTCCAGAATTTCCCCCTATAAATACCCACATATCCCTTCAGTTTTCCACACACCTTGAAATACCAATATCTCTCTCCCAAAAGTTCTATTCTTCTTCCTTTCTTTTTATTTGTCGGTTCGTCTGTTGTCGCTTTGCTTAAACGTGGTTGCGTTCGGCGGTGTTGAAACACCGTTGAGATCGTTGTATCCTGGGAGAAAGACGTCCTTGTGTAGGGCGAATCTATCTTAAGGAAACTGTGCAAACACAGGCCTCGATTATAGTTTTCTTTCGATTTTGATTTCGTTATGATTTTCTAATCCGCGTTGATTTTTTCCAACAACTTAAGATAGATTCTGAAATTATCGTGGATTGTTGTTCACTATTTACGCATCTATTCATATGCGTATAATATTGAAAGATCTTTAATCTAGTTCTTGTTTGTTACTGTTCAGCTTTAAGATTCCTTTAATCTTTCTTTCTCTGTAACATGCTTTAGTTTCAAAGAATGAAATTTGAAATCATGTTTCATAATTCCAGTGCGTTTCTTTTGGTTTCCGCATCAGAGGAATTGAATACTAGGAAAGGAAATTTCTATTTCCTTTGTTATTAAAGTTCAACCATCTAATTAAATTGGTGGAAATTGACTTTATTGTTATTTAATTATTATGCGTTTGAGTTCCGTGTCCCATTCAGTATAATCTCTTGTGTTTTGAATGGCTGTTGAGACCGAAACTCATATGGACAATTAACAATTTTTATGGTTTGTTTGAGTTCGCTTCTTTTGAATTTGTTTGGATTAGCATTGTATCGATTGCTAATTTTAATAAATTCTCATAGTTTGTGTTGAATTATTACACTTGGGTAAAAGCGCTTGGATTGATGATACAATTAAAAGGTTGAAGCGATCACGCTCTAAAGTAACCTAATTAATTGCACTATTTCCGTTGGTAGCGAAAATGTGCTTCAAGTTTCAAATGAAATTATTGTTCATTTTCGTTAAATTATTTCTTTGAATTTGTTTCAAAGAATTAACTTGGGTAAAAATCGCTTAGATCTGGTGTTGCAGTTAAATGGTTGTAAGCAATATTGTTTTAGTACAACCAATTTAATTAAACTAATTCTATTGATAGCGAGGTTTTACTTTGAAGTCTAACTGAAATGGTTGCGCATGTTGATTAAATTAATCTTCTTTAAATATGTTTCAAAGAATTAACTTGGTTGTGTGTCAAATCACTTTGGATCAGGTGATGCAATTAAACGATTGAAGCAATCTTGCTAAACTCAATCAAGTTAAATTGCACTTATTCCATTGATAGTGATTTTGGCATCAATGACCTAAATTAGTTGTGTGCTTTAATTGAGAGTTATATTTGAATTTATTTCAAACTATTAACTTCGAAGGTTTCTATTTCACAATTTATTAGATGCGATTTACTTATCTTTTGAGATTGATTTGGTATCTAATCTTAATTGGTAATTTAATTGCTTGAAATAGACTTACCCTTTTTACGTGCACAATGATTTAGTCAAGTTTCTCATAATCTTTTAGTGTGCCAATTAAATACTAATGTGTGGTATTTAAATTTTATATGGGATTTGTATCCCTTAATTATGGTTTAATTGAGGAATTAATTACAGTATTTAAATTAGCATTATTCGGTTGCTAATTTGGACGAGTCATAATAATTTCTTGTCATGCAAGTTTCAACACTATGGTTATGCATTTGTGTTGAATCATTGTATTTTGATCAAACTCGTTTTGGATCTGGTGATGCAAATAAGTGGTGTGAATCAGTTTTGATTTAAAACCAACCAAATTAATTACACTAGTTCTGTTAATAGCGAGATTGATCTTGAGTACATGATTGAGATCTTGTATATTTTAATTGAAGTGTTATATTTGAAATATCAATGTTTGGTACATTGGATTGACTTTGTGTCAAATTGTAAATCCTTGGTGGTTGGATTGATGGTCCAATTGGGGCTAGAAATCTTGAACATGATTCTTTGTGAATCAAGTCAAAAATGTATGTTTCTTGTGGAAACATGACAAACAATTCAACGAGTGTTGAATAGTGAATGATTTCCCTTGTGAAGATCACTAAATGATTCTTGTTGTGGTGTTGTTGAAAATACCTAAGAGTGTGATGGTTAATCATGTTGATAACCAAATAAATTCATTGTATGAATTTTGAGAAGTGGCAAAAGAAAATGATATTTATTTTGTCCACATTTAGTTTTGGCTCCGCAAATGCTCTCTTTAATATGTGAAAGGAGATACTAAGATCATGTATACCATAAAATGTTTGAGGACATTCATAAGTTCATGAGATGTTGAACAATTGGTCAATGAGTTGTACAATTGTGTAATCTTATTGGCACAATCAAAGAATGATAGAAAAATTCTTACATCTTTTATATGAAAATCAAGGACGCTTGATTCTTATATATTAGGTGGTGGTACTAGACCATATATATAAGTCTGGGGACGCTTGGATCTTATATTGTGGCTTAGTGCTACATGAATTGGAATGATTCTACATGAAATTTGTGTCAAATGAGTGCATTAAAGATACAAGCATGAACAATTGTTAAGGAACATATGAGTTCCTAAGCTGAATGCCAAGTCAATAAGCTCTGAGTTCCCACAACATGTGGGGGAGCTGTTGTGTCAGCTAATTACCTTTTAAATAAGGTATATGGAAAGATTACTAATGAGACTCCATATAAATTATTGAATAGAAGAAATACTTTTTTCATTATTTTAAATGTGAGGGTGACTAGTGAAAGTAGTCATCACATTACTTGATGGTAGTCTAGACATATTGTCATAGACAAAATACCACAAGACAACTTCTCTCAAAATAGAGTTATCGTCAAGATAACCTTACAGATCCGCTAACCAAAGGGTTAAACCGAGAGGCTGTGCACAAGTTGTCAATGGGAATGGGATTAAAGCCTTGAAATAAAGTTTATTCGAAGGAAAACCCAACCTAGTTGACTGGAGATCCCAAGATCTAGGTTCAAAGGGACAACCTACTTGAATGAACTAGTAGAGTCACTGTGGGGGAAACCCCAACCCATTCCTATAAACAGTGATGATGGATAAGGATAAGCATAAAGGCTTTTAATGATTCTGAGATAAGGATCACCTATGTTAGAGTGAAGTGGGGCCGCTTCAAGGGAATTGTGGGGGCGCAAATTCCTTAAACTTCCGCAGAACCAGGCAGATGTTCAGGGCCATATGAACATAATAGTGAAACAAAATCACGTTAGGAAGGATCCTGTGTGCAGTGTATCATTGTCTACACGGGCGGCAGGATGGTTCAAGGACATCGCGTCTACCATCTAGCAAGTAGAGTCGGTATGCTTCACAAGGGAAGGTTCAAGGGGTAACACCTACCTATCCTATGCAGGATTTGACCGTTGAGCAAAGTTGTCAGTTTCGTCAGAGTCTTGAGTCCAATTTTCATTCATGTGGGGGACTGTTGGAAAATTTGGGTAAACCAAATGGGTTTGTACCATTTTGGGATGTGATTATGAGTGGGTTAAGTAACACCTTTTTGTAAGGTGATTACATATTCGTATTCTCCTACAAGAGAGCTTCGAATCGAGCTATAATCCGTCCAAAATGGATTTAAGGTGAATGAGAAATTGATTCTCAAAGTACCTTGGTGGGAAAAGGAGCAATGTGAGAAAGTGGTTTTATACCACATTGCTCAACTAATGTACCATTTTGGGATGTGATTATGAGTGGGTTAAGTAACACCTTTTTGTAAGGTGATTACATATTCGTATTCTCCTACAAGAGAGCTTCGAATCGAGCTATAATCCGTCCAAAATGGATTTAAGGTGAATGAGAAATTGATTCTCAAAGTACCTTGGTGGGAAAAGGAGCAATGTGAGAAAGTGGTTTTATACCACATTGCTCAACTAAAGAGTTTGCTCCAGAATTTCCCCTATAAATACCCACATATCCCTTCAGTTTTCCACACACCTTGAAATACCAATATCTCTCTCCCAAAAGTTCTATTCTTCTTCCTTTCTTTTTATTTGTCGGTTCGTCTGTTGTCGTTTGCTTAAGCGTGGTTGCGTTCGGCGGTGTTGAAACACCGTTGAGATCGTTGTATCCTGGGAGAAAGACGTCCTTGTGTAGGGCGAATCTATCTTAAGGAAACTGTGCAAACACAGGCCTCGATTACAGTTTTCTTTCGATTTTGATTTCGTTATAATTTTCTAATCCGCCTTGATTTTGTCCAACAACTTTTACCTGAAACTTCTCTTTTTCCTTTCCTATTGATTACCAGATCAGAACCAAGCTCCCGATCTCCAATCCTCTTCCGGCCGAACATGAACGTGGCCACCGCAACTCTTCTTCCCTCATTCCCATACGGAAAACCTTCAGCCACCAAAACTTTGTTTTTTAGTACCCAGCCGCCAAAGCCTCTTTCTCTTCTCTCCCTTTTTGTCCTTTGCTGAACGAAACCCTCTTCATTCTTAATTTCCCTTCTCATCAACAACAAATCCGGCCCCCACTTAGGCCCAACCAAAGCCGAGGCTCAGCCTCTCTCTTCCTTAGCTGCTTCATGAACGAACATAAGGGCTCAAAGCCCAAGCCCTTCCCCCTTCTAACTCGGTGAAAAAGCAGCAGCGCAACTGCTTCATTCCCTCAATAACACGGTCTTAAGGCCTTGAGCATGGTTCAAAGGTCGGGCCAGTCAACTTGGTTCGGCCAATTAACTTAGCACTTCGACCCAAAGTTTAAATCGAATTAAAATAATTCGAGAAGTCCAACTTCAACACTTGGTGTACAATTTAATCCATGAATTAAATAAATTTAATTAAAATTAAATTCTACCAAGCTTTGAACCAACAAGGAACCCAACCCAAATAATGTTCTAACCAGTTAATCAGAACCAGGATGTTACAAACCAATCCAACAATTGAAGTTGATTGTTGCTTCTGAAACAGATTGAAGAGAGTGTATACTGCTCTTGAGATATCATTACTCCTCCTGAGGAATTCACATGACCATCAGTCACGGCATCAGGTGAGGGAGGAGAGGTAACCGCAACATTAGCTGAGTGGAAACGCAATTGAGGCTTATAACCCGGTGGAACGCCATTCTTCTTGTGGCATTTCTCTACAGTATGGCCAAACAAGCCACAAAAAGTACATACCAGACACTTTCCACCTCTCTTGAAATGTGAAGAGGGACTAGTTGCTAAAGCTACCAGAGCCTCCACAACCCCAACATCACCATACTTTAAACCTAATTCACGTTCCTTTGAGCAACTATAGATTGATGGAAGGTAACAGGTCAGTACGCAAGAGCTGCAACCGAACGAACAAGAAACCTAGATTCTCTCAAGAACTAGAGAATCTATTCTGAAGCAAAATAACCTCGAATGCGAGTCAACGCTTCGCATCGACAGCGCGGCTCACAAACACACGATGGTACCGGCCTATGCATCGTTTATTCATCCCATAAGACCTTGAATCTTGCGTAATATGAAGAAACAGACAAGGTTCCCTATTTGAAGTTGGAGATCTGATCATGGAGATTGTTAACCTTAACCAGACTCGTACGGATAAAATGCTCCTGTAGATCAAGCAAAATCTCACGTGCATAGTCAAGCCACAAAGCACTTTGAGAGATATCCGGCTGAACGGAATGGATTAACCATTCGAGGACTAGAACACTAGCGCGACGCCACGCCGGATAAGACTCAGTAGTAGAAGCTGGAGGAACTACCGATCCGTCAATGAATCCAAGTTTATTTTTTGATAGAAGTTCCATCTTCATCGACCTAGCCCAGGAAAAGTAATCCATGGATCTGATGAAGAATGGATGATCTGGATTCATCGACAAGGGAGGAGCACGCGTCATCTGTGACGGTGACTGCGGCGGAGTAGTGGTGGCCAGCGGTGGTGTAGCAATCATCCTTGAGCGATGAGAGAAAGGAAGGAAAAAATAGAAAAATCAAGAAGCGGAGTTATCGCTCTGATACCATTTAAAGTTAGAAAAAAATCTGTATTCAATAGAATGTCCAAAATCGTTGACTAATATAAGACACCTGTACACTTAAATAGTGAGGTGGCAAACTTACAAATAGGAAAATACAATATTAACCTATATATTCTAATAGTACTGATCATTTTGCCCCGCCATCATTTGACTTAATGGACTAAGACCACCAATAAGAGGCTTCGGATCTGCGTCCAACCTTTTCAAGTTTGGACCGGTTCCTACCAAAATAAGTAGGGAAAATATTGGAAATTCAAATAAAAATAAGTTAATCCAGGCCCCTTCCTTTCTCCCTCCCCTTTCCCGATACAACTCCTCTGTCGTCGCCGCAAGGGCAGATTTTTCTCAGATCTCACTTCTTGTAACGCCCTAAACTTTTAATAATAAAGAAAAGACTATTTTGCCCCGGGGCGGACACTTGAATAAAACCCAACGTGAAATCTCGGAATAGCATAAAATCCAAACCACACGTTTATACATAAATTTCAAAATGTAAAACATAAAACGGAGAATAGAGCCCTAACACGTGGGCAAGAGTCCAAAACATAAAACACAAAGTCCAACTCCAAACAGTCTCCAAATAGTCCAACAATCCAACAAAACATAAAAACACTCGTTTCCACTTCAAGTCTTTACTCACGCTGAGGCCTCAGACATAGCTCGCAGAAATGATACGCCAAGTCTTCAGAAGATTCCTTGTCAGTTTCCGGACGACCTGGTGGGTGGCTCGGGGTCAGTCTTTCGTACTCACATTACTTCAGCTAAAATGGATCGAATCTTAACTCGATCCAATACTTAGGTTCATTATTGGATAGTAGTAGTGGTGACTTGAAACTAAGCATTTCTTTAATAAGCATATCATATCTCATGAACACTACTGTGATTAAAATATGGAACACATAACTGAAACTGTGAAACATAACATCATGCTTCATAACATCACTTGACTTTACTTAGATCTGCTTAACTTTTACTTAGGGGCCCCAACCCAACTAACTAGCCTTACCGCCCCCTGAAAACTGACACACTGCCCAGAGCACGTATCTGACCGCAGTGGTAACTGATAAGGACTCTCTGGTCCACTGAACTGAGGGCAAATCTGGCCCATTGGGTCTCTGGCCCAATATCATACTAAGGTCGCTTGCGACCATAACTGAAAACTGGGGTGGGGCGGAGGTCTAGCTAGTGAGTACCATTTATTAATCCACCTATGACTTGTCTATGTGAGGTGTGGTACTCAGACATGCATACAACTTAATTACAACATGCATACATAATTGGCTTATGGGAATTAACTTAGCATAAAACATAACGTGAAATAAATAGGTAAATAAAATAGCGACGATAAGATATTACCCCCTTAAACCAACCCACCTTGAAATAAGTGACGGAAGTCAAAGAATGGGGTCGAGGTTAATCCAATGGCGGAACGTCTCTAGAGGATCCTAAAGACGAGAATTTTAATTAGATCTTATTAAATTCAAAGCTAGACTGATTCGGTACCGGCGACGGATTAGGTAAGTTCGAAAAAGAATCACTTCTCAATTACTCGAGAAGTGATGGAACAGAACATTAGGAAATTGAAACCAAGGCTTACTTGGTCTTTAAAGGAATTCATTATTGGACAACCTAAGTCATCTAACCTTTTAAGATTAAGAGAGAAAACATTAATCTTTAGATCTTTATTATTAATATCCACTTTCAATACATAACCTCATTAATTATTATTACCCATATATTCCAATTGTAAGTAATACCCAAATGATATTAATATTATTCCATTTGATCTAAATATCTCAATTTCTAGGTTATTTAACCTATAACATAATTTCTAACCCATTTAATTATTCCTACTAATATAATCTATCTATCACCAATTTCTAGTTTATAAAATTTATTATATGTTTAGTCTTTTTTTTTCTAATCCAAATCCTAACTTAATTTATTACTAATACTTCACTTAATTTTCTAAGGACTAACTAAAAATATGTAAATCCAATTTATGATAGAAATTGTATTATCTATGTCACTGCCACCATTTTTATTACAGAATAACTATTCGATTATTGATCAGTATCAATTCTAGAGTTTTCCATCCAATTTTACGATTTAACCTAACTCCGATAACTGTTTGGGTTCAATTTGATTGATTAACGAAGTTAGAGACTGAACTGCTTAACAGGGAAACCACTTTTGAACACGGAATAAGTTCGAGTGACTAATCTGTCGCTAAGAGAAAGTCTGAGGGTTAAAATAACAGGAGTACAGATTTTGGGTGACTGAATCTATTACCTACGGAAATTTGGGGGACCAGTCTGGCATTTACGCCGTCTTCTTCCCGACTTTGCACCGCCGGCGTCGTCGGCCTAATTACTCCTCCAAACTTGCTTGAGACTGTAAATTAACGGAGGGGAAAGATTCGTGAGGTTGAGACTAATCGATTGGTACCAACCAATCGGTCCGACTCAGCCTGAATCGTTCCGACACTCCTCTCACCGGAGTTTCGACGGAACAAAGGGGGCTTTTGTTTCTGGGAAGTGTTGCTTCGATTCAATGCATCGGGAGGTTTATATAGCCTCCAGGAATCGAATGGATCCAAGGTTGATGGCCGACACAAGCCAATTTTGTCAAAATCGACCCCTACACCTTTTGAAAATCGTGGTCGGAGTTGGTGCGATTCCACATCAGTTTTTGACCGTTTCTTCGTGGATTTGAGTTCAAAGCCACGATTCACGGCTTTAGTCACGTTTCTGGTGGGGTTCCGATGTCCGACTGCTAAGTTAAATGGCCTTTGGCCATTGGGAAGGGCTGCCGGCGAAAACAGAGCAGCGGCGGAGGAAGCAGGGGTCGCCGGCGATTCATTTCAAGGGGCGACCTCAAAACGTCGTCGTTTGGTGCTGGGCGGGTTTGAAACCCTTTCAAAAAAAATGTTGAGGCTGGGATGGGTCGGCTGGGTGCTGGGTTGGTTTCTGAACCAACCCGGCTATTGGTTACTCGTTGTTTCATTTCACCTGGCTTGCATTTAACCCAGCTTGCTGGGTGGATTCCTTTTCCCCAAATCGATTTTCCAATAACCAAATCGATTTAACCTTTAAGTCTCGATTAATTTAATCGATAGTTTACGATTAAATTCCAACGTAACAAGGATCAACCTTATTATTAAAAAAAAAATTTCTGATCCCTAAATTCGGGATGTAACACTTCTTCTGAAAGCGTTTCACTCCCTCCTTCTCCTCCTCTGCCGCCATCTCAATCTGGTGGGTTGGCCAGGGCACTGTCGTTTCCGCCTTGTGTTGGGAGAAGGTCGGGAGAATCGGTCGGCGGAGACGGCGGGGGAGGTTGCTAAAGGAAGTCAGTCGGGAGGAATAGAGTTGGGGATGACATGAAGAGAGGAAGCAGATCGGAGAAAAGTTCTCTAGGTGCTGGCGACGCTGGCGGTAGAGGAGGTTGAAATTCGGAGAGCTTGGAGAGAGCACCGTCACTTCCGCCATGGATAGGGAGGGAGGAGGAGGAGGAAGATGAAGAGAGTGAATGAGTATGAGCAGGTTGATTCAGCAGGCCATGTCTTGTTCTCTCGATGACATCTCCATTCCCAAATCCACTACTGCTTCTCAAACCCCATATTTGGATAATAATTGAAGCCCTCTTGCCCAGGAAGAAGAAAATTTTGAATCCCTTTAAAGCTGCAATGGAGATTAATGCTTAGAAGGTGAAAAATGAAAGGGAAGAAAGGAGGAGAAGAGACAGAGCTTGGTGGTGGATGGAGGATGGTTGTCAGTAGTGGAGGATGCATGGGTGATGAAGAAGAGTGACTGAAATGTCACATGTTCGCTAGTTATCGACTAATAAATGTTAACTAGCACTACAAGAAACTGTGTCCGTTGTAAGGGTTATGAATTGACACTGGTAGGGGTTATAACCCCTACAACGGTAGTTATAGCGGTTATTTGAAACCGCTGCTAAATCGTCTGGTTTAAACGACCAGTTGTAGCGGTTTTAGAACCACTACAATGGGGTCTCTAGTTGTAGCGATTCTGTTGTAGCAGTTTTAACCCCTACAACCGTCAGTTGATCAACGGTCTAGATTTGAAGTTGTAAAATGGATATTTAATTAATTAATTCCGTTGTAGTGGTTCTAGAACCGCTACAACCAGAAATAACAATTTAAAAAAAAATTATGTTTTCAAAAATAATATTTAATTCATTAAAATTCTGTTCTTCTTCCTTTGATTATAGCGTTCAAAGTTCAGCCATGATTAAAATAATAATTATGGGTTTCCAGATCCGGCAACAACTAATTAAAATAATTTTTATGACATCGATCCTAGTCGACGTCTTCCTCTTCTACAAGGTGGAGTTCAAGGTCGTACTAATCATGGGTCGGGAGCCATCTCATCTGGCAAGCCCCATGTCGGAGCTCCTTAACCGCGCCATCAAGACCCTCGACATTAGGGGCGCGAATGTTCTGCAGCTATTGCTCTGCCTAGCGAGCGGAGGAGAAGTGCCTACGACGTCGACCTCCTGTGCTTCCGTCCTAAGGAAGCACACCTATGACGACGATTTGGAGCAGAGCGTCCACCATGGGGAAAAATAGAGCAACTCAATCCATCTTCAACATGAACTTCATCGAGTTATTGTTTCGGATTGAGGAAGGGAGGGCTGGATTGGATTAGGGTTAGGAGGAAGGAGATGGAAATGGTGGGTCGGAGGAGGGGTGGCCGACTGCCGGCAAAGGGGGTGTCGGCATGTGAACGGCAAGAGAGGGGCATTGAGGAGGACTGCGGCAAAAAAGGAACAAAAGGGTTTGTGTTGTTGGAGAAAAATTAAAGTGGGTTCATTGATTTTTAAGAGGAGAGGGTGGTTTCAAATTCTAATGGTTGGGATAAGTGGAGAGTGTGTTTGTTTAATTTAGATTTGACGGTTGTGTTTCTTTAATACATGTGAAATTAAATGGGCTTTTAACTAAAATAAATAAAAAAAATTAACTATTAACCTAAATAAATACGTTTCAAAACTATTTATTTCTGTAAATATAATCGCCCATGGTGTAGGCGATATCGCCCCAGGCCTAGGCGATATCGCCCCAGCACCGTGGATTGTCACCCGTGACTCGTGATTAGATTCGATTGAGTCACGGGTGTGAAAATAGCCAGGGATTAGGCGATATCGCCTAGGGCATGGGCGATATCGCCTAATGCATAGGCGATATCGCCTATATCTTGGATCACTAAGCACCCTATAAATCCTTGTTAGTTTCGGGGGTTAGTCACCAAATCGAAAGAACTAACATTCTAAAATGGCCGACTACACTTTGTCACGAGAATTCCGAATCCAAGTTTTTTGGGGGGGCCGTATCGTCCAGGATTGGACCGGCTTATCCTACGAAGGGGGAAATAATGTCCGTCTGAAGATGACCAAGCGAGCGACCTATGATAGTGTGGTTACCGTGTTCCAACGGAAAATGGGTCTTGGAGCGGATCAGATAATCCAGTCATTTGTCTGGAGAATGCCGATATACAGTTCTGAGGGAAATCTGTCGCATTTCGTTTCTAGGCCGATATCGGACGACAACGGCGTACAAGTCATATACGACTTAGTTCGCGTCAACCCATTTTTCGAAGTTGCCGAGTTGTACGCCTTGATGGAAGAGGAGCCGTCTCAGTTCTCCGATTTCTCGGGGGTCATTCCAAATCAGATGGCAGAGCAGAGCCAAACGTATGATGGGGAATACATGGCGACCAGTCATATCGGTCCGGAGTTCCAGGAGGTTGACCAAGAGGGGTTGGCGCGAGATGAATATGTCAGCACTGACGATTCTGGAGATGAAAGGAGCCATTGCTCGGCGGACGAAGGGAATCCAAACGTCGACGATGACATTGGCCAACCCGACGAGGAAGACGACGATGAAGAAGGGGGAGCCACAGCAAATAGCGTGGAAGTTTATGTGCCACTGGAACATGCCACGAGCGAGGGTGACGACTGTGACGACATTATGACAATCTCCAACACCTACTCCATGGACAGGCGCTTCCAGATCCCAGCGAAGGCGTACTGGTCGGTGGAGATGGAATTCTTCTTGGGTCAGACATTCTCTACCAAAGGTCAACTGATGTCCCTAACGAAGAGCCAAGCAGTCATCCGCAACTATAAGTACAGGGTAATCACTTCCAACCCGAAGGAATGGGCCATCAAGTGCATCGACCCGACGTGTCCTTGGAGGATGCGTTCTACACTTAGCAACAGATATGGATTCTGGATAATACGACAACTCAACAACGGCCACAGTTGTGACCGGTCAACGATACTAGGGCCCCACCCACAGCTCGATGTCACGCTGATCTCAGATGCAATCATGCACATTGTGCGCAGAGAGCCGGGGTTGAAGGTTGAGACAGTTATTGATTGCATTCTGGAGAAGTACCACCGCAAGATATCGTACCGGAAGGCGTGGTTTGGCAAGCAACGTGCTGTCGAGAAGCTGTACGGAGACTGGGTGGCATCATACAACAACATTGAGACAATCCTGAATGCTATTCGTCTCACGAACCCCGGGACACGGTACGAGATCAGAACCAACCCGGCGGGTAACAGTAGGATGTTCAAGAGTGTGTTTTGGGCGTTTGGCCCATGCATAGAAGCCTTCAAGCACTGCGCTGGGGTCATGATCATTGACGGCACATTCCTCACGGGCAAGTACAAGGAAGTGTTGTTGATGGCTAGTACATTCGATGGGCAACATCGGATTGTTCAATTGGCGTACGCCATAGTTGACCAAGAGGATCACGATAATTGGAAGTGGTTCATGGAGAATCTACAGAGACATGTGACCAATCGGGCCAACATCACAATCATCAGTGATCGACACAAGGGGATAGCAGCGGCAATGCGCAACATTGATCGAGGGTGGGTATGGAGGTGGTGTCTACGCCATTACGTAAGCAACTTCAACAAGAAACACCGCAACCAAACTTTAAAATCTCGCCTTTGGAACTTAGGTATTTGTCAACTTGTTTACGGTGTATATTTGAACTTAACTAATATAATATTCTCATACAAACTAGATGTTCATAGAAGTCTTCATCGCTACCCGCAGGAATAGAAGGGAATGTGCGGAAGTTTGAGGCAAAGAAGGCAGAATGGTTGGCGATCCAGAAGTCTTCATCGAGTACTGTGGGAGAATGAGTTGAAAAATGGGGTATTTATAGGGGTTGGGGCGAGATTGCCCGGTCTCCAACCCTTGGGCGAGATCGCCCGTATCCTAGGCGATATCGCCTGTGGCTGGGGCGAGATCGCCTATGGCTGGGGCGAGATTGCCATGTGTCCAGCCAGACAGCATTTACTCGGTTGGTTGGGCAGTTTAGAATCGGTTTGACCAGCAATCCTCGGTGCTGGGGCGATATCGCCTAGGCCACGGGCGATATCGCCTATGCCTGGGGCGATTATATTTACAGAAATAAATAGTTTTGAAACGTATTTATTTAGGTTAATAGTTAATTTTTTTTATTTATTTTAGTTAAAAGCCCAAATTAAATGAACCAATAGAAGAGCAGAACTGATTTTGGGTTATTTTATTAGTCATTAAATGGGTTGGTTACATAATAAGTCACTGAACTTTGGCCAAATAACCCGGAAGTCACTAAACAAAAAAAATTGCTATTGACATTACCAAACTTTGAGCCATTTTTCGAAGAGGTCACTGTTAGCTACGGACATCCATTTTTCCGTCCATCCGCCTATGTGGACTTGCCAACTCATCCTCCACATCATTTAAAGTGCCACATCAGATCCTATCTACCCAAAATTAACCCAAGCACCCAACCAATTATCAACCCGACCCAATTACATAATCTAACCAAAAAACCAAATGAAAAATCAGATCTGGTCAGAAAACCAGATCTGAAACTCTCCTCCCTCCTCCTCCTTCTCCGAAATCGCACAACACTCGCCGCAAGCTCCGCCGGCCGCCGAGGAAGCTCCGCCGCCCACTATATCTTTCTCCCCTTCCATTTCCCTTTCCACATTTCTCCTCCCAATCTCATCTCCCCACTTCTGCTGTCCAGAAATGCCGACGGTTGTTCATTCTCCACTCGCCGGAGACCATAAGCCCAAGCTAAAGAATGACCGCAACCCAAGAACTCTAACTCCGAACCCGACATTCAGATTTCAAAACCATACCCAAAGCCCGTACAGGTCACGGTCGACATCCTGGCATCTGACGACGACAAGGAGAACCATCTTCACCATTTGATTCGTGCCACTCCTCCTCCGATTCCAATTAGTAAGCTAATCCAGCCGATTGATTCGTCGCTATGCGGAAGAGGATGGAGAGGTTGAGGTTGGGGAGAGAGAAGACGGAGAAGATGCTCAAGGAGAGAGAAGACGGAGATGATGCTCAAGGAGAGAGAAGACGGAGATGATGCTGAGCCCAAGCTGGAAGTCGATCGCTTGTATAGATTGAAGGAGCTCCACTCTTACTCCATGGTATCCGGCAGATTGTACAGATTGAAGGAGCTGGAAGCCGGTGGAGCTTGTTTGGAGAGAGGGAGCTATGGATTTGGCTATGGGATCTGGAAGAGAGGGAGCTGGGTTTGGAGAGCAGAGGAGGAAGATGAAGAGAGGGAGATGGGTTTGGAGAGCAGAGGAGGAAGATGAAGAGAGGGAGATGGGTTTGGAGAGCAGAGGAGGAAGATGGAGAGAAGAGTGGTGGCGGTGGCGCGGCGTGGCGTGGCGCGCAGTGGTGGCGGCGCTGAGGGTGAGAAGAAGGAGGCAGAGAGGAGTGTGGTGTGGTGTTGAGGATGGAGGAGGGGAGAGAGAGGAAGAAGGATCTAACTTTTCGGTTAGATTTGATTGGGTTGGGGTTAATCAGATTGAGTTCTTTGGTTAGATGACTAGGCATGTTAGGAAAAATTAATATGATGTGGCAAACTTGAATGACGTGGTAGTAGAGTTGGCAAGTCCACATAGCGGATGGACGGAAAAATGGATGTCCGTAGATAACAGTGACCTCTTCGAAAAATGGCTCAAAGTTTGGTAATGTCAATAGCAATTTTTTTTGTTTAGTGACTTCCGGGTTATTTGGTCAAAGTTCAGTGACTTATTATGTAACCAACCCGTCATTAAATGGAACAAATCCTTACCGTAGATCTAAAATGTCCATTGTAGGGGTTCCGTTGTAGCGGTTACATGCCTTTCTAGTGGTTTCCGTTTAGCGGTTTTTTATAACCCCTACAAACGACCCATTTACATAATCATTTGTAGCAGTTGGGAAACCCCTACAATGGAACTCCTACAAAAGACCCTGTTTCTTGTAGTGTAGTTATCCGATCATGATATTAATTAGTTAATTCGATAAGTTAACTAGTTAACTCGATTAGATAACTAGTTATCTAAATCAGGATGTTAACTAGTTAACTAGGTAAAAATAACATAAACTAGTTAGATTACTTGTTAACAAAAAATTTAATTACTGATCATGGTGATTTGTTAACTAGTTATCTGCAAAAAAAAAAGTTAATTGGGCGTCGCCAGAAAATTTTAGGAGTCTCGCCGGAAAAGTCACTAGAGATGGTGGTCGGTCTCCGGAGTGTCGGGGCCGGTCACCGAAAAATATTAAAGTATTTAATTTAAATTTACTCTGGCGGCCGATCACTGGAAAATATTAAAGTATTTAATTTAAATTTATTCCGTCGGCCGGTCACCGGAAAATATTAAAGTATTTGATTTAAATTTAATAATTAAGTTATTGTCTAAAGTCCTGAATACCCCTAACAAATTTAGACCATTAATTGGTTAAATGGTCAATCTAGAACTAATAGTTAAAAAATGCTTGAAACTTTTCCAAACCTTTCAAAAAGGGCGTTGGGCGACCCCAATCCCTTAAATAAAACCCTTGAACCTGGAAATCTATCGATTTTTTCCAAAACATAGGCTTTCTGCAAAATATCAATTCCAAAATAGAGCTCGTTCTACGGTTCTAATTTTCCCATATGTAGCTTGTGTGCTGTGCGGTACGGTATCGCCAATTAAATGGCGATCATTGTTTAGCAATATAAGGCTAAGATTTAACCATTCACACACCCAAAATCGCCATTTAATTGCGATTTCCACTAAATCCCATTTAAATGGCATTTAGCCAGCTCGAAACAAGATCAGAGGATCGCCTTTATATTGCGATTTTTAGTGACAAAATCGCATATAAATGGCGACATTACTGTATTTCAAGCAGCTGAAAATCCCATGTTATATTTGGCGATTTTACTGAAATCGCCAATATAAATGGCGATTTTCAGCTGCTGAAACAGCAAAAGTTTGCCGACCTTTCCATCAATATAGAGTTAAATTAGTTTGCCTCTTAATTGTATGTAACTTAACAAATAGCCCCTTATTGATAAAAATTGTTATGTTAATTCATTTTGATCATTGGTATTTTAGGGGAAATGCGGTTTCAATCGAAATTCATTACGTTAAATATTGCACATAGTCTCTTTTGAGATTTTTATTCTATTTCCACAATGGGATTTTAGGATTCAAGCATACCCTGCTCCCTCCATACCAACTACATGCCGAATTATTTTCGTACGTTACAAAAAATTCTATTATTTTACTATTTGGTCAAGGACCAATGGCCCGGGCCAGGTACCACCCTCATCTCTCTCATGTTCAAAAGTGTTAATTTAAATGGACTCGTTATACCATTATTTATTGTTGGCATTCTACTACGATTCAGCTTAGTCAATATAATACCATGTTCCTAATACTAATATTAAAAATTCCAAATAAGAATCAGTGAAACATTTAACATCAAGCACGTAGTTTGAAATGGAAGGACCCAAAATTACAATTGTTACAAAATGAAGATAAAAGACAGTTTCACAAGGGCTATTGTTAAGTTTACAAATAGGAGCCATAAAGTGCTATTGTCAACTCTTGTTCATTATGCTGCCCAACTACTTAACTTGTACTGTGCATGTTTCCAGCGTAGACGAAAATCCTCCAATTTAATGGACGATTTTCATCTGAAATCGCCAATTAAATGGCGATTTTCACCTGCTGAAATTCCATGTGTAAATCGCCAATTTATTAGTATAACAATCAATGCCATTAATTTGGCATGTACGCGTTCCATCGAACCAAGCCTACTTTGGTGAATTGAACCGTAGAACGAGCTATTTTTGGAATTGAATTTTCAAACCTATTTGGAATCAAATCCGAAATCATCTGACTCTGTAGCATTCTATTCCTACAACACGTCATTATCATTATTCCTTAATTATTATTCCAAGTTTGTTCTATTACCTGAAACGACAACGTTTACTTGGAATTGTTTTATTTTTGTTCATGTTTCAGTGTCGGTTTAGGGTCGGCTAATTAAGGATATGGGTATTTAAGGGAGGTAGCGTACTATTAAGGGATACTAAGATGAGTTTTAAACCTAATTCACTTCTCCCATATCTGCACTCTCCTCTAATTCTCTTCTCAATCTCTTCCTTAATTCCTTCCTCTTCTCAGCACAATACCAGCTCCGAAAGGTTGGAATCAGAGGATATACATCCTCGTCATATTCGATTGGATGGTTGAAAGTTGATATCAAAGGACAAGTTCAACAAGTAATCTGAAACAAGCAAATCTATGATCGTGAAGTTCTGGGCTTTGATGATAAACATTTAGAACCTTGTTTCACAAGCACGAATGATGGTGGTACCTCGTCAGTCTAATACGGCAGCCTGTCTCCCAAGTCAAGCAGTGATAAACCTTTCAATTTGTTCAGATACTTAATTGTTATGTACTTATGTATGGCGGCTCTTTCCGTTAAAAAAATTTGTTATGGTTAAAAAAAGAAGATACATTATGATTGTGGGGCAAACACCAAAAGGGGGGAAATGCGGGTGTCACTCTGAAATTCTTAATAACATTAACACATGTAACGCGCGTCGCTCTCCTTTCTCCTTTCTCCCCAGTTTGGTTTTCAGTTTCACCACCTTTACGTTTCCTTCCTTCCTTCCTTCCTTCCTTCCCACTCACTCAACTTTACTTCTCTCTTTCCTTTTTCCCCACAGACTCACTAATAAGCTTTTCAACTTATCCTCTCCACTCTTTCTCTTCTCTCAAACAAAATTTCTAAGCATCCATTCATCATCATCATCATCAAATGGAGATGGAGAGAAAGGCCATCTTGCTTTCCACCCTTGTCTCCCTTTTGGGTCTCCTCTCAGCTACCTCTGGTTTCGCTGCTGAAGCCACCCGTATTAAGGTTCCTTTTTCTCTATTTCTCCTTCTTTCCACTTTACTACCAGCTAAACACTTCTAGGGTTTCAACCTACGAATTCTATCTCGATAGACCATCTTCACTTGCTCTTATTCGATGATTTTGTCAGGCTTCACAAGTTCAGTTCACAACCACTACACAGTGTGCCTATCCCAGGAGTCCAGCATTACCTCTTGGCTTAACCTCTGCTGTCTCCCTTATGCTTGCCCAACTTATCATTAACGTTGCCACTGGATGCATTTGCTGTAGACGAACCCAAACCCTTCCAATTCCAACTGGACTATTGCTTCTATCTGCTTCGTTGTTTCCTGGTAATTTATCCTTTCACCCCCTGTTGATGGTTTCTCTATATCTTGTCTCCAAGTTTCCTAGTCTACTCAAATTGAATGTTAGCTGGTTAGTTATCATTGTCTGATCTGAAATGGTTCAATCAAACCCTGAATTGCTGCTAGATTCTTGCTTGTAAAATCAACTGGAGTCCTTATCCTTAACTCATTTGGGCTCCAGAAAACTGGCTTTTCAGGGCTTCCTTTTTTTAAGATGATTAGATTGGATTATATTCTTTACTTATAGCATGAGATTTCCTTCTAAGTAGGGCGATTGCTTGCTTCAAGCATGGAAGCAATTGATTGAACAACGAATATTTCGGTAGACGGATGATGTAAATCTCTCACACTTGTCAGTTATCACAACTCAGAAATTGCAAATTGCAGGTTAGCATCATCTGCTTAGGAGATGATCAAGTCCATTTATTCTGTCCTTACTGATGTTAGCATCATCTGCTTTCTCATCTGGCCGTTTGAGGGACAAATGTTTCCCAACTGAATAGAAAATAATGCAGGCATGTTTGTGATTACAACTTAACCATTGTGAGTGGTAGATGGAAAACTATGAATGCAACGTTGAACATAATCCCGGCTTCTTAGCATGGTGCTTTATGTGTTGTTTAAGGAGATACTGAGCTTTCATTAACACTTGCAAATTTCGTGTGGACCATACATAATTAGAGTCTTGGTTTGGATATTGGTACTAGTTCCCAAAATGTTGGTTATGGTGGCTGTGGTTAAGAAAATTCTAAGCTTTTACTTGGTTTGCTTTACTGCATATGCTTCTCCAGATCCTTCGGCCGTCATTTTGATAGCATACACAAATCTAGGCATGATGGACCCTTGGTTTCTTTCATAATTGATTAATCTTTTCCCTAACAGCTATATTTCTCTCGCTACAGCTAGGATCACATTGACCGTTGTCCATAATTCCGCCACTAGTTTTATGAGTGCTGTATTGTCATCTCTGTCAGTCAATGCTCTTGATTTTGAGTTGAGTCTGGAAAATTTGTTTCTGCTGATTGTTTTCAGTTAAATAGTTTGTCATAGGGAGCAAAGATTGTAATTAAATCGCATAAAATATTTAGTAGACACGCACGTAGCTGTGCTGATGGTGGAGTAATTTTGTTGACATGTCCTCGAAATTGCAAATTGCAGGTTCACTTTTGTGGTTGCATTTCTACTGCTGTTAACAGGAGCTGCACTCAACGATCAACACGGTGAAGAGAGCATGTACTTTGGCAACTACTACTGCTATGTTGTGAAGCCTGGAGTGTTTGCTGGAGGTGCAGTGCTGGCCCTTGTGAGCGTGACCCTTGGAATCATCTATTACCTCACTCTCAACTCAGCAAAGACAAGCGCACAATGGTGGGGGAATCGTGGCACTCCAACGACAACGACAACTGGTGCTGCTATGAATCAAAGTGGGATAGCTATGGGGCATCCCCAATTTCCGGTGCAAGGTGGTGGGAGCACCCAAGACCCGGTTTTTGTACACGAAGACACATACATGAGACGGCAGTTCAGTTGATGTTGTTTTGTTATTGAGGAAGGAGTCATGGATTGGTTTGTATAAATTTGGTTAAGGTACGGTAGGGGAGTTGTCACTTGGGGTGTCTTGGTGGTTGTTTGTTCTCACTCTTATATTATATGATGAAGAAGTGATGTTTGATTATTGAAAATGCTCTTTACAAGGAAGGAAGGGTTCAATATGATAATGTCGATTTGTAATTCTCGTTTCTGTTTTTGACTAATAATCAAGTAGTAACCAACATAATGTTGATCTATGTTTGTGCATTAACCTCAAAATCCTATATGAAACAAAAAAAAAAAAAAACAAACATTATCCAAA
Organism: Linum lewisii; assembly: GCA_034768395.1. Lineage (NCBI taxonomy): Eukaryota > Viridiplantae > Streptophyta > Magnoliopsida > Malpighiales > Linaceae > Linum > Linum lewisii. The sequence continues at coordinate 49,940,114 of CM068298.1, read as the reverse complement.
TCGATTCAGTGATTGTGTTCCACCAAATCTTTTTTTTTTTTTGGGTAGAAAAAAGGGTGTCAAGCACCCTTAATTAGAAAAAGCAATAATGCGGGGAAAAGCGACCCCAATACAATCACTCAGAATACAACGCTCAATGTCCTGACTAACAGACAGATAAGATGCGATCCAAAAGGAAGATCATGACCAAGGTGAGCAAGAAGATCCGCCACCCGATTGGCCTCACGAAACACATGGGAAATGCGCACTTCCCAGTCCCTGTTGTGCCACTCTGAATCTGTCGAATAAGAAGGCTGTGGCGCCCATCTCTACCGGCTTCGTCACGGATAGCATTGAGCACTGCCAAGGAATCAATCTGCAGATGAACCTTCCTAAAACGAGCTCCCATGCGATCCTAAAACCAATAGCCGCCGCCCTAAGTTCCGCCCTCATAATGGTGCACTCACCAAGATTCGCCGCGAAACAAGCCAGCCGGCGACCCAAATGATCCCTCAAAATGCCTCCTGCCGCCGCCTGATGGAGGTCACGGATAACCGAACCATCCGTATTAAGAGTAATCCATCCCTCAGGCGCAGGTCTCCAACCAACAAGAATCTCCTCTCTCCTTCTGGGGTTCTCTGCCAAGGCTTGTGAGTTCGCTCTCATTGTCTCTCGAACCCCGACGATCCAATGAAGGACTCGTAGGCGGAGCTGATCGCTAGTCACAAACTTTTGGTCAAAGACCCCCTCATTTCTTGCTTTCCAAATCAGCCATAAAGTAACTCCAAAGAGCTGGCAAAAATCCTTCTCCTGAAGTCCCATTCGAAACCAATCAGCAAGATTCGCAGTGAAAAACCTGTCTCTTAACCCGGGAGGGATCAGAACCTCCCAAACGTCGCGAGCCAGTTTGCAATCTCTGAGAATATGAACAGTGTCCTCCACCTTGTCCGTACAGCGATCATCAGTGCGGGTTAGTAGCAAAATGGCGACGACACCTCTCAGCATTCGTAAGCAATTTGTCATGACCAACAATCCAGAGAAAATGCTTAATTCGGTTAGGGCCCTCCCAGCGCCAGATCATCCGCCAGATGTTGTTCCTGTCAGGGTTAGCCACATTAACAATAACCTCATACGCAGATTTAATAGAGAACATACCTTTGGGGTCGGGCCCCCAAATAAGATCGTCCTCCTCATCATCGCTGCATGGGGGAATCATTCCGGCAACCTGCTGAACAAGGTGACTAGGAAGAGAGTTATGCAAAAAATCCCAATCCCAGGAGCCAGCCGGATCGACTGCATCTGCCACCGTCATCTCCAACTCCGCCTCACCAAGTCGGCGAGTGGCAAACTCCAACAGCCGGACACCACTATCAAGCCAGCGAGCTTCCCAGAATGAAGTGGACTTGCCATTATTAATACTGCACTGACTAGCTTCAGCCATCTCATGCCAGACGCTTCTGATGCCACGCCACAAGGAGGATCCTCCTGTTTTCCGCCGAAGCTGAAGGCCATTAGCCGTCCCCTTCAGATACTTGGCCGTCATGATCCGCACCCAGAGGCTCTCAGGCTCCTTTAGGATCTTCCACCCAAGTTTCATGAGGTACGCTCTATTCAGTTCTCTAGCTTTCCGAAGACCAAGACCACCTTCAGCTTTCGGCCTACAAACAACATCCCAAGAGATAAGGTGAGGCTTCCTGGCCTCAGAGGAGGAGCCCCAAACAAAATTTCGGATAATAGAGTCGATCCGGTTGTACAGGAGGAGGACCGAAGACTGCATCACATAGGAAGGGATGGAGTTGAGGACAGAGGTAGCAAGAGTGACCCTTCCCGCCAAGGAGAGGGTCGACTGCTTCCAGCCCTCCATCTTCTTCTGCATCCGCTCGATAATATAATTATAGGTAGCCTTAGACACCCGCCCATGAAGGACAGGAACACCAAGGTACCTACCTAAATCACGGGTTTCCTGAAACCCTAACACATTACAGAGATTAGAGCGCACACCATTGCTAGCATTTTTAGAGAAAAAGATTCGGGACTTATCTTTGCTGACAAGTTGCCCAGAAGCAGCACAGAACCGATCCAAACAGCTCGAGATGATACTGCATTGACTCAGGCAAGCTTCTCCAAAAAGAACCAGGCCGTCTGCAAAAAAAAGTATGAGAAATGGCAGGGCCCTCCTTAGACAGGGACACCGGCTTCCACTCCTTGTTCCTGACAGCATCATTAATAAGAATACTAAGGTGCTCAATGCATAAAGTAAACAAATAAGGGGATAGAGGACATCCCTGACGAAGACCTCTGCTAGGCTTGAAGGACGAGGTAAGGCCTCCATTCCACAGGATTTGAGTAGATGGCGAAGAGATGCATTCCATGATCAGTTTGACAATGCAGGCGGCAGATTCGCAAGCTGGAGGGTCTCCTCAATGAACTTCCACTCAATGCGATCATACGCCTTAGCAAGATCCAGCTTGATGGTCATAAAAGCCTTCTTCCCCGTTTTCTGCCTCATCGAATGGATCACCTCCTGGAGGATAATGACGTTTTCAGTGATTTGGCGACCCGGAACAAAGCTCGTCTGAGTCTCTCCCACAAGCCTACTCATATACCCCTGAAGACGATTAGCAATGCACTTAGCCACCGTCTTGTAGATAACATTACAGAGACTAATAGGTCGAAACTGGGAGATATCCTCCGGGCTCCTGACTTTGGGGATAAGGACAACGATGGTTTCATTAGCCACCCTGATACGAGAAGGATCCCTGAAACAAGAAGCAACAAAATCAGCAGTATCCTTTCCAACCACTTTCCAATTCTTTTGAAAGAAAACAGGATGAAAACCATCCTTCCCTGGCGACTTCAGGCTTCCATGGACTTGATGATCTCAAAAACCTCTTTTCTGAGGGAGCACTGCACATAGCCGCACTATCCTCAAAAGCCAAAGGCTTATCGAAACAAGCCACACCCTGGCCCAAATGAAAAGTGGGCGCGGCAGCATAGAGCTTTTGAAAGAAAGAATTGGCAGCTCCCTAAGCTCCTCCTCATCGAAACACCAGGATCCATCGCTCCTTCTTAGGCCTTTAATGCGGTTGAAATTCCGCCTCCTAATGGTAGAGAGGTGAAAAAATCTAGTGTTGCGATCCCCATCTTTAAGCCAGAGCACCCGAGACTTTTGAAGCCACAAAGCATTCTCTTGCCAAAGGGTTTTTTCGAGCTCCAATCTGACATTCTCCTCCCCCTCTGGAGATCCTCAGATCCTCCTCCCTGGTTCAAGCTCTCTAACCGCTTTAACCTGTTCTGCAGAAACCTTTTCCGTTGAAAGATATTACCAAAGACTTCTTTATTCCATCTCAGACAGCTGCCTTGAAAATCCTGCAATGCAAAAGAAACACCCCTTCCCCGTTTCCAGCTTTGATCAAGAAAGCAAGGGAAATCATCGTGACTGAGCCAAGCGGCATTAAAACGAAAGGGACGAGGGGCTCGAATAAACCTGGCGTTATTGTAGACTTGGATCAGGATCGGCTGGTGGTCTGACTTAATCCTCTCCAGATGGTAGACTGTCGAGTCTGGGAACATATCACACCACTCCGGGCTGCAGAGGCATCGATCCAACCGCTCTTTCAGGTTACGCCTATACCACGTGAACTTAGGCCCCGAGAATCCCAGATCGATCAAACTGCACTGGCTAATACACTCTCTAAACTCCCGCGCTTGAACTCCATTGAAACCCGCCCCCCCCCATCTTTTCAGAGGGATGAGTCATGGCATTGAAATCACCTGCCAGGATCCAGGCAGTAGAATTTTGGGCAGCAATGTCACACAAATCTCTCCAAAGAGAGCGGCGGATATTGAGATGGGGGGACGCATAAATCGCCGAGAGGACACATCTTTTATCCCTATCCCAAATAACTTCGGCGTGAATGAGCTGCGAGGAAGACCTCAGAACATTCATCTGGACATTCACATCATTCCACAGCAGCCAAATGCCGCCCCTGAACCCTTCCGCTTCCTCAATAACGCAAAACTGAAAACCAAGCTTCGACCTCACCAAACGACCCGACTCCCAGCTAATGCGAGGTTCTAAAATAGCTGCAAATTGAGGCTTGTAGGTCTGCACATAATGCGAAAAAGCTGAAATAAACGACTTACTTCCGGCACCCCGGCAATTCCAAATAAGAAAACTATCCATAAAAAAAACGAAGGGAAGGAACGAAAACACCTAGACATCAATCTTCAGAAGTCGGGTGGTTAAGGTCCCAACCTTCCTTTCCCGCCACACTCTGCTCGCCCACTTGATCGTTCATCTCGACATCCCCCGTCCCGTCCCGGATAATTTCTTGATTGCTGGTCGGTGAGTCACTCGAAGGAGCAGCAACTCGAGATTCCATAGTAGCGGCAACAACAAGTTTCTTGACTGGATCCTTGAGCAGCCCAGAGGAGGAGTTCCGAGAAATCACTTCATTCGCCTTAAGCTTTGACACCTTTCCCCTCTTTCTGACTGTTGCTTTTGACCGGAATCGACCCACCGAAGAAAGAAAAGGATCAGCTTCAACAACACCAACCGACGGGCTAAAACTCAGTCCGACGAAAGGTGAAGACGGCCCATTCCAACCAAGAGATTCGGTTGGGTTAGATCCGGCCTGGGCTCCAACAACCTGGGCCTGGTCCGAGCTTGGGTTTCCAATTCGAGCAGCATTGGGTTTCGGCGAAGTGGGCTTGGGGGACGGGGCCATTGTGGCCACAGATTGCACAGGATGAGACTTGGGCTTTCCGGACCCAACCCCATTTTCGACCTTAGAGGATCCGAGCCCATTTCCCGCCCCTACCGCCGCGTCTGAAGACCCAATCAAGTGCGGGCTGGACTTACTCTTGCGCTTCCTTCTCTTAGCCACTCCCTTTCCCGCACCTTCCATATCTGCTTCCTTCTAGCTTCCATCAGCCCCAATCAACTCCCGATCCTTGATAATAACCTGCTGATTTCCAGCTGATTCTTTTCCCTTATTTGCCGCCGCCGTATCCTTCCTCAACGGTAACGAGGGATCACTAATTTTCACACCTTCCTTTTCCGGCACACTTACCTTTCTTGATCGCCCCGGCTGCCTCGTGACGACCATCCATGGACCATACCCTTCGTTGACCGGCGCCGGAGCTTCCGCCGTCCCGACAAACCCTCGGACCCAGCCGTCGAAGAGCTAGCCTCCTTTTCCGTATTGACCTGGACAGAGAGGGGACACGACGAAGCTTCATGGCCAACTTTACCACACGAGAAACAGAGAATCGGAATATTCTCATACTCGACCGGTTGGAGAGCCCCATCTAAGTTCACCACCGGAATCAGAGGCTCCTTCAGATCAATTTCAACCGCCAGCCTCGCAAATTTTCCCCGGTCGGCACGTTGAGTATTAGCATCGATCTTCACCGTCCGACCAACAAGATTTCCTAGAGAGGTAAGAATTTGGGGATGATAGAACTGAATAGGAACATGGGGAAAGCGAACCCAGACAACCATCTTTGTCGGGAGGTTTGCGGAAACTCTAAAAGAAGGGTCCCACGGGTGAACGATGAGGTAATGATCGAAAATCATCCATGGCCCTTCCGTTAAAGCCTTGAAGTAATCTTGTTCATTAGCAAATTTAACCATGAAGCAACTCCTGTCAAGATCAACCACATGCATATGTCCGACTGGCTTCCAGATTGCACTAGGCGATTGCACAAGAAGGGGTAGCTAATGTATTTACCAAGAAGTCTCACGACCACTGTCTTCGTCCAAGGGCGACACAACTTATTTCGAAATTCATCGGATAGGCTCAAGGACCGAATTCCGTTGAAACCTGATGAGAGATATCATTTTCACCAACCGGAATCCAAGAGCTCCCCTCACCTACGGGGCCATTAGAGTGACCGCAGAGGGCTCCGGCAAAGGACATGAAACTGGGCGAGGCGATGGTCTTAATTGAATCGTTGACCCACCGCTTGGCCGGTCCCCTTGATTGGGCTCAGGAGGTCTAACGAGGTGGTCAGGAGAAGAGATGGTCACCGCTTCCGGCGAGACAGGAGTTTCAGAGGAGAGCATTTTTTTTGAAGGACTAAGTACTAATATGAAATTACTATCACAACATACCCAAAAATTCATCACCCATATGTTCCACCAAATCTAAACATATATATCTTAAAATATGTTTGACACATAAGCTTTTGGAGGCTTCTCCTTCAATGTAGGTAAATACCATTTATTATTTATTTATTTTTTAAAACTCTCTCTCTTCCATATTTCTTTCTTTTCCCTTTTAATTAGTTTTCTTTTCATAACATTTTATGTGTTACTTAAAACACATTATTTCCTTCACAAATGTTGTTCGTTTTAATTTTTCGAATCCAACGACATCAATCTTAATATATTAGTAAAAAATTAATATTATATTTAAACTATGTGGAGGATAACCAAGTCGTTATTAAGCATTACTTACACGTACACATTAAAAAAACTAGATATCACCCTCTAATACACACTTTGATCATTTTACAATCTATTATACACTAAATTTTCCAAACACATTCAATAAATTTGTTCTCTAACATCGGCAACGGGCCTAACATTCATTCAACATATTAAATCAATGAGAATTTTAAAATTAAATCCATCATAAATCGTTCTAATATACGGTACTTCATCTAAAAGTTTAAATCGTCCAAAACAGTTTAGATTTCCAAGCATATTCAGTCATATTTAAACTAAATTATTATTATATATTATTATTATTTTATTATATTATTATATTATATATTATATATATATATATATATATATATATGAGTGTTATAAATCTATAATATAAAATCATTCATATAAAAATAATATGATCAAGATGTTAATCAATCAACTAAGAGTATCATCACCATTATAAATTGGATTTCTCATATTAAAATAATATGATCAAGATGGTACAATGACTTTGAATTAAATAATAAATCAAATATAAAATTTAGTTAGAATATTTTATTTTCCAACATTCTCATGTTAAAGGTATAAATATACATCATGATTTTGAAGTAAATAATACATTATGTATGTATATTGTTCCATTCAAATAAATAATTAAGTTAGAATTGTTTGTTTTTCATTTTTTTTTAGTTAAATGTTTAAAGATACATCGGGCCTTTAAAATAAATAATATGTATTGCTCCATAACCCATAGTGGATTTTGTTCTTGACACGAGTTGGAATATAGTTTAAACATTCATCTAACTCGAGACATGTAAAAAGATTTTAAGAATTAAGTGAGTTCATGTGCCTCAAAATGATAAGAACAATAATTTGTTCGTCATATATAGTTAAAAATACATGATACTTAGATATATAATTTCACTATTGTTGTTTGGTTCGAATAACTAAGGAACATATTGGCAATTATTTATTCATTTGATTTATTTAGGTTGTCAATTGTGAAGTGAGAGAAAGAATCTTTAATTGGCCAACATGCCAAAAAACTATCAAGAATTCTTAGTAAAAACAATGGTTAGTAAGGTCACGAGTGTATAAGGGTATGAGTCATGAGATATTAAGTAAATGGGTTACATGTCAATAACTTTTTCCAATTCAGATTATTGATCGAGTTGAGTTAGTTTGACTTGAGCATATTAATGAAATCTAAATATATATAATGGGAAAATGCCCCAGTACCCACGGGGTACCGGATCTGTGTTTGAATATTAGAGTTTGAGGGTTGTAGTTTAGTGTACAAAGATTGGGACATAGTGTTAGGGGTTTCAAGTTTATTATTGGGGTTTATGGTTTTTTAATTTGAACTTACGATCAAATTTAGAGTTTGACATGTGGTTTAAGATTAGAGTTTATGATGTAGTATTTGAGGGTTAGGATTTAGTGATCTTCACTTCTTTATTCTTTTAAAGTGTCAATTGAGGCTTTATTTTTGTTATGTTGAACTACACCCGGGCATACTTTTTTAGACAGATGATGGTTTTTAGTCTTGACTTTGTTTGTTTGCAAATGCTTCAAATGAGTTGTTATTAATTTGGTTATTTATGTTGAATTTCTTTTTTTTGTAAGACTTTAGGATTAATTAAATATTATGTAACAAAATTTTCGAAGCCACATTGGTTTAGAGGACATCACTCATTTGGAAAATTTGCTTGAATAGTAGGTATGATTATTTATGACATTTCTCCTTAAATTTTTTTAATGGTCATAAGTGGACCTATTTTATTTTAGTGCGTAATAAAACTTAATTTATATTTAAAATACATTAAATTTATCATAACATTCCTTTATTTAATATATATTTTTTGGTATTGTATTAACTCTACCAACGGGCCAATAATAATATACATATTATATAAACACTTATAATTAGATGGGGTATTCCCCTTAAATTGAAGATACGAACCAATAATATTATTTTATTCATCTTATTTATTAGACTTAGAAATTAAATAATAAAATTTAAATATCTTTGAAGCGGAGTGAAGTTTAAGAAAACTATTTATTTATTTATGAACTCAAATAAACTGTTTTTCAAGTAGAGAATTTTAATGATAATTAGTTTTTTCATTTATATTATTTTTGTAAATATTTATTAATTGTTATTATTTATCCATTACTATTTAGTAAATATTTTATAATATTTAATTGATGCATATCATACTTATTCAAATATAATAATAATAAATCGATGAGAACACTTAATAAAATAGGCTAACCATAATAATAATATAATGTTTAAATAGAAATAAAAATACACACTTTTTATGAATAAGATATATAATAATACACTTACAAAACATGCAATTTTCATTTGTCTCGACCAACCATCACTTAGTCGAATTTTTATTTTATTTTGGTAAACTCTTTAATAATGCTCTCTGTATGGCCACTTATTTTTTTCCATCATATTCTACTATATTAAATAAGAAATTATCTTATACGAGAGCTACTAAGCCAAGTAAATACAAAATGGCTTAAAGATGTTACTAAAATATAAAATTTTTTACCCTTGAGTTTTTAGTTTGATTTCATTCTTTTGATTCAACATTTTTAGTTGGTTTTCATTTGGCTAAACATAATCCTAAATTTATTCATTTACACAGTTATTCTTCATTTACTAATTATACCAAATAAAGTCGGTCAACGGGCCGAAAAAATACTAGTAGTTAAGTATGCACCGTTTTTTTTGGTGGAAATAGGGCATACAAACACCGATGAAGTCGTATCTTAATCAATACAAAAGAGTGTTATCTGGGATCTGACAAACATGAGTCCCAAGAACAAAAGAGTGGCCCAAGTTGGCCAAGTAATCCGCAGCGTTTCGCTTCACGGTAAATGTGGTGAACCATGACCTCCCAGTCACGTTTCCTCAAATCATGAAACTGCTCCACAAGACTGACGTGTCAATGCATCCGACCATCATTGATGGACAAAAGAGAGGCGGTCGCCCTCGAGTCAGTTTGGATACATAATCTCCGAATACCCTTATCCCACGCCAGCTTCATACCCTCAATGCCCCGATGTTCGGCTCTCATGATCGAACAAGAACCCAAATTAACAACATAAGAGGTAATACAATTTCCTCCATAGTCTCTAATAAGCCCTCCCGCAGCTGCTCGGTTATTATACGTGTAGAGGGAGCCATCAGAGTTAAGGGTAAACCACCCCTCATCAGCCGGCCGCCATCCGATCAACTAGGTCTGTCGGGGTATACCTGCTTCTCGACCTAGCTGACCGGACTTCCAGCTCGACGATAGAAGTAGCACCCAAAACTTAACCTGATTGCTCACTTCATCCTCTGACCAAGAAACACTCTCGAAAATGAATTTGTTTCTTCTCTTCCAAATTAACCAAGCAATAACCCCAAATGTGGGATTCAGTTTCTGGTTACCAACATTATTGACCCACCACGTTTGAAAATCCAACTTCAACTGCGTTGGGGACAAAGCCTCGGGAAGGGTAGCATTCCAAATGCACTTAGCAAACCGAAATGATCTGAATAGATGGTCAAGAATTTTAGACCCTTGAGAGCAAACTGCGCAGCCATCCGAAGTTGACAAGTGTCTTCTAGCCTTCTCCCTGTTGGTTAACAACTTCCCCTGCATCACTAACCACATGAAGTGTTTGATTTTGTTCGGACCCTGCCACTTCCATATTTCTTTGCCATTTCTCATTTCGCTCGTCCATTCTGAAGTCCTTGAGCAAAGCGTAAGCCAACTTGACACTGAATTTCCCGCTGTCCTCAAGCGCCCACACTAAAGTGTCCTCTCTTGCATCAAATCTAGGTGGCATCATACGTCCAACCTGCAAAACGATTTCATAAGGTAAGCAGCTTTCAAGCTTTGGGAAATCCCAAGAACCATCTTCCAAACAAAAATTGAAAACAGAGTTAGGAGAGTTCACTCTCTGAATACTAATTGCAAAGTCGAAAAGCGTAATCCCCGAGTCCAACCAAACATCCATCCAGAACTTAGTGTGTCTGCCGTCGCTAATACTCCGTTGTAACCCATTCATCGTCTCTTTCCAGATACTTAACACCACTCTCCAAGTAGACGAATATCCATTGCGGCGCTTAAGGCACATTCCGTGATCACTCTGCTTCATATACTTAGTCATCAAAACTTTAACCCACAGATCGCCCGGCCTAGAAAATAGACCCCAAGCAATTTTCTTTAAGAAAGCTTTATTAAGGTCTCTGGCGCTGCGCAATCCAAGACCACCCAAGCATGAGGTTTGCAGACTGTCTGCCAGTACACTCTAGACTTATCCTTCCTCACACTTAGACCTGAAGCACTACAGAAGCGATCCAAAATATCAACAATAACCCGAGCCTGATCAGGAGATGCTTCACTGAACAAAACCAGATCGTCTACGAAAAATCAATGAGATAGAGGCGTTCCTCCTCTAACCAGATGAATAGGGTTCCAATAGCCAAACTGAACAGCTGACAAAATCATCCTGCTTAATCTTTCAATACACAAAGTGAATAGGTAAGGCGAGAGAGGACAACCCTGACGAAGGCCCCTAGAAGGCTGAAACGCGTATGAGCAGCAACCATTCCATAGAACCTGAAAGGACGCAGAGGTAACACAAGCCATGATAATCCCAATCAAATTCTCAGGGAAACTTGCTTGCTACAAAGTATCCTTCACAAACCCCCAAACTAATCTTGTCATAAGCTTTCACAAGATCAATTTTGATAATCATCTGAAAGCTTTTTCCCTTTCCACGTATGAAGAGAGTGAACCACCTCCTCGACCATAAGGATGTCGTTCGTAATGTGTCTTCCCGACACAAAGCTTGTCTATGTTGGGTGCGTAAGAGATGCCATTAATCCCTTAATCTTGTTAGCAATGCATTTTGTAATAGTCTTATAAACCACATTGCAAAGACTAATAGGTCTAAAGTCTGTAATATGCACCGGGTTTTGAATCTTGGCAATAAGAGTGGTGAGAGTTTCGTTGACAGCTGCAATTTTGTCAGGACAACCAAAACAGCTACTAACAAAACCGGTAAAGCTCGAACTTACCACGCTCCAAAAATGTTGGAAGAAAACAGGTCCAAACCCATCCCTTCTGGAGCCTTCAGAGCTCCATACTCTTTACCGCGTTATGAATTTCCACAACAGTCACCCTTTTAGATAAAAACGTCTGGTCGTCTTCTAGAATGGAATCTGAAAATCTCATAAGCCTCACACCCGAAGTATCAGATCCTGTATAATGATCTGTATCCATGCGAGACAAGTGCTCCTGATCATCAATCCAAGCTCCCATATCATTCTCCCCGCCGTTTGAGGGCTGAAACGTGAAAGAAGTGTGTGTTTCTGTCTCCCTCCACAACCCACTTCGTTCTAGATTTCTAGATCCAAAGCGCTTCTTCCTGCCACAAGACAGCTCAAGTTTGGAACGAATTTCTTCTTCACCGGCCTATTAAACTCGAACGGGTCAGAGACAGTCGGGTCTCTGCCATACGGAGTTGGTCAACTAGTCTCTGTTTCCTACTAAAGATGTTACCGAAGACGTTCTTGTTCCACTTCTTTAAATTTGTTGTCAGATTTGCCAAGTCTTGAGTAAATTCTGCACCTGCACCCCAAGATTTAGAAACGACAGTATTAAAGCTGGCGTGAGAGAGCCAAGCAGAAAGGAAACAAAAAGGTTTAACATTGGAAGAAAATACCTGATAGAACGGGCAAAGGACAATAGGACGGTGATCCGACTTAAGTTTATGGAGATGCAACATAGATGACTCCGGATAGCTTCCCAACCGGGCTCGATTGAGCCGAACCGCCAAGCCATTTCTTGACCAAGTAAACCACGGGCCAAAAGGGGGAACATCCATGAGGCCACAAAGTTCCATAGTATCGATGAAGGATTTATTCTTAGTGTGAGAGAACGGAGTATCCCCTTGTTTATCTGCAGCTGACAGAATGGAGTTGAAATCCCCTACCACCGCCTACAGCGACACGATTCTCACTGTGAGACTCTTCAAGACGTCCTAGAGAAGGACACGACAAGTCGGGCGAGGACTAGCATAAACTGCCGTAAGGTAATACTTAGAACCACCAACGAGGCTGCCCTCTGTGAATAAATTGATCACCAAAGTTCATAATATTGAGATGAACCACCGAGGGATCCCAAACAATCCAAACGCCACCCCTGAAGCCATTAGCTTCGGCACGAAAGGATGGAGGCAAAATCCATCTTTTTAATCACACCCTCTGCTATGCAATACTGATTTTTGGTTCTACAATCACGGCAAAAGAAAAATGGTTAGCCTGAAGATAAGATTTGAAAGTTGGAAGAAACTCCTTGTGGGCGGCACCCCGACAATTCCAAACAAAAATGTTTGATAACGACATAAAAATAAGAAAGAAGAAGGAACTCCCTGAGACGAGCTTAATGTCCAGGTCATGGCCGTCCTGACCATCCAAAACATCTTCCATTGTGACATCTTCGACCAAAACTGGCCGGCTGTTGGAGTCACTCTCTTGGGTAACAACAGACGCCTTAAAAGCACTTGGGAGCTTTTCACCCGAACCAACTGATTTGGGTTTGGGCGGAGTTGAGTTCCCCTTGCCACCATTCTTTAAGCTATCCACAAGAGGCTTAGAACCTGCAAACTAAGCCCGCTTCACATTTAATTTCACAAAATCCATGACCTTAGCCCCTCCTAGGCCCAAACGAGAGGAACCTGTGAGCAACTCTCCTTTACCATCTGTAGGCCCAGCCCCCACATTCTCTTTACCCAACTTAGAAATGTTGCTTGACTGGTCCACCTTAATCCCTAGAACGGGCTTGGAGCCCACAGTCGAAGCATCAGGTCTCAATATGGGATCTGTCTTCCCCCTAATTGATTTTTCTTATTATCTTTAAAGCTCTCTACCCGTTGGTCCTATCCTTCAATTTCCTTTTCTTTTTTTCCCTGATCACAATTTCCTTTTCTAAATCATAAGAATTAAAGCCTTCCTCCAAATCTCCAAGGCTTTGAATGTGTTCACACTATTTCCTTTTCCCACCTCCCCGACCGGAGTAGCAACGTTCGCCGGCACAGAAGATGAATGTTTTTCCCTACTTGACGATGAGATTGCCGTGTAACCTTCATCCTAGCCCAAAATCCTCTTCCACCTCCGGCCTATCCTCCCTAAACTCATCCGCATTGAACATCGGATTGGAGAAAGTTGTGGCAGTTAGGCTCGGTTCCTCGTCCTCTTTCGGTTCTGGACAGCTTCCCTCTTCATGCCCATAGCAACCACATGAAAAAAGATTGTATGAAGTCCTTCATAATCAATTCTCCTTACTCTACGTCTCAAACGATACTTCGAGAGAAGAGGTTTTGACATATCAACTTCCACACACAACCGAGCAAAATTTCCTCTAGAGCCTTCAAGAGTTGTATGATCGACGCAGACGGTTTTACCAATCCTATCCCCAATCTTAGCCAAGATCCCAAAATTGAAGAGGTAGACCGGGAAGCCGAATCCAAACTCTTAGCATTGAGAGCGTAGAATCCTTCGGACGGAAATACGGCCGCCAATTTTGAATCACCACGTAGTGGTCACCCACCATTACGCCTCCAACATTGCCGTTCTATCCTCCAAACATTGCACGTTCATAATCCTCCAAAGTTTGAAACTTAATCACAAAGAAACCCCACCCTACATCCGAAACACTGACAACACCTTTCTTAGCCCATAGTTGCATAATCTTTCTACTCATGAAGGAGAATGGGAACTTCTTACCAAGCGTGTTGATGATAATTGTGTTTTCAAACTTCCTCCAAACCCTTCTCTTCTTAGCATCTGGAATAAGAATAGTTGGGCAGCAAGGATCGTCATCCTCATCAAAATCTGATTCATCAGAATAGAACATCACTGAATCGTTTCCATTGGAATCCCAAAACCCCGCCACTTTGTCGCGAAAAGACACGCCCCTAACAGGGGAGTCCGGTTGTGCCTTCTCCGATTATTGAACCACACCCCCACTATCCCATTGGCCTTCATCTTGATGCGCCTTCTTGACGACCTTCAGAGGGGTGCCACCCGGCTCCCCTTCCGGCCCCGCCAGTAACATACTACCACAAAGAAAGACAAAAAGTAGTAGAAACTAGAGAGAATATTTCGAGTAACAGTAGAATTCATGTATTTATGCACCGTTTCATTTCTCCCATTTATTTTAATTTTGCTATATAGAAGTTCATCAATGTTGTGGCCACTTGTTAATTGGGTCTAAAATATTGGCGGTCACCTAAGTTTGGGATTGTAATAGTAGTGTGGTCACCTAACTTCGTTTTGTAACAGAGCACTCTTTTATGTTTGGGTCTGTCATTTTTTGTAGGTATTATTTTGGTTTTTGAGTTGGATAAGTTTATTTTCAGGATTCAACCGAGTTGATCACGGAGATTAAAAGATATTATGTTTGATGATGTTGCATGTTTAGTTGTCAATTTGGCCAAATTTTTCATCAAAAGTGACTAAAATAATTGCTCGGTTAGCTTGTTTAAACATAGATGAATACTCTATTACAAAACGCTAGGTTTTTGTGATGGAAGCTCCAGATATGGAGGACCATAGATCGTGCACCATCCTAACTAAAAATAGAAAAAAAAAAAGAAAAAAAAAGACGGAAGGGGTGGGGGTGGGGTGGGGTGGGATGGGGGTTGTTTGACGTTAAAGGATGAACCTATACACTCTTGCTAAGCCCTTAATTTTTATTTTGGACCGCAAAATTGATTATTAATTAAGCAAAAGACGTGCAAAATAATCTCACTTAGTAGGTTGCATTCCAAGTTGAAATTAATTCGAAGAAATTATGTCCACTAATTAAAACAAAATGATTGACTATGATTTAGCAACCACATTTAAGTGAAGAGATTAAAGCGAGGAAATTTCGCTCGCCAATTAAAACGAGTAAATTAATTACGTCCGCCAATAAAAAAATGGTTTAGCATCCCATTTAATATTTATCAATCAAAGGCACGATTTAAGAAAATTAAGCATTAAACGTTAAATCGACTAATTGAGGCAAGATTTAATTAATTTCAAACCCAAACAATTTTAATCAATCACACTACATGTCAATTAATATAATTACACCCAAATTGAAATAAAGTTTGATCATTGCCACTGTCTAATTAAAAAAAACTAGCAAGGACAAAGTGTGACAATGAAACAACCATGTAATTAAGAAAAATCAATGAGTGGAGATGAGCACACTTGAAAAATGAAAATTAATTTAGAGTGTTTTCAAAATATCCATTTCAATCTTTCCGACAAAGAATTGTCTTACCATAGTTTGCAATACTTGATTTCGATCAAATTTTTACAACCACCTAACGAATAGAAACAAGTAAGCATACTTGATCTAAGTGAGATGTTGTTTATTATCAATTAAATTCTAATTTGGGAAAAATAAGAACAAGACAAAAAGATAATTAAAATTCAAAATAAAAGTAAAGCCCAACTTACGAAAGGTCATTAATTGGGTTCAATCCATTTCTAATGTGCAAATAAAAGCACTAAAATTAAAAATAGAATTAAAATAAATATCCTTAATTAGCGCTGTATAATTAATGTAGATCTAAAAACATTAATTAATTACCAAAAATGATTATTCCGCGCGACCCACCTCCTTGCGGGAGAGGGAACTTTTTGAGTTTTGGGCAATCAATAGAAATTTCAATTCCAAATAATAACAAATAACTTGTACAAAAACTGAATGAGGCCAATGAAACTACAACTCCATGTTTTAGTGCTTTTATTTGCACATTAGAAATGTTTTGTAGAGATAAGTAAGCAAATGAAAATCATAAACTCACATGTACGTTATTTACCCAGCTCCAAAACCTAACATACAAATTGGATAAATCTTTAAACCAGCAAGTGCTTAGGAACAAAAGTTCATTGGCAATTTCTCACGGTATCAATATTCACCCCACTTAGGAGGGATATCCTAATTATCGCTATAGGTTAGAAACCAAACCGTATTCAAATTCGTGTAATGGATAGAGAATTCACCACGAACTGTTTCATTCTGGAAAAAATAAATCAACCAATCATTTTGAAGAGTACTCACCTGAATCGGACGAAGAAGATAACAAAAGCAACTATCTAATGCACGAGCCACATTCTTTGCACCGCTCCTCACAAAACAAACCCTCATAATTAGAAAAACCAATATTGTGTTCGTCTTCTCGGATGGATCCATTGTCGTTGTTGTTGTTACAGGCCGTCGCTGGAACTCGACGTCATCTTGTCATCCGTCGCAGGAGCTCGACATCATGCATGTCATGCCGTCGCCGAAGTTCATGGATCCACAACTGTCATCGTCGTAAGAGTTTACCTGTCATCGCCGCTGCTTGTGGGGTCAACCGCTGAAACCACAGTTAGATCCACAACAGCTATAGTCGTATGTCGCCAGATCGACGACAGTTGTTCGAGGAGGGAAAAGGCGGAGGTGGCGGAGGATCAGATCCGGCGACAAAACTGGCAGCTCATCCTGGTTTCTATTAGCAGGGGATCAGATTTGGCAGGGTTCCAAAAGTGGTTAGATGTTAAATACTTGCATGATAGGTGACCACACTGTTACAACCCCAAACAGAGGTGACCGCTAATGTTTTTGGCATCTTGTTAATTTAGGCACTTTAGCCCTAAATGGTTTGACCCCTTGTTAATTTATAGGTAGGGCTATTAACGAGCCAAGCCGCTCGTGAGCAGCTCGGAGCTCGGCTCGAAAAAATGGCAAAAAAGCTGCTCGAAACTCGGCTCGTTTGTAAATGAGCTAGTTCGCGAGCCGGCTCGATAGTAAATGAGCCAAGCCCGAGCCTACCCTGCCTCAGCTTGGTAGGCTCGTGAGTTGGCTTGAATAATATAGCTCGTGAACTGGTATGTTAAAGGCTTGATTAAGAGCTCGTGAACCAGCTCGAATGGACTCAATCATTTTTAGATTTACTAATTAGGGTTTGGAATAACTATTTAAGGTTTAGCCTATAGAAATTAAGGTTAATAAGATTTTGTGGTGTAAGAGTAATTATTCAAGGTTTCAACTCGATACATTAATAAGGTTTAGGGATTAATCGTAATGATTTTGGTTTATACTTAATAGATAAAGTTTAGAGTTACTAATTAGGGTTTGGAATAACGATTTAAGGTTTAGGATATGGAAATTAAGTTTGATAAAGTTTATGGTGTAAGAGTAACGTTTCAAGGTTTAAACTCGATTCATTAATAAGGGTTAGGGATTGATTGTAATGATTTTTGTTTATACTTTATAGATTAAAGTTTAGAGTTACTAATTAGGGTTTGTAATAACGATTTAAGGTTTAGACTATATAAATTAAGTTTAATAAAGTTTTGCGGTGTAAGAGTAACGTTTCAAGGTTTAAACTCGATACATTAATATAGAGCCGAAATTTTACAGCCTCTCCATATTCAACCAATTCAATATCGTCCTCAAACCATAACTTACCATTTATCAGTTCAAATTTTTAAGAAACAAAGAGTAAGTACTATTGATATTTTCTCCATTCAACCACAATGAATCTTGCGGAGAAGTTGTGAAGGATTGCTAGAAAAGCTATGAAGGATGTTCAACTTGGTAAGCTGATTGTTCCTAAAAAGTCACACATCACCATAGATATACTACATCACTTCATAAAGATCCTAAAACTTGGGGAGAAGATGCACATCTTTTCAATCCATAAAGGTGAGTTGTGAAAGCCATGAAAAATAATCCATCAGTGTTTCTGCCGCTTGGGATAGCTTTCCAGCCAATAAGGTATTGTTAGTGTAGCCCTCAGCAATACCACATTGGTGGTTTAGGTAAAGGAATACCACATTGGTGGTTTAAGGGAAGGAAGGAACCCATCAAGACTTATAAATAACAAGGCCTAGACATTAAAATGAATAGTCTCACATAATGTAGAGACTTGGATGGTCTATGGATCATCTAGTCTTAATGAGTTTGTATTGGGCTAAATTTTCATTCTAACAGCGGATAATATCCGTTGTTAGGTTTCCCCCCAAAATTTCGCATTCCCACGGAGGCGGGATATTTTGGCGCCTGCTCAATTTTGATTCTAACAGTGAATACCTAACAACGGATATCTGTCCGCTGTTAGGCAGTATTATCTACAAGAAAATACTGAATCTGTCACGGATTTTTGAACCGTGACTAATTGGTCACGGTTTTTATGTAATCATGACTAATAAGAACCGTGACTAATAGTCATGATTTTCTTAAGAACTGTGACTAATTGGTCACGGTTTCTTAAGAACCATGACAAAATTAGTCACAGTTACATAAAATCGTGACAAATTAGTCACGATTTTTAAAAATCGTGACTAATTCTCTTGACCGCCTGCCACGTTGGCAATCTGTGTCAAACGTTGGCAGCCAATCAGACCCTTCTCCCTCCCTCGACTTCTTCTTCCTTCTCCTTCCCTCTGACTTCATCTTCCTTCTCCCTCCGACTTTTCTTCCTTCTCCTTGCATCCAAAATCTTATTCCTTCTCGCCCAAACCCCTCCCCACATCACACTACAAGAAAATCCGGTTTTTAGTCGCGGATAAATGTCCTGTTTGTCGCGGATATGATCGCGACAAACAAGAGTTAGTCGCGGATGACACATCCGCGACTAAAATCACCCATACAAACGGTGTTAGTCGCGGATGTGGCATCCGCGACAAACTTTGTCGCGGATAGGTTATCGCGGTTTTTTCCGTGACAAATGACTTCAGTTCGATTAATGGATCGATTAATGGCTCGATTAATGGTTTGAATATCCGCGACAAACACCAAATTTTTTTTTTTTAATTCTGGAATCTCCTCGTCACTCTCTTCCTCTACATGACTCCTCTGTAAGAATCACAAATAGAAAACTGAAGCAAATCGAACAGCTATCATAAACCCAAAATAGATATCGAAATGCGGTGAAATGATTACCGATCCGGAGGAGTAAGTAGCGACAGGAAGTTTACCGCCGAGACTGCAATCAATGGAAACAACATAAGAAATTAAGAATCATCGTAGTGAGTTTGAAATGGAGTAGAGTGAACTTTTCATTGTTTTACCTCTCGACGTAGTTGCGGAAAGAAGGAGAGGGAAGGATCGGTGAGGACGGTGGGATTGGACTTGCAGAGGTCGACGAAGTTCTTCAGTTCCTTGAGCTTGGCGGTGTCTGATGGCGACACAGATGGGAGAAAGTGAAGAAGCGAAGGGATTGGGGGAGAAGAAACGAAGGGATCGGAGGAAGAGAGTGAAGAAGAAATAATAAGTAGTGTACAGATGATTCCATTTGTCGCGAATAATTATATATATCCGCGACAACGGTTGTCGCGGATGCCATTTGTCGCGGATAATTATATATATCCGCGACAACGGTTGTTGCGGATGCCATTTGTCGCGGATAATTATATATATCCGCTACAACGGTTGTCGCGGATGCATATCCGCGACAAACCCCAACAAAACAGCTAATCATTGTCGCGGACAATATCCGCGACTAAAAATCGGATTTTCTTGTAGTGTCATTCTCACCGAAATCCCTCCCCAAATCATTTCGTCGAAACCCCCTCCCCACATCATTCTTCCAACTGCCAGCGAAACACATCCCCTTACACTCCCTGTTTCGATTTCGCCGACTCCAACCACCCCAAACCCCTTGGCAGCCAACTTCTTCGACGGACGCCATCGACGACCAAGCAAACTCTGCCCCTCCACCGCCGACCATGGCTTTGTTGGAGGGGAGAGGAATGGATTTCCAGATCTGGGATTTCAGATCTGGGATTTCCCAGATTCCCAATTCAAGTCGGTGGAATGGATTTCCAGATCTAAAGAGGGAATCGACAGTGGAGAGAGTTGGCGGTGACGGGAATTGACAGCGGAGTAAGTCGTCGGTGGCGGGACTGGACGACGGCGGGAGTCGACGGTGGTGGCGACAAAATAGTATTTTTAATGAATAGATAGTTTTTAATTAAATTGTAACTTTTGTTAATTTGACACAATAAATAAAATGAGTGACTGGTTCGTAATTAATTGGGACATTTTGTTAATATTATAATGTTATGGATCATTTTGCATAACAGAAGAAGTTGAGGGTCTGGTCCTATAATTTCGGAAATTAACCATTGGGTCCCTGAAAATTTTATTAGAACACTATGGTCACCCAATTTTGTCACGATTTTGTTAAAAAACCGTGACTGAATTTGTCACGGTTTTTTACTAAACCGTGACAAAATTGTGTCAATATAGTCATGGTTTATAAAACCGTGACTAATAGGCAAAAAAAAAAAAAAACGATTACTAATCCCATGTTTTCTTGTAGGGTATCCCTTTCTTTGCTTAGAAATTACAGAGAGTCGTCACTCTTCTTTGTCAAGAAATGGAAAATAGAGCGGGTTCGATTCAGTAAAGGGAAAATTTCATCAATTGTATATATCAGTACTGAAATTTTGGATATGTCATCCGCTTTAAGTGCTAATACAGATTGTCATGGCTTATAGATCTGGGGAAAATGGTCTCGGAATGAAATTCAGGCGGTGATGGAGGAGACAATTTCACACGGAGATGGTGGAGGAGAGATTGAAGGAGATAGGGGAATGAGAGTTCAATCGGAGAGGGAGGAGGACTTGACTTCCTCAAGTTGGGATGAGATGAGGGGAAGATGAACAGCAGCTGTCAAGGAGGGAAAGAAGATGGAGTTTGAGTTATGGGTTGGTTAGGATGAGTTAGATTAGGTTGGATTGATTCATTGTGTTGAATGGGGGTTGATAGGGTGACGTGACAGTAGGTGACAT
Organism: Linum lewisii; assembly: GCA_034768395.1. Lineage (NCBI taxonomy): Eukaryota > Viridiplantae > Streptophyta > Magnoliopsida > Malpighiales > Linaceae > Linum > Linum lewisii. The sequence continues at coordinate 49,918,845 of CM068298.1, read as the reverse complement.
GAACAAAAAATGGTGAGCTGGATTGCTGATGTCATCACTTAACGGAAAAAATGGATGAAGACTTGACGGAATGACCAACTCGTTACAAACGCAATACGTTGATGACCACTCTGTTACAAATCCAATACGTTGATGACCACTCTGTTACACCCAATATATTAATGACCACAATAGATAATAAGCTTATAAGTTTGTAACACTGACCTATAGTTACCGAATGTATTAATTACCAATTTTCTAACATTTCAATGTTAAATTCTCTGTTTATTAATTAAATTTGTACAATTTGTTTTCCAAAATAGCTCTCCTTTTCCAGATTAAATTGATCCAATAGCTATAGCCTATAGGTGCTTAGCTTTCCTTCCAAAAATCCTAATCGGCTCCCGAAGCTCTCTGTTGCCGGGAGCATCAAAGGCCACAGCCGCCCGCTCCTGTCTGTTCGTTCTTCGTCAACACAGTCGAGCAGGAGTTGGAATCCATGTCTGAGTCCAATTCAAATTCCAGGTCCGCTTTCTTCGTGTTTATTCTTCTCTCTTCATCGTTCACGATGCGAATCTGAGGGCGATTTTGGTAAGCTCATCATTCGGCAGAGCAATAGCATCGCCATTTCTGGAAGGAAGAATCTTATTTCATTGTTGAGTTTGTCAAAGAGGACATGCAGAGGTGAAGGAACGTGGATTAGGGGATCCGTTGCAGGAGACTGAGGGGGAATTTTCTGCAAATGATGAATTGGACCAAGGGTTCCCACTTCTTTCGAAAAGTTGTAACAGAGATGCGTTTTTCCCGATTGTCACGTCTAATTCATCCTCACTAAATGCTCTAACCAGAGATCAACGTGGTGTATTGGTGTCTTCTTCTCCAATTGATAACTCGCTTGCTCGAGACGTACATTGTCGGAGGGGTTTGATCCTTGCGAGTAGCCTATTTGGTAGATATGGAACGCAGGCTGAAGCTTGCTCTGGTTTAAATGTAAAATCTACTTCTATCCGATTTCAGCACAATGCTGCCGATGATGGCCACTTGAGTAGAGACTTCCTTGCACAGCTATGGGTATTGGACAAGAAGGCAGATAAATCTTCTAGGAATCAAACGAACAAGTCTGCTAAACATAGACGGCTTTCACAAAGTTTTCAACATGATGGTACAGTCGTTTTAGAGCAACCTCCTCCCAGCCTGCCGTTGTCTGGTTATCTCAAGCCAACATCCTTAGAGGATGTGAGTTTCTCAGTTGATTTCTTTTTCTGGAGAATAATGGTAGTTTATTATTAGGGTTTTTGATATTTTCTGCTCTCAAGTTTATGGTTTTAGTAACTGGTTTAGTTTTTCTTCGCAGGCTCAAGTTGCACCGCTTCTTGCAAGATCCAATCTACTAATCACCAGGGATATTGAGTGGGCAAATCTTGTTCTAGGTTTTGAGCAGGTATTTGCCACAGAAATGAGCACATATCCCACTTGTTTCCATTATCACTTCAGCATCAAGCTTTTGAGAATGCTATGTGTTTTAGTGTTAAGTACAACAGTGTTTTGCCTTTTGCTTTCATCCACCTGACTCTTAATTATATACTCTTCATTGCATAGTATATCTTGGCTTGTATCGTGCTTAACCCTTTCTGCTATTGCAGGAGAATCGGTATGCAGTCTTAGATGTCTGTCACCCCCAAGCAGTGAGTTCTTGACCTTGCAATTGCTGTTGTACACTTCCTCAGTCTTAATATGCGAGTTCAAATGTTTCTCATGCACTATTATGATTTTAAATGTTCTCTTCTCCTTGCAGCCTGTAGGTTTCATTCGTGAACAGAGTAATATGTTAGCTAGACAGGTACTTTGTCAGTAGTTGGGGCTTCATAATTTCTGTTTTTCTTTCTTTGCATGTGCTCTTTGTACTGGGGGAACATGATTTGTTAACTAATATGTTGATTGCATCTGTTTACAATCAGTTTGCATCAAGTATGTCAGCTACTGTTTGCACAATCCAAATGTCTTGTTAATTGAATGTCCCTACATCTGCTTGGAGTAGGTCGTTTCCACAACAATGACTGTCTAGGCTGTACACGGAAGTGCACCCTTCTCATTAAAATGATTCCCAGGCAGGATTTTGAAAATGTCAAGACTATAAAATACCAAACGATCTAGTTTCCTTTCCCTGATTAGGATATCAAAGGATTTGATGTAACTAATAGGCCATCATATGAGTTTTGATGAAGATTGGAAATGGTGTTTTCATCTTTAGAAAGCACACTGGACTTTTTTATTTTGTGCCATATGAATATTTGAACACTACCATCTGATTTGTATTTATGTTGTATGTTAATGCCTCTTTCTGATGTTTCTTTCCCATTCTGCAGTTCCTTCGTACAAGACGTCCTTTTGTTGCCTTGATAACCGACGCCATGGGTAATGAGCTGTTCAGGGTGAGAACTTCAAATGGATATTTCAATTTAATTCAGTAATTCCTAGGGGCTTAAGATTTTTATCCATGCTTTGTCATGGATTTTCCTAATTTACTCTATTTAGGTTCGGAGGCCTTATTGGTGGATAACTAGCTCAATTTATGCAGAAATCAACGGCAAGGTAATGTTATCATGTTTAGTTAACGCGTAAAAGAAATTCTGAACTTTTGATGTAGCTGTCTGTCTTGATTTTTGGCTTTCTTCCTTTTTCAGGAGGTTGGTGTGGTTCATAGACGGTGGCACCTATGGAGGAGGATCTATGACTTGTACCTTGGGTAATCTTGAAATACCTTTATTATTTTTTGTCTCTCACCCTGCAATCTAGAGTTGCACCCTATCTGTGGTTGACTATTGGTTGATTGCTTAGCTTGTGAATTTGAATTGTGCAGCATGATTTGATTTTCAGAAAGGCGACTAATTTGGCATTTTGTGTCAGCAAAAGCAGTTTTAGTTTTATGATTAGGGCGCCTGAGAAGTTAGATCAACAAGTGACACCTTAAGCTTTCTTGATTAATGTGAACCATCATGAATCGTCCGATATGTTACCCTCTGTAGTAGATTGTTGTGGTTGTATTGGCTTATTGCGTCTGTTAATATAATATAATATATATAAGGACCTCTTGACGGCCTACAGACATGAATATCCGATTTAGAAGTGAAGTGATCATAATTTTGGCTCAAACTGGCTTACTCAAACTGAAGAAAATGTGGCTTGCAGGGATAAGCAATTTGCTGTGGTTGAAAATCCCGGACTTTGGTATTGGACGTTTACTTTAAAAGACATCGATGGACAAGTGCTGGCTCAAATAGATCGGAACTGGAGGGGCTTTGGATTTGAGGTTTTCTTCATTATTATTTCATCTAACAATACAAAACATACTAGTGTAGTTTCTGTTTGTGTTCCACTTGTTGGGTTCTGAGGTTTGTTATTATTATTATGCAAATGCAGATATTGACAGATGCTGGGCAATACGTGATAAGGTTTGGAAGTCATGAGACTGAACATTCAAGTCTGGTAAGAAAGAAGGGCGAGTGAAGCTGAAGTTGTTTCCTTTCCTTAACCAGGATAGATAGAAAGAATAATAAAAAATTGTTGATTGAGGTTTCCTTATACTGTGAGCAGATTGAAGAACTGGAAGTTGTCCGTCCTCTGAGTCTCTCAGAAAGAGCCATAACGGTTGCATTGGCGATTTCACTGGACAATGACTACTTCTCAAGGCATGGTGGATGGTAAGCTACTGTCTACTGTAATTGTGATTGTGATTGTGATTGTGATTGTGATTTGGTTTCTGGGTGGTTGATTATTTTGTTCCTCAGGGGAGTGCCTTTTGGACCGATGACCGAGTAACAGCCATCTGAGATGAAACTTGTTAACAGCAATGGCTATGTGTGGGGGGTAATCAAATTGAATTGGTTGGAAGGTGGGGAGAATATACTTGATAATACTAACAAATTAGAGAAAGGAAGGAAGGAGTTGATGCAATGTAATATTTCATTTTGGGTTACAATGACTTCCAATTTTTTTGGGGAAACAAACATCATTGTGTAATGGTGTTTGGGATTGATGATGAAATGTGATAGTGATACAACTTAGTGGTCCAAAACCATTCAAGTAACTTTTTTATGGATAATATATATTATATATTATATATATATATATATATATATATATATATGGGTAACACTTCGATACCCTATCACACTAAAATACTGTCATATTGGTGTTTGAATTTGGAGTTTGAGGGCTTGGTATAGTATTCAGGGGTTAGGATACAGGGTTAGGAGTTTCGAGTTTATTTTGGTGTTTATGAATTTTTAATATGGACTTATCGTCAAATGTTAGAGTTTGAGTCTATGATATAGTGTTTGTGGGTGAAGATTTACTATTTATTGGTTAGTATTATTCATTAGTACTTATGGTTTATTGCAATAGGTTTATGACTCATTATTTGAGTTTGAAATGTATAAATGTGGACTTTTAATGCTAACTAGGCAACCGAAGTGCTCACCATATATATATATGTGTGTATATGTATATATTTGTCTTAGATAACTCTCACGAGAGATATGGAGATAGGAGTAAAAAGGAAAATTTTTAACCAAGATTTGAACTGCATGTCCTTCGATATCAACTAACATCTAGCCAAGATGAAGATATTTAGTACGAATATCCTTAAGTGCTTGGCTAAAAGTGAATTGAAATGTGGATTAGGAAGAAGAAAAATGATGAAGCTGAATACTCAAACATTGACAACCAAATTAAGATTAAATAACCATTGAGAATCTGATTAATTTGAAACGTTGAGAGCAGCTCAACTTTGCTAACTGGATATATAGGGATTTGGAGGCCTTTTGTTAACTTTCTGAAGTTCTGGACTATGCTGCTTAACTGATAAAGTTAGGGGATTGACATTGGAAATCTAGGGAAAATGACAGATTGATCACTGGGAAGTTCTCCAAGTTATAGTTTGGTGTTTTTGTCATAACTCACTCGCTTGACCTCCAAATGATGCCTCATCATAACCTGTGGAATCAGAACAGCGAGGAGGACGTTCATAAGAAGAATTCAGAGTCGTCAGACTAGGATAAGATGAGGATCTTGCGTTGATAGGTTGAGATGTACACGTGAGGAAATTATAACATATATGTTGATAGGTTAAGAGTGAATCTAATTTTGATATGTGGGAGTATGTCATATAAGGCTCAAAGTAGTGTTCACTGGACCAAATGAATAGTGACAAATAGGGCTGGAGAACCCTAACTACCACGGGTTACGGGTACCCTAACGCTCGAAGCTCATCGCAAATCCCGAACCCGTTCGGGTTACGGGTACCCTAACCCCGAACGGGGTCGGGGTCGGGTAACCCACGGATACCCGAATTTGACTAAATTAATTTATTTTTTGTTTAATTAATTCACTTTTAGAGTACCATGGGTTTGTTAATCATTAAATAATGCATTATTTTTTTTCATACCATGTGCAGCACATGAATTCATTTGTTTGAAATGTACATTCCTCATTTGTCATGACCTCATTTGGTCATTCCATTTCAAACCCAATTAAACAAAGAATGTATAATAATAATCTCCTTACCATCAGATGAGAGTCACATTTAAAGGCTAATTGGGGGATTACTTTCGCAACCAGAGGTTTGAGTTGATAAATGATACGGGTAGATGGATCATTCTTTGGGGGATTACTTATGTAGGCGCAGTTGAACAGTGAATGAGTTACAAGTTAATGTCATTATTATAACATTATGCCAACATTACAGATTATATAATTTTATTGTTATTTGGTTCGGGTTGAACGGGTATCTCGGGTAGAACGGGTATTAACCCATACGGGTTAAGGGTACCCTAATCCAAAATTTCAATTCCAAACCCCGAACCCGAACAGGTTACGGGTACCCTAAACCCTAACGGGTTTGGGACGTGTTCGGGTAATCCCATATCCGTACGGGTTCATTTCCAGCCCTAGTGACAAATGTATTAAAGGCCGAATTAGCTTCTTCTTCTCTCGGTCGAATTGCATGAATGGTTGGCTAGAGTAGTAGCGGATGGGGGAAAATAGGGGGCAAAGGTGAATTTGGTGGTGGAGGTGGAGGCGACAGAGAAGGTGTGGGTGGCGAAGGTGGAGGAGATGGTGATGGCGGTGAGGGTGGAGAAGGTAAATGAGATAGTGACGATAATGATGGTGAAAACGAGATTCGTAGAAAAAGAAAGTGGAAGAAGAAGATGAAGATTTTTTAAATAATTTTTTACTGAATAAGCTAGATGACTCAACTGTCACGTTATACTTTGAACGAAAAAGTGAAGGAACATTGAATTTTGAATAGATGTGTTACACTTGTATACTAAATATACACGCTAAGTTACTTTTTATAGAGTGGGTACTGATTGATCCGTTAATACCTGTCTGAGAGCTTATCACATATATTAATTAATATGGTGAGAGGTCATTTTTTTTTGAAATGTAGTCGTATCTTTTATTAATGCTCCCTGTCCGGGCAAACATCCTCCAAAATCGATACAAGCCAGTCCGGAGAGGCCTCCCTATTCACAGGGTGGGGCATGTGAATGGATCGCTTAGCAATAGCATCTACGACCCTATTACATTCTCTCCTAACAAAAACAACCTTACACAACGGTTGGCAGACTAACAACATTCTGCACTCCTCAATGAGCCTTCCAAACTCCGTGGTATCGTTGCAATGATGCTCAAGTGCTTGCTGTACATTCCTACAGTCCGTTTCCAGAATAGCCGCTCCTAGATGCATGGCACCTGTCCATCTGATTGCCGCCGCCAGACCATAGGCTTCCGCTTCTCTCGGTGTTGGGGTTCCTGGGTGCACAGAATAGTTGTAGTTGATCATCCCCCCCGTACTGTCTCGGGCAACCATCCCGACGCCAAAGGATCTTCGGTCAGGGAAAAGAGCTGCATCCACATTAACCTTCGTTACACCCACCGTCGGCCGATGCCACCTTCGACAGCCGCTACTCCGTGTCTGTTCTCTATGTTCCCCCGTTGCTGTTTGTCCCAGGCGCCACTCCTTAAGAACATCCATTCCTAGCTTCAGGAACACCTCGGGCGGTTTCGACTGTTGGTTCCATACCCGGTCATTTCGCTCCCGCCACACTGCCCATAAAACAATAAAGATCGTTGCCAGCCTCTCCGTCGTAGCATCACAGATAAGGTGAAACAACCAGTCTTTTGCTTCATCCCCATGTTGTGCAGCCGCCTGGACACTAGCTGTCTCTCCCACCAATTCCCAACACCGTCTGGCCACCTGACACTCAAAGAAAAGATGCTCAGATGTCTCCGCATCGCCACTACAGCATCCGCATCTATCGTTCATCTCCATGCCTCGTCTCCGGAGTGCAGTTCTAGTGGATAAGGCTTCTCGCGCAAGCCTCCACACATGATATTTTACCTTCGGCGGCACCTTCGCTTGCCAAAGTCGCCTCCACTGCCCATTCACACGAAGGTTCACAGCCTGCTGATTGTTCTCCACAATTGAGCGGTATGCAGATCTCACCGTGTACTCTCCTCTTGTACTGTACTTCCAAATTCGAACATCAGCTTCACCTTCCATAGGTGGCATCATCTTTAATATATCTTCCACCTCGTCATCGTGAAACAGCTCTTCTAGGAGCTCCTCATCCCATTCATGCAGCTCTGGAATAAGCAGGTCCTTGACCACCATCTCCCTATGCTCTTCTCTCCCCGTCGCAAGTATTCGTACCCCATCACCTCCACGTAGCCACGGCTCCTCCATCACTCTCGCTGTCCGCCCATCCCCCAATCTCCATCGAAACCCACGTTTAACCACATCTTGGGCCGCCCATACGCTTTTCCACACATAGCTTGGGTTTGCACCCTCCACAGCTGACAAAAAATCCCCTTTTGGGTAGTATTTAGCTTTGTAAACCCGTGACACCAAAGCGTTTGGTTCGGTAAGGAGTTTCCATCCTTGTTTTCCCAACATGGCCAAGTTGAACGCGAGGAAGTCTCGAAATCCAACCCCTCCAAATTCCTTGCTCACACTAAGCCTCTCCCATCTCATCCACGCGATCCCACCACCACCTCTACCCTTCGTACCCCACCAATAACTATTAATCATTCTCTCCATCTCCTCCGCAACTGTTTTTGTAAGTAAGAAGGTGTTCATGTAGTATGTAGGGATGGCTTGCGCCACCGACCTGATCAACACCGCTTTTCCCGCCATCGAGAGTGTCTTTCCACGCCAAGCTTGCATCTTGGACCACATTCTCTCCTTCATATGTTGAAACACCTTCCTCTTGCTCCTCCCAACACACGAGGGTAGACCTAAGTATCGTCTTGTATCAACTGGGTTAAAAATGCCCATAATAGAAGAAGCTGCCTCCCTCAGCAATGGATGCGCATTGGCGCTACACATGAGCCCCGACTTTTGGTAATTGATCAGTTGTCCCGAAGCCTGAGCATAAGTGTCCAAAATATTCCTCAACGCTCTAATCTCCGGGATCTCAGCTCGCACAAAGAAGAAGCTGTCATCTGCAAATAACAGGTGCGTGACTCTCGACGCGCCCCTACACACATTAACTCCATGAATAATCTGTCTTCTTTCCGCCTTCTTGAGTAGTGCCGAGAGACCTTCTGCACACAGAATAAACAGAAAAGGTGATAGGGGACACCCTTGCCGGAGCCCTCGACTCGGATAAACCGGCCCCACCTTCTCGTCGTTGACAAGGACCGTGTAAAAGACAGATGTCACACACATCATCATGAGCGAGACCCACCTCTCACTAAATCCAACCCGTCGAAGCACCGCCTCAAGATACCGCCACTCAACCCGATCATACGCTTTAGAGATGTCAATTTTTACCGCAACTTCACCAAATTTCGCGTTGTATCTGCGCTTCATACTATGCAGTGTTTCAAAGGCCACCATAATATTATCAACAATGGATCTACCTGACAAGAAAGCCGCCTGCTCCTCCGATATAAGCTTAGGCATAACACTTCGCAATCTGTTCGCCAACACCTTAGCCACCAGTCTATAGAGCACGCTACAAAGCGAGATCGGGCGAAGATCCTTCATATTGGTCGGCTCATTCACCTTAGGGATCAACACCACATTCGTCTCCTTAACCTCCTCCGGCAGTGTTCCTTCCTCCAACCATCGTTTACCTGTACAGAAAACGTCATCACCAATTAAGTGCCAAAAATGCTGATAAAATCCCGGGTTAAAGCCGTCCGGCCCCGGGGCTTTATCAGCATCCATTGAGAACAATGCTTTCGTGAATTCGTCTTTAGTGAACGGCGAATCCAGGATTGCATTATCCTCAACAGTCAGGAATCCGTCAATTTCATCAGTTACAAGCTCGGGGCTACTATCACCCGCGGTAAAGATATCAGTAAAGTATCTTTCCGCCACCCGTTCCATCTCTTTCTGCTCTTCCGCCCATCCCCCATCTCCATTCTCCATCGCTTAATCATTTTATGCTTTCGTCTACCGCTAGCTACTCCATGAAAGAATTTTGTATTTAGGTCCCCATCTTTATGCCAAAACTGCTTCGCCCTTTGCTTCCAATGTTCCTCCTCCTGTTGTAATAACTTCACCAGCTCCTCTCTGCAAATATGGTGAGAGGTCATAGATCGAATTTCTTGACTTTTGTTCCTCCTTTCCGCTTATTGATTTGTATATATGATATATGATATATGATATTTGCCAGTGCAGAGACTAAACTCCCATTTTGTCTGAGTGATAAGCTCCAGCCTCCGACTCTCCTACACCCATGTAAAAACGATCATCACCAGAAGTTGGTCGTCTTGTTCCTGAGCTGGTAACTTCTTTTCTTTGATTTCCAGCTGTTATGACAAGATTTCAGTTTTGGCGGCGCTGTACTGCTACTCTTCTACCTAATACATAGTTGACTTTTCTCTGATTCAAAATCCCTGGATCAGTCTTCTCTACAACTACAAGTTAGATTGACAATGAATGGCTTCTTTCTGGGTCCAACTCAGACTTTATCCTTATGGTGCTGAGTTTGTGTTAACCATCTTTGAATGTCCAGGTGAGGGATTTTGACGAATTAAGTAAGTTATGGGTGGGAAGAAAATGGAGGCAGAAGAAGATATACCTTCTTCAGCTGCTGCCTCGGGGAAAGGAGTTGCTGATTCAGAAGACATGGGCTATGAGAAAGCTTCTTCTTCTGGCAACACGGCTAGAACCGTTCCATTCACAAAGCTCTTCTCGTTTGCAGATTCCAAAGATATATTGTTGATGATTGTTGGTACCGTTGGTGCAATTGGGAATGGTATGGCTATGCCTATCATGACAATTATAATGGGCCAAACTATTAATTCGTTTGGACAGAACCAGGGCAGCAAAGATCTTGTCCATGCCATTTCCAAGGTAAAGCAAGCAGTGCGTTTGTTACTTATGGAATATTGAGTTAAGTAATTGTTCTATGGCCGTTACTTTGCTGATATACTTTTGCTTCAGGTTTGTCTAAATTATGTCTACTTGGCCATTGGAGCTGGGGTGGCCTCCTTTCTCGGTAAGTAAATCATCACAATCACTTCTCTTCTAATATCTGGGTTTTGATTGAAGATTATTATTGAACAATCTGCAAAATTGGTTCCTTCTTTTGTTGTCTTGTTCAAGAGGTGAGTTGTTGGATGGTAACTGGAGAAAGGCAGGCAGCTAGAATAAGGAGTCTGTATTTGCAGACAATTCTGAGACAAGACATTACTTTCTTTGACAATGAAACAAGCACAGGAGAGGTCATTGGCAGGATGTCCGGGGACACTGTTCTCATTCAAGCTGCGATGGGTGAGAAGGTAGTCTTAGTAGCTACCACCATCGCATCCTGGATTCAAACTTTCTTTGCCAACATCAGCCATTTTATTTGATGCTGGGCATTGAATATGTCTCTTTTCATTCTTCCATTCACCCTTGGGCAGGTTGGGAAGTTTCTGCAGCTGACAGCAACATTTATCGGGGGATTTACTATAGCATTTATAAAAGGATGGATGCTTGCCTTGGTAATGTTGTCAGCTATTCCACTTCTCATCATTGCTGGCAGCACAATGGCTACCATCATGTCCAGGATGACCGCTAGTGGACAGCAAGCTTATGCTGATGCCGGCACTCTCGTTGAGCAAACTATTGGCTCTATCAGGACTGTATGTCTCGTCTTTGTTCATAACTGGTACTTGGAAAGTTTTATTCCAACTTATTGTAGAATGGAAACTCGTGTTTTCAAAACAGGTTGCGTCATTTACTGGGGAGAAGCAAGCTGTACAGGTTACAACAAGTTTCTAGAGGTGGCATATAAAGCAGGGGTGAAGGAAGGCATAACCTCCGGAATTGGCATTGGCGTGGTAATGATGATTATCTTCTCCAGTTACGCCTTAGCCGTATGGTATGGTGGAAAGTTGATTTTGCATAGGGGTTATTCTGGTGGTCAAGTTATCAATGTGATCATTGCTGTGTTAACCGCTTCAATGTGAGTTCCCAATATCAATGTGTTCTTCTAAATGTTGTTATACTAAATTTTGTTGAATAGAAAGATAGTGATAAAAAATTACAAAATTGTACCATTTTGATTTTCAGTACAACCAGTGAATACGTTATGGTTTCACATATAGGTATTTGTTTTTGACAGGTCGCTTGGGCAAACAGCTCCACCCATGAGTGCATTTGCTGCAGGGAAAGCTGCAGCATACAAGATGTTTGAGACTATCAACAGACACCCTGTGATAGATGCTTCTGATCCTAAAGGTGTAAAATTGGACGAAATCCTCGGAAACATCGAGTTAAGAGATGTACATTTTTGCTACCCTACTAGACCTGATGAACAAATCTTCAATGGTTTCTCTCTATCAATCCCCAGTGGCAACACTGTTGCATTGGTGGGTCATAGTGGAAGTGGCAAATCAACTGTGATAAGCCTGATCGAAAGGTTTTACGATCCTCAGTCTGGGGAAGTTCTGATCGATGGAATTAATCTCAAAGACTTCCAACTTAAATGGATTAGACAACAAATTGGTCTTGTGAGCCAGGAGCCAGTGTTGTTTGCATCCAGTATAAGAGACAATATTGCATATGGAAAAGATAAGGCGACAGATGAAGAAATCAAGGCTGCAACTCAACTTGCAAATGCTGCCAAATTTATAGACAAGCTGCCTCACGGAATCAACACTATGGTTGGTGAGCACGGGACTCAACTTTCTGGCGGGCAAAAGCAAAGAATAGCCATAGCCAGAGCTATCCTGAAAAACCCTCGAATTTTGCTACTGGATGAAGCCACAAGCGCCCTGGATGCTGAATCTGAGAGGGCTGTGCAAGAGGCATTAGACAGGATCATGATGGAACGAACTACTGTTATAGTTGCTCATCGCTTGACCACTGTCAGGGATGCTGATATGATTGCCGTCATTGAACAAGGAAAGATCATAGAAAAAGGTATTTCTTTCACATTAAGTGGTTATGGCTTGCACATTAAGTGGTTACACCTTTTTGAATTTTCATTTTATTACTTAGGACTCAATATGTTACTTATGTTGTAAGATGGTGGAATAGCATACAAAACTAGTACAGACAGCTTGAAGCTTGGTGAGAGCTGTTAGAAGTTTCCTCGGTCACTCGGGCTTCTATAGGCCGCTTTTTATGAACATCATAGAAAAATAAAATATGAATAACACAACAGATAGAAACTGTTACATCCACGGATTTCTTCCATCCCTACATGTCCTTGATTCTTCATTCTGTATGAACCTTTCCTTGTACAATATCGTAAACCATGTAGTATTCCTTTTTTCTTGATGACAAATCTATGAGCCACAACTATTCTTATGACAATTTCAACAGGTTCTCATGCAAACCTACTAGAGGATTCTGAGGGAGCATACTCGCAGCTCATACGCTTGCAAGAAGTAAAGAAGCAATCAGAACAAGAAGAAGCACCAGAAGACTCCAACGGGGCTGAAATCACTTCAGAATCATTCAGTCAGTCAATCCAAAGAAGATCATTTCTCAGATCAATGAGTAAAGAATCGTTCAGGAAGAGCAGCAACCAGTTGTCATACTCTCTATCCTTTGGGGTACCCACAAGATTTGATGTTACTGACCATAACAACTTAGAGGCATTGAAAGACTTGCCAAGAAAGGAGGAAAATATTCCACAAGTCTCACTGAGGCGCTTGGCTTACCTAAATAAGCCTGAGCTCCCAGTCCTTGTGGCTGGTACAAGTGCAGCATGTTTGAATGGAACAATCATGCCAATCTATGGTGTTCTAATCTCCAAAGCCATCAAGACATTCTTTGAAACAAAACATGAATTGAAAATCCACACTAGGTTTTGGGCACTGATGTTTATGACACTTGGGTTGGCAACATTAGTAGCATACCCGATTATGTCCTACCTTTTTGCAGTAGCTGGGTCTAAACTGATACAGAGGATAAGATCAATGTGCTTTGAGAAGGTGGTTCATACTGAAATTGGTTGGTTCGATGACCCAGATCATTCAAGTGGTGCCATAGGTGCTCGACTTTCAGCTGATGCTGCAATTGTTCGGTCTCTAGTGGGAGATGTACTGGCTGAGACTGTTCAGAATACGGCCACTGCAGTAGCTGCTTTGATCATAGCTTTCACTGCCAGTTGGCAACTAGCCTTCATTGTTGTTGCATTGCTCCCTCTCTCACTTATGAATGGATTCGCCCAAGTAAAATTCATGAGAGGTTTCAGTGCTGATGCAAAGGTATCAAGTATAATGCTTATGTCCATATTGATGAGTCTTTCGCTATATTTAAAAATGTGAAATGTTTGCTGTTTGAGTGTGACGATTGACACATATGCGTATATATATATGGCAGGCCATGTATGAGGAAGCTAGCCAAGTTGCGACGATGCTGTTGGGAGCATAAGAACTGTAGCTTCATTTTGTGCAGAAGAGAAGGTGATGGGACTTTACCGGAAGAAATGTGAAGGACCGATGAAAAGTGGGGTAAAGCAAGGACTTATAAGTGGAGTTGGACTAGGGATGTCTTCCTTATTTCTGTATTGTTTCTATGCAATCAGTTTCTATGCCGGAGCTAAACTAGTTGCTAAAGGAGATGCAACATTTGCAGATGTTTTTCAAGTGAGTTTCTTTTTTTCCTTGTACAGTGCCGGCAGATTTTACTGAATACTCTAATTCCTTGAAAATGAGTTATTTATTCTCGTTGTTCCCTACATTTCAATTTTCTCTATGCAGGTGTTCTTCGCTCTGACTATGGCGTCTCTTAGTGTTGCTAATTCAGGAAGTGGAGCTGATTCCTCAAAGGGGAAAGCAGCTGCAGCTTCTGTGTTCTCTATAATAGATAAAAAGTCTCTGATTGACTCGAGTGATGAATCAGGAACAATACTAGACGATCTGAAAGGAGAAATCGAACTTGTTCATGTCAGCTTCAATTACCCTTCTAGACCAGATGTCGAGATTTTCAGAGACATCAACTTGACCATTCATTCTGGGAAGGTACATATTCTTCATCTCCTTTTACTTAAAGAAGTTAAAGAGAATATTCCTCTTTGTATCTATTCCTTAAGTCTGGTATAACAAAACCATTTGGTTGTTGCAGACTGTTGCTTTGGTTGGAGAAAGCGGAAGCGGGAAATCAACAGTGATTGCATTGCTTCAAAGGTTTTACGATCCATATTCAGGTCATATCACACTGGACGGCATCGAAATCAACAAGCTGCAGTTGAAATGGCTGAGAAAGCAGATGGGTCTGGTGGGGCAAGAACCTTCATTGTTCAATGACACAATTAGAGCAAACATTGGATACGGGAAAGAAGGGAATGCAAGTGAGGCAGAGATTATAGCTGCATCAAAGCTTGCCAATGCACACAGATTCATAAGTGGATTACAACACGGATATGATACAATGGTCGGGGAACGTGGGATACAATTGTCAGGAGGACAGAAGCAAAGGGTAGCCATAGCTCGAGCTATCGTGAAGGAACCAAAGATATTGCTGCTGGACGAGGCAACCAGTGCACTTGATGCCGAGTCTGAAAGAGTTGTACAAGATGCATTGGATCGAGTGATGGTGAACAGAACAACGATCGTTGTAGCTCACCGGCTTTCAACAGTTAAGAATGCAGATCTGATAGCAGTGGTGAAAAATGGAGTAATTGTAGAAAAGGGTAAGCATGAGATATTGGTAAATCTTAGAGATGGTGTATATGCTTCTTTGCTGGCTCTTCATAATACTGCTACAACTTCTTAATTCAGGTCCCTTCAGTTTTGAATGTAAAATAAAATAACACACTTGTGGTTGGCAACTGTTAATCGAGTATACATGCTGTACACTCGGCGGTGACGCGGGCTGAACTAGTACACTACCACGTGGCAACATATTATTGGCCAGGAAAAAAATTAATTCATTTAACTTTAGTATATTGAATTTAGGATGATAGGCTGGGAGGCCCTGTACTATTGAAAGATAACAAATAAGTTCCTGTACAATTAATTGCACCAAACAAACTCCTTTATTTTGAACAACTAACAAACAAGCCATTCCGTTAGAAATTGTATAAACGGCGTCAGGGATTGGCTGACACGTTTGACATGTCATTGACTATAGGCTGTCAGTATGATACGACGTCATTTTGGCATTCTTTAATTTTACACAGTAGGCTTTTTCATCTTGTTATCCTTTTTCTCTGTCGAAACCAGTCACCACCTCCTCTGCCTTCTGACTACGACATCCATTCTTCGTCTCCTCCGGCTCCCATTCGTCGACGACTCCTCCGGCGTATAGTTGACGCGTATCAGCATCTTCCGATCGAGGCTAGGAAGAAAGTACTTCAGTCTTCGCCCCCTTCCCTAATTTCGATTTTACTCTATCTCCGGTTCGCAAAATCCCTAATCCTCCACCTTGTTTCTCCAGCGAATAGTCGTGAAGCTTTTTTGAATAATACTTATTTCTTCGTTCCAGTCTTTGCATACTATTCCTCTGCGAATTGCGCAACGGCTGGAACACTTTCCCCTCGCTCCGGCGTAGCGGCTGAAACACTATTCCTCGTAGGCCGTAGCTCTGCAAGATTAATTCAGAGGGAAAACAAGAAAAGTTGTGGGATCCTCAATGGTGGTGGTGAAGGTATGTATAGTTCTCATATTTGAGCGGTTCCAGATTGAAATTTCAAGGTCCTTGAATATGCAACTGATCCTCTTGGGTTTGCAGGATTTTGGGGAGGAAAGTGAAGGGCTTCAATAACATTTGAAATCTCAGTAGCTAGTTACAAATGCAAAGAGCACGTTATGTCATTGAGGCCTGCACTGAATTGGTTATGCCTATCTGGTTAAAGACCTATTTTTGAACTCTCTTGTAGCGTTTATTTTTGTGTTTATGGTGTATGCTACTGTTGGCTTTGAGCTTATAAGGCATAAGCTGAGGTACCGGGTTTAGGTTATGTAGACTACACATTACAGAAGATTGATGAACAATTTTGATTCAGTTTATCAGATTTGTTCTTGTGTATCACAGTATCAAATGCAAATGCAACACTGAAATAAGGCATTGAATAGATATGCATATAAAGGTCAAAGTGGGCTTATTGTCCATTTTGGTCATAAATCTTTGGGATTTTTAACAAACTGGTCATACGAGGATGGAAAGGAAGTAATAGAGATTGGCTTAAGTATTAAGGACAGTCCAGCCAGTGCTGGTCTCCGCTAGCTGTCTCCGGTAGGAATCTTCTGAGCCCGTATTTGGGCGAAATTTCGAAAACATATATGTTTTTTTTTTTCTGATTTGTAATCTAGTGGTCAATAACCTATAGGGTTTGTAATAATTTGGTCAATTCGTTAACTTTCCATCCAATTTCTCCGTTAAGTGCTGATATCAACATGCCATGTAAGCCTTTTTTTCCACCTCACTTCTTGCCACATTAGCTAATTCACTCATAACTCAATCTAACTAACCAATCTAACCCAACCTAATACAACTTAAATCAACCAACCCAAACCGAGGTGTTAACTTTTTTGGTACCTTAAGTTTGGTCGAAATTCATTTTGGTACACTACGTTACAAAAGTTACATTTCATCACGATCGTTTCAGGAAATTTTGAAACGGTATTTCCCTTCAACTCCATCCAAATTTTTTGTTAAATGCTGACATTGCAGGTGAGTCATATATCCCAGGCAACTAAAATATCAATAACATAATTTTTATTAATTTTAAATTAAAATAATTATTTAAAAAATAATAATATTTAATTTCTAAACCCCTCTCTCTCTCCTCCCTCCTCCTCTCCACCTCCTCCCCTCCACCTCCGATCGTTCTCCCTCTTCCCCTCCACCTTCCTTCCTCCGACCGTCCTTTACTTTAAAAAGTAATTATAATATTAAATTAATAAAATTATTATTATATTAATATTTTAGCTGATTGGGATGTGTGATTCAACTACCACGTCAGCATATAACAGAAAATTTGGATGGTGTTGGACAGAAATACTATTTCAAAATTTCCTGAAACGATCATTACTGAATTGTAACTTTTGTAACGTAGTGTACCAAAATAAAATTTCGGTCAAACGTAAGATACCAAAAACGTTAACAACTCAACCCAAACCCCACTATCCATCCATCTCTTTTCAGCAATGTCTTTTGATTCTTTCCCTACTCCTGGATTGGTTCGCCGTCCGCCGCCTCCAATCACCATCCACCGCCTCCCTCCGTTGTCTCCCTCTGCCAACTCCTGCCATTTCCTTCCATGAAGCGGCACCAAACAACCGCCACCGACTGCAGCTACTGTCGGAAATCGTTAGATGCAAAACAAGATACGTAGAGGAAATACGAATCAACATCCTAGAACAGCTCGATATGCATATTAATCAATAACAAGGGTTATCACGACAAACCTCTTGAAGCGTGATATTAGCTCGAAAACTAATACCTCCCGTAGCCTTTAGATCGATCCAGAGAGCTTCAAATGTAGCTCCTCTACTTAGTCCACGCTAGCTGGGATCCGGATCTTCCTCGCCAAAGCTTGCTAGAACTTCTGGTCGAAGAACGGTCTTTAGGGTTATGGCGGCTAGGGTTTTCTCCTGAGAGAAAGGTATTCGGCTTAGGATTGACTGCTACCCTAGCAGTCTTATTTATAGGATTAGGGCAGAAACCCTAATCCCTTCCTAACCCTAATGGGCCGCCAGCCCAGTAGTCCCAATCCACCATGGATTGAGCCTATTAATGATCCGGTCCATACTATAGGCGTGTGACTTTGTAAGACCCGGTCCGATTAGCCGTGGCCCAAACCACTAATTAATATTGGTCTCTAGCAAGACATATTAATCCCTAACCGGTCCGAATTAATATTATTAATCAGACCCAACACTTAACTAGTTCCTATGCGGATTTGGACCGATGAACATAAATCCTTCAGCTACTTCGTTCTCCTCTCCGACGAGGTCGCCTTCGCCATTCTCGACTTCCTGGGTTCCAATCCGCTAGTCCGTCAAGGTCCATTGGAGGAGCTTTCTGGTGAAGGAAGAAAGGAGATTAGGATGATAATGAAGATGGTCTTTGTTGGTACTCTTTCCATAGCTGTAAGATGGTGCTGGTGCTTTTCTGTCGAGCTTTTCAGGCATGGTGGATTTTATTGTTCTAATTGCTGGAGAATGCGTCTTGTTTTGTTACTCTGTTTTCTGGATAGTGAAGATAAATTAGAGGAAGAGAGATTTGGGTCTTTGATTTTTTATTTGAAAAGTTTATCTGCTAATTTCACTCATTCAGTGACCTAATTCTTTTTCCTTTCCAATCCTTTCCCTTTCATCGAGATTTTAGTGGTGGCCATCGTAGATTATTGAGCTTTTGGAAGGAAGAACAGATATC
This sequence comes from Linum lewisii, assembly GCA_034768395.1. Lineage (NCBI taxonomy): Eukaryota > Viridiplantae > Streptophyta > Magnoliopsida > Malpighiales > Linaceae > Linum > Linum lewisii. The sequence continues at coordinate 49,900,028 of CM068298.1, read as the reverse complement.
CACACAAAAACACATCATCAAGCTGCCGCAACTTTCGCTGGAGCAATTTGAATATTTTAGGCAAGGTGTTTTTAGAAAGTCCCAAACGAGAGAAAAAACATTTGCAATTAGTATGCGTCGGATTAGTCGCCGCCGAATGTTGAGCTGATTGCAATAAAACAGAGCCAACATCCCTCTGACGCCGTGGCTTGAGTGAAATTGGTTTGTTGAGTTGAGTCTAAGTTGAATTAGGTGACATGGAAAAAAGTGTTGAGTGGCATTGCTGATATCATCACTTAATGGAGAAATTGAATGACGAGTTAACAAATTGACCAAATTGTTATAAATCCTATAGGTTAATGACCACTAGGTTACACATTAAAAGTTTATGACCAATTTGTTATAAACCCAAAGGTTTATGACCAAAATAGACAATAAGACGGTCAAAGTGAAATTGTTTTGTTGGGAAAGTGGGTATAAAGGACAAGGTGGGGAACGTTTTTGTTTATTGAGTTCCCTACTGTAATCATGCTGGTATGAGTATGACTCTGGGTTATATATATACACACACACTAATCACTTAGAAAAAAAAGGTCAAAGTGAATTCAGAACAACACAAGTTGCAGATGCAGGCTTTAGCTGTGTTTCCGAAGCGTGAATAGAAACTACTTTAGGTAGCACATTTTCGTTCCTTCCTTGAGTCCGACATCACCTATAAGAAAAGGGAAGACATGAGTACTTTCTATACAATTACTTGCAGACGTATTTTACTGTTCATTTACAGGGTTTTAATTCAGTGTGGTGCAGCCCATAGTAATACCTTGCACCCTTTTGAATATTTCCTTTTAATGTCTTAAATGATTTTATTACAATTTGGTCCTTAATAGTTCTGTTTAAATATCGATTCTCATGACTTTTTTTTTTGGTAGAAAGGTGGGTGCGAAGCACCCTTACTCACTGGAATAAATCATACGAGGGAAACAAACTACAACAATGTCACTAGCAATAACACTCTCGATATCTGAGGAACAACTGAAATTAAAATGAGAACCATGCTGAGGCTATGTCCGTGGTGAGCTAGAAGATCCGCAATGTAGTTCCTTTCCATGTAGATGTGCGAGATTTCAACAGTTCAATCTCTGTCAATAAGTTGCCAAAAGTGGTTAAGAACATGGTTGTGGCGAGTGTCCTCAACCCGTCGACCAGTGATTGCAAGGACGATGGAGAAGGAGTCAATCTGAAGGTGAATCTTATTAGCTTTCATTTCCCAAGCAAGCTCAAGACCCAAGGCTGCAGCACGCAGCTCAGCCCTCATGATTGTGCAAGATCCCAGATTAGCTGCGAAGACTGCCAACCGACGACCTGAGTTGTCTCGTATAATACCTCCCGCCGAAACAAGGCGTGAGGCTGGATCACAGAAACATCGCAGTTAACTGTGAGCCATTCATCCGGAGCCGGGATCCACCTCAGAAGCGTCTCCCTTCTCCGTTTGACTACCTCTGGCAACACTCGTGACTCAGCTTGCATTGTCTCTCTAACCTCGATGGTCTAGTGAAGGACTGTAGGCGGAGCTGATCGCTAGTCGCGAGTTTGTTGTCAAAGATATCCTCGTTCCGAGCCTTCCAGAGAATCCACATTGTGATACCGAAGAGCAGGTTATCGGTGCTGTGACTGAGGCATTTAGAAATCCACTCTTGGGTGCAACCTGAGAAAAAGCCTGCCACAAGGCCTGGAGGCAACAAGGAAAGCCAAATCGATCTAGCAAGTTGACAATCACGAAGCACATGGAGTGTGGTTTCGCTTACAGTGGTACAATGGCGGCAGTTGTCAGTTTCCATCATATGGCGTCTGCGGCGCTCTGCATTAGTGAGTAACCTATCATGAGCGCCGCGAACAAAAGGAAGTGCTTCACTCTACTCGGCCCTTGCCACTTCCAAATGCTTTGACGAGAATCGTCGCAAGAGGTAGCCAAGATGTCATAAGCCGTCGAAAACCGGCATCTAGGGTCAGACCCCCAAATCATCTCGTCGTCTCCTACGTCTGATTTAGGTGGTCCCATCCCTGACACTTGTCCAATGATATTTGTGGGGAGGCAAGCGTGCAACATCTCCCAATTCCAGTTTCCTGAGTCATCTGTCAAATTTGAAATAGAGTGTAACACCCCTACCGAACCGACCCCGGTAAACTCATGGTTGAACCGGTATGAGCATTACTCAAAAGAACATAAATAGGAATAAGCGAGAAAAACAGCTAAAAAGGATCATGCATTAACTCTTATCAAAACGTTCAAATCCGAAAGAGGCATCCATTAATAAACCGATAAAAATCCGATGAACAAATAAACCAAAAACAACATCCCGATAGTGGGTATAAAACTCCCCAAATACAAATGTCAACTGAAACTGAAATAAGTAATAAAAATGTCAACTCCGAGTGGCCCGTCGATCTTCACCTCATAGCTTTGCTCAACAGATTTCTTATCCAACACAAACACCTCTCCAACACCTCACAACTAGCCACGAGAACCTGAAAGGGGAAGAGGGAGGGAGTCAGTTTCCTGTTGAAACTGAGTGAACCCACCGAGCCTAACTATGTGCTGTCCTAATCCAAAGGAGCGGTTCCAAACTCCATACAATATATCGACAATGGAACCAAACCCAAACTTAAATCATATTTTAATTCCCTAAAGCAGTCTAAGTGATCACACAGGTTCAGTTCACAGTTCTCATCCACAATTGATAACATCAGTAATGTCACAAACGAAATCAGCAATTGAACATCCGAACACATATCTCAACACAATTCATAATCACATCTTCACACACACATTCAAGCACAACAAATCACAAATAATTTCTAGGTGTGTTATTAAGGCGCCATGGAGTTTTATCCTGCACCACCCCTGCCGGCCCGACGCACCTCTCTTCCTTGAAGAAGTCCAAAGACGCATCCTTTCCCTTGAAGGATACAACGAAACCTTTCCCTTGAAAGAATCGTAAACTAGACTCAAAAAACAAAATCACGCCTTTCCCTTGAAGACATGACCGCGCCTCTTTCCCCTAGAGAGGCACTTTAGCACCCATAGTGCAGTTTAGGGGAAGTGCAGGCTCCTTCAGATTCTACCATTCACATTATCACTCATTTACATCAAAATCATAACACTTGGGGGTCGCTTGGTATGGTGGAATGGAGAATGAGAAAATATTGTGTTTTGGAGTTTGTGGATTCATGAATTATATTCAGCAAAAAGTCATTGCTTGGTATAAAAAGCAATTGTTCATGTTCATTATTAAATATATACACTCTTCAATTGAATGACCATAATGCCCTTTTTAGTTTGTCTTATTTGCTTTAATAATTGACCGTTATTTATCTTCTCCACTTCCAATACTTGAACCTCTTTCTTCAGAGTACAACTCAAACTTCTCCTCTTCTTCTTTCTGCAACTGCTGTATTCTTGGGCTGTTAAGATCAAGAGAGTATGGCACCCAAAATTTCTATCTCAGATCCAACAAAGGAGAAAATTTCATATACAGCTTCAATTGATCCAATAAATTGTTATTGTGGTGGTCTTACTGTTGTCCGACTGTCTAAAACATCAGTTAATCCAAATCGGTCATTTCATGGCCGTCGAAACTAGAATCGACAGGTAAACCTTATACTCTTATGTTGTTAGCATGTTTGCGTACCTACAGATTCAATTGTTTTAGGACTGTCGTTTACTGCATTTAGGGTCAAAAGGGTTGTGGATTCTTCTTGTGGTGTGATTCCGTCGACTTCGAGAGAGTTGTGGTACCGGTCGAGAATACATTCGAACCAACATTACTCTTAACGGAGTTACAGCTAGAAAATGCTCGATTGCATAACGAGAATGACGGACTAAAGCTTCGAGTCCAGAAATTGGAAGATAGACTTGGAAAAACAGAGGCGCGCCACAAATCAGACATCAAAGCAGGGGATACTCTGAAGAATCGGAGGACTTTGATGCTAGAATTAGTCGAGTTGAGAAGTTGTTGAGTATGCTGCAATGTTAAAACATATGAATTGGATATCTTACCATTTGATCTTGTTCAATGTACGTTATTGACTACTATTTCTTTGTGAACTCAGTCTACTGCAAAATGAAATGAACTAACAAACCAATATTGGCAAAGGCTATGCTACCAATTCCCCACCTTTCATGAGTTATGATTTTCCCTTCCTGAATCTTGATTTGATTACTGATCATATATGTTCTCTACATGAACCTTAAGGTTCTTGTTGTATAACTCAAATGCGTGTGTTTGCAGATTTCATATGATTTTTGTTCTTAGTGCAATGGATGATAAGATCATATCTTTAATACAAATAGGCGCATAGTAATGGAAATGCAAGTAACATAAACACAAGTACCATAATTATATTACACATAAGCAGAACTGGATACTAGCCACCAGCAAAATATATCCTAGTGCTGATATATGCAGAGGGGATAACAGGCTTGAAGTCCTTTACTAGTCCCATGCTCACTTACAAAATAAACAGACATATGCAGTGGTCTGCCTCTCCAAGCTGACAACACTAGGTAAACACACATACTTCAACATCACTCGATAATGCTCCAAACAAACTCTAACTTCTCCTCGTCGGTTGGAAACTGGAAGAACGTAGTGCAGTCCCCATCATCCCGATTCAAGTGCCTCAGTACCTTGTTATGCTGGCTGCTTGTAAGCTCTCCGAACTTTGCAAGCTCTTGGTACAGGGATTGATGATTCACAGCAAGGTCACCCTCTATGCAGTAATTAGTTGCAATTTTGGCTATGTTCTCAGTGGTCATTGCAATGTAAGCTGCAATTTGAGCACGTTCCTCATCCGCCAACTGTTGCCTACTTCGCTTGCTTCCAGATGAAGTAGTTGCCTCCTTCCCACGATTTCGAGTACATTTGGACGTGACTTCATCCTCCACATGTTTCAAACCAGTGGCATGGAGGTCTATGCCATGGTTTATGGTTTCTTCCATGACTTCAGTATGGGTCAGGTTTGGTGGTAGGTCGAATGACCTCCAGCAATGGTGTCTTCATCCATGAATATTGCGACTCCAACAGCGCCTACTAGTCTACTTGTTGCATCTGATGGTTGTACCGCATCAGCACCGATAGCCTGATCAACTCCATAGATCACACACAAATCCTCCCAATGCAAGAGAGGCTTGTTGTTCAACCCAGTAGCTTTGGGGTGACTCTGCAACAGAACATGGTTTCCAGTCAGTCCATATGTGCACAGCCTTTTCAAAGACATTAAACAACAAACAATGTAGGTCAAATTTGAACAAGAACTATATGCTTATTACCTTCACCCAACCCGTCAAACACATCATCATCAGCAACGATGCAGCCTCGGCCTTCATCCCACCCAAACCCACTAGCCTATTTCAGCTTTAACAGTGCAGTGAATTTGTCCTTGAAATACCTGACTTTCGATTTGATATGTGGAACAACAAGGAATTGACAATTTTCCACCCTCTCGTGCAACATCCTCTCCAATTCCTTCAATCCAGTTGCTCGAAAATTACCCTTCTCCACGAGCCTCCTATCAGTCAGGTTGCGCATGCATTTCACAAGGACGTGTTCCTCCACTTTGGTCCACACTTTGTACTCTCGAACACCCTCCATCATACCATCAACGAAACTTCCTCTCCTCATGACAATAAATCTGCATGAGAACATATCGGTTGTAATAAGAAACAAAAACATCAGCACACATATGTATTATACTCACTGCACACAAAGGTTGTACAGATCATAAGAATGAAAGTTTATGAGGTCAAAAAGGTTGTACATAACACAAAGGTTGGCAATGAATACATAAGGGATGTGCAGAACCAAAAACTTGAAAGTAGTCTGAAAGCTTGCAAACAGAATACTGGGCAGCAATGAAGTTACCTTAGCAGTGGGGATTCACAAAAGGTATGTTTTGCACAGCAGCTAGATGGGAGAACTGAACCAAGGGCTTCACCTTAATAAAGGAAAATGTATGTGCCTCTAAAGATTTATTAATGGCCAATGGTGACCTTCAACCACCATGTCAGATGAGAGGACTTATGGTGCACATCAGCAAATTTAACAGTGCAGTGTGAAGCTCCTTTAATAGCTGTGATATTATGGTGGATTAGTTGTATGAGTTGCGTCATAGGTACCTATGTAGTCAACTAGTACACTTATTACTTATTGCTGAAGTGCAACAGTTGTGCTCATCAAAGCACTGTGAATATGAAGTTGACAAGCAGATTTGAATGGGATATAAATAGAACCAGGGATGTTTGAGTTGAACTAATTAATGGTAGTTTCATAACATTTAAAGGTTCAAACATGGAATTGAAATAGTACTCGTTCAGTAGGAATGAAAAGGGAACAACGACAATGTCATGAACATAAACAGAGAACAATGGAACAACAACTGCTTATACTCTTCTACAGACCCCTGGTTTCCCACATCTGTTGAGCAAGGTTGTGACGAAATTGAGTCCACTCCTCACTTATCTCCACGTACGAAGGGGCTTCGTCTATTGTCTCTATAATCGGTGTGTCGTCGACATCCGTATGGAGATATGCCCTTTCGAATATATCAACACCACTGTCTCGCCGTATGAAGTTGTGGAGGAGAGTACATGCTGTGAAGAAGAACCCGACCATGGCCGGAGAGTACCACGACGTATCTCGAAGAATTGCAAAGCGCATTTTCAGTACACCGAATGCTCGCTCAATAACGTTCCGTGCACTAGAATGTCTCATGTTGAACATCTCCTCTGCACTTCGTGGATGGTTTCTTCCCCACTCCTGTAGGTGGTAACGTTGCCTGCGATACGGTGCAAGAAAACCTTGAGCGTTGGTGTATCCAGCGTCACACAAGTAATACTTTCCTACGGCTGAAGAAATGAAAGTTCACACATGGATTCAAAATATGTTTCATAACCACAACAGAACTGAGATAACATAAAATTGTATAGAGCATATCAGCAATTGAAAACCATTGTTATGGTTAATAATAACATGTGTCATGCTTTCGGATTATACTAACTAGTACTGGATAACTTATACTTGAATAATAGAGTACATTGAACGCACCTGTGGTACTCTCAGACCTCCCGGTCGAGAAAGGGCGTCACGTAGGACCCTACCGTCGTGAGCTGAGCCTTCCCAGCCAGCTAAACAGTAGATAAACTGTAAGTTATGATTGCACGCAGCCAAAACGTTTATAGTCGTTGTACCCTTCCGTGTACGAAACCTAGCCTGACTGGAGGTCGTATTCCTTACAGTGACAACCGTTCCATCAATTGCTCCCACACAATCCTATTAAATAATCAAGGCAATCTGATTAATAAAACTTGCAGAATCGCGTTCAAGAAATTATAGGCTGTGAACAACTACATACCGTAAAGTACTTTCATCGAGGATTCTCACTATTTGGTGGAACTAGCACTGGCTTTGCTAGTAGGACATGGTGGAGGTTCAATACCGCCAGTAAAATAGACCTAATGGTCCGACTAACCGTCTCTGTGGAACGATGAAATAGAAGTTGGCAGGTTCTATTCTTCGCATTATGGCCAACCGTGACTAAAAACATATCTACCATCTCATCGACTTCCATGTTTTTACTTCGCTTTAACCCCCAACCTCCGTAAGAAAATCACATAGATTCCAGAAAATATGACGACTCATTCTCAACATGTTAATGCAGTAAACATTAGTGGTAGTAGTACAGTTCAGAAGAAAACCACTCCTATAAACTTGTCGACCGTACGGTAGAGGTCTAGGTACTTGTTCATCTGGTTCAGTAAGCGAACAACTACTAGAACTGAAGTCCAACAATGAGGAGAAATAATGTTGCAGAACTTGATACCACATACATATTACATACAAAATGACCCGTCTTCGTTGCTTACAAGGTCTCCTTGCCATTCCAAATCCTAAAATGACAAAAACTGGAAGGTAGAGAATGCTTGTGAACCCTATTGCTTTGTTTTGTATCAGAACATGAAATTGGTCCTTAATTTGTCTACACATCTACGAAACAGAGCACACAAAAAATGCATCGTAACTATGGGTTGGATCAAGCCAGAGGTGGGGCATACCTGAAACAAGAAAGAGTGCAGGAGGCCTGCGAGTAGGGTCTGAATGAACACACCTGGAGAGGAAGGAATGAGATATGACGAACCTTAGAGATATGTGATAACGATTGAGGCTCAAAAGTAGAAGAGATGAAGGGTAATTAATCCATCTTACCGTTTTGTCTCGAGTGTAGTTCGAAGAACATATTGAATCCTCTTTCAATTTGGGGTCGGCAGCTCTCTTCGATTTGCAGATGGTGAAGGAGAGATAATGGAGAGAGCTCTTCTGAGTTGTTGGGGTTATTAAATGGAAAGAGGGAAGTGTGGGGCATTAATGGAAAAAAATAAAGAGTAAGATATGGGCCCACTAATACCCAACATTTCAGACAATTTTTGGTGGTGAGCAACATTTTGTACAGTGGCACTGGCAATTGTACATCCAATTTGGGCTTGGGGGATTGTGCTTTTCATTTCCGTCGTCAGTTTGTGTGTAAACAAGCAGTGCTATTTTCAAATGTAGAGTTTTCATAAAACCCACTCTGTTTTCCACCATACCAAGCGACCCCTTGGTAATCCACACTTTCCACACATCACATCATTTCACCAATTCCCGCAACCACGCTTCACAACACGTCATCACAATCACACAAGGGTAATCGGCTAGCTCACCGGCCACCCCCACCTGCAAGTACAGGATATCCATGTCGTGAGTCTAGGGCTACCCACCTGTTCCTCTTTCATAGGAGGACCCCACATTGGCAGGGCCATCCTCCTGCAACCACAACTGACAACAATACATTATTATACAATTCACCACAGAACCCCCCACAACCTATCTCTCAGTCCTAAACAATTCAACCATTAGATCATTTCATTTCAATCCCCTCAGCATAACATCAAACATCAATCACAACAGCCAGCATTACAGACACACAACCGACAATCACAGAATCATTATCCCCTTTTACTCTCTTCCAGTTTCATGCAAATCCCTAGACTCATCTAGGTCAAATTATAGATCCTCACATGACCCAATACTATCTAACAACGCTAAGCCCTCACTTGGAATAGAAGATGAGGCTCTATACGTCTTCTAGATTCCCAAAAGAATGATTTCCCCAACTCCAAACTCGTAGCTCTAACCCTTCTCACTGACTGCTCCTTACATCAAAAAACCAGAAATCAAGATTAGCGATCTCTTCATCTCGTCACTAGGAACGTGCATGTAGGAAGAAAGATATCGTTAATCAGACCTCTACAACTCCCAGAATCAACCTTCAAAGTTTAGCCAAAGTTGGTTCCTCAAAAAGGAATTCGTGGAAAGAGTAGGAAGTTGCTAAATTCCATAAAAACCCATCTTTCATATTCAGGTCAAAACACACGGCGTGTCTTACAGACACACGACCGAGTGTTACGCTCTGGCGATTTCGATGAACTTTGTTGGAATTAGAGCACGACCGTGTACTTCAGACACACGGTGTGTAGCTTGAAGACACACGTCATGTGTTCTTCGCTGCACAACATGCTCACTTGCAACCTCAACCCGACTTAGACACGAACGTTCCGGACCCCAATGGGACCTTAGAGGCACTGATTTTGTGCCTTGATCACCCGAACTCACGTCACAAACCATCCGGTTGGGCGGGGATGTTACACAGAGCAGAGCATCTCAGAGTCATGAGTTCTCTAATAGCATAGTCAGAGAGGATGATGCCGCTATCCAGCCAACTGGCTGTCCAGAACATCGTATCTTTGCCATTGCGGATGCTGTGTTGGCATCCGCTCGCCATCTCATGCCAGACTCGTCGAATCCCTCTCCAATGGATTGAACCACCGGTCAGCAAGGCAGAGTTTCCTTGAGGTACTTGCTCGTGATGACTTTGACCCAAAGGTTGTCAGGCTCATTCAACATGAGCCATCCAATCTTCATCATATAGGCATCACTCAGTGTGACATCCTAGGTAAATCTCACATCCACAAAGCACGAGAGAGATCCATGGGTTATGTGGAATAATTCAACCTTAACTGACATGACGCGTTTTGGGGCGTAGTGTTGGGGGTTTGATCTTGAGAGGAGGAGACATGGGTTCGAATCCCACCAACAGCAAAAAAAAAAATCCGTGAGTGCCTAGACCCAAAGCGGACAATATCTTGTCAGAAAAGGTTGGGATGTTACAAGTGGTATTAGAGCCTCTCCTCATCCCTCTTGAATGATGGTGGGGCAAAACCTCAACGAGGACGTTGAGTCCCTAAGGGGGGTGTATGTGACATCCTAGGCAAATCCCACATCAACAAAGAACGGGAGAGATCCATGGGTTATGTGGAATAATTCAACCTTCCTAACATGAAGTGTATTGGGGTGTAGTGGTGGAGGTTTGATCTTGAGAGGAGGAGGTCATGGGTTCTAGTGAACGCTACAGTAGAGCAGGTTTAGCAAATAACTACCAAGCTGTGAAAGCTAGGGTAGATCGTATTCCACGGGTCTTCTATGATTGACTACTCAAATAAGCTAGCAAATTACTCAAGTTTAAGCACTTCGTGCGTGGTGTGAGTTCCACGACTTCTAAATCTAAGAAATGCAGAGAAAATTAAAAATTTAAACTAAGAACAGAATGGAAATTGGTTGGTTAAAACAGAGATGACAGACGAACTTAGACTTTGAATCCCCCTTCGTTCCCCAGAGCATTGGCAATCAACAGATCAGCGGATTTCGATTCTCATTCAATCAATTCTAAGACACCACCATAACTCCTTACCCTTAGGTTTAAGACCGGCGAACGTTCGCTCTATCCGTTCTAGCTACCAAGATTAAATAGTCGCCCGGGTACGGTCACCTCTCGCAAAGAGTTAACTTAACTGGTGGAATTACTAACGATTTATGAGTTACTCTTGCAGTGGATTAACCCTAACCGGTTCCTACGAAAGGCACGCTCCAATTATAAGGTTAATTGTTCAATTTGATGTTCTAAAGTAAGGCGAGCGTTCGCTTCTATCCTTAGCTTAACAAGAATCTAATATAGGTGATCAATCCAGACAAGAAACACGAATAATGAAGAACAAACCAAACATGAAAGAGAAACTGATTGAACTTCAAATCTAATCACCGCCGATCCGTGACCGCTTTAAAGCCCTGGGTCACTTAGGGTTCATCTAGTCTAAGCTCTAAGAGTTTAGCTACACATATTCATCACAAAAGAATCAAAGACAAAGAAAGAGTTCATCATACAAAGGAAGAACAGAAAAGTATCTGAAAAACCTAATTAAGACGACTCCGGCAGAACTTCGATCTTCCGGTCAACTGCAATCCTAGCTCCGAGTCTTCGAGATGGAAGGGCTGGCGTCACGATCTCTTTCCGGCTCTTCGAACTCTAAACTCTCTGCTTCAGAACTTGAGAGAATTCTGAAGTTCGGTAATTATGATTATGAAAAAGTGTCTCCTGATTTTGGGCAGCCGGTTAAGTATTTATACTTAACCCTAATTCAGCTGGATTTTGCCTGATATTTTCCCCGAAAATACTAGGGTATTTTCGCCGAAAATCTTGGTGTAAATGGGGAGCCCGCCGGTTGATTTCTCCTATAAATTTCGGTCTAATAGTTTTCGGTCGAAAACTTAGGGTTTTCACCGAAAACTTCTGTTGATGAGCATAAGTCGATTTATACTGATATTTTCGCCAAAAATGCTGAGGTATTTTCGGCGAAAACTCCTTTGTAAACCGGGCAGGAATTGTTTCGACTTGATTGGCTCCTTCGATCGATTCCGGTGCAATTCCTCGAGGTTCCAACGCTTTAGACATTGATGACACTCAATTTTACGTGATTATTAGCCTCATTTAAGCGACATTTCTTTGCTTAAGACATGGTTTTTAGGGTAGAATAACGAATATTCAATCGATTACCCTATCTCGTGCCATTTGTGTTACCTTGGCCCGTTTCGGGTCTATTTGATGGTTTTCTAGTGTTTTTATGTTAGCACAGGTTTTTGCCATCGAATAAGTAACCAAGGACGTGTCTAAGGCGTTGGAATCTTGAAGGATTGCACCGAGATCGATCAAAGGAGCCAACCAAGTTCAAACAAATCCCTGCCCGGTTTACAAAGGAATTTTCGCCGAAAACACCCTTGTATTTTCGTTGAAAATATCATCACAAATCGGCTGTTGGAAACTGAAGGAATTTTCAGCGAAAGAAGGAAGTTTTCGAACCGAGAAGAAAGTTCAGGAGAATCAGCCGGCGAACCCTTCATTTGCAAAGGAATTTTCGCCGAAAATTCCTCAATATTTTCGGCGAAAATATTAGAAGAAATCCGGCTGATTAGGGTTAAGTATAAATACTTAACCCGGCGGCCCAATAGAAAAACAACAGAATTTACATCAGAAAATACTTTTCGAATCAGAATCCTACGATTTTCTCTGAAGTTCTGGAGCGAAGAGTTAGAGTTCGAAGAGCCGGAAAGAGATCGTGACGCCACCCCTTCCATCTCGGAGAACCGGAGCTAGGAGTGTAGTTTACCGAAGATCGAAGTCTGCCAGAGTCTTCTAAATTAGGTTTTTCAGATTCTTTTCTGTTCTTTCTCTGAATGATGAACTCTTTCTTTGTCTTAGATTCTTTTGTGATAAACATGAGTAGCTAAACTCGTTAGAGCTTAGACTAGATGAACCCTAAGTGACCCAGGGCTTTAAAGCGGTCATGGATCGGCGGTGATTAGATTCGAAATTCAATCAGTTTCTCATTTATGTTTGATTTGTTCTTCATTGTTCATGTTTCTTGTCTGGATTGATCACCTAGATTAGATTCTGATTAAGCTAAGGATAGAAGCGAACGCTCGCCTTACTTTAGAACATCTAATTGAACAATTAACCTTATAATTGGAGCGTGCCTTTCGTAGGAACCGGTTAGGGTTAATCCACTGCAAGAGTAACTCATAATTCATTAATAATCGCACCAGTTAATTAAGTCGTTGCGAGAGGCGACCGTACCCGGGCGGCTAGTTAATCTTGGTAGTTAGAACGGATAGAGCGAACGTTCGCCGGTCTTAAACCTAAGGGTAAGGAGTTATGGTGGTGTCTTAGTAATTGATTGAATGAGAATCGAAATCCCCTGATCTGTTGATTGCCAATGCTCTGGGCAACGAAGGGGGATTCAAAGTCTAAGTTCATTTGTCATCTCTGTTTTCAAACCCTAATTTCCAATCTGCTTTAGTATAATTTGTTTTAATTTCTCTGCATTTCTTAGAATTAGAAGTCATGGAACTCACACCACGCAATACTTGTCTGCATTTGAGTATTTTGCCAGTTTTGAAGTAGTCAATCTTAGAAGACCCTTGGAATACAATCTACCCTAGATTTTGTAGCTTTGTTAGTTTATTTGTTTGAACCCGAACAACGATCTTAGGTTCATCAAATTGGCGCCGTTGCCGGGGACGGTTTTTGATTGTTCGAAAGAAGAACTGGCAATTTATTCTTCTACTTTCCATCTTTCACCTTACCATCCACTTCGATTTTACACTGGTTTTGTTTGTCTTTGTTATCTGTAGGTTTACAGGTGTATGCCTCACCGTCCTTGGACTCGCTCTCAAACTGAACAGGCTAAGAGTGCAGAGAGACCAGGCACTTCTGCTCCACCTCTACGATCACAGATTCTGAAGAAAGGCATATCCAATCCATTCATCACTCCGATCAAGAACGAGGAACTGAAGGAGAGTTCCTCATCTCCATCTTCACCTGTACCGTCATCTTCATCTGCTTCATACACCGAGTCACTCTCACCTCCTCCATCTCCTGCCATGGACGATAGATTACCACCACCACCACCGAATGGCGATCAACCGCCGCCACCACCACCTGCACGAGAAGAGTCTAGCAGACTATAACAAGCCGAGCGCGACTAGCGTTCGATCTGCCATTGCCGTTCCTGCGCATTGAAGGAGATCTGACTATGAGATCAAGATTCCATTCTTGACCATGATCTCTAGGGATCTACAGTTTGAAGGCAGGCCTCTAGACAATCCGTGCACTCATCCTGCAGACTTCCTTGATCTCTGCAGCACTTTCAAGAGCGAAAACCTCGACAAAAACACTCTTTGTCTGAGAGCTTTCCCGTTCTCTCTGAAAGGCCCTGCTAAGAGGTGGCTTACTGGCAAACCACCTGGCTATTACACTGATTGGGATACTCTGGCTCAGGACTTCGTTGAAGAATACTTCCCTCCGGCCAGAACAACTGCTATCAAGGACAGCATCGCCAGATTCTCCCAAAAAGAAGGAGAAAGCTTGTATGATACTTGGAATCGATTCCAAGAACTTCTCTACACCTGCCCTCATCATGGATTCGAGCAGAGGCAGTTAGCTAAAATTTTTTGCTCGAGGACTTCGAGAAGAATCTGCCAAGTGGGTCAATTCTCTAGCTGAAGGGGATTGCACTACACTAACACCTGAAGCTGCTCTTCTTCACTTCGCAAACTATGCTTCCAAGTCAAGGAACTGGGAACGACAATCTGAAGGATCAAGGAGCAAGCTAGATCTCGAAGCTACAATCAAAGCAGAAGTAGAGAGGCATTTGAAGAAGTCTACCACACCGATCAAGCCGCCGGCAGCCTCTGTCTACGTTGCCGATTGCGAGTGGTGTGGAGCTTGCGCACATAACGGAGGCCGTTGTCAGAATTTTTGTAAGGCAGAAGTCTGGTCTGCCGAAGAGTAAATTTCATTCAACAAGGCTTCGTTAATAATTAGAATGGTTATGCTGGCTACCGTAACTTCAGATAGCAAGGGAACTATCAAGACAGACCTCCCTACAATGCTGGTGCCAACCATAACCAGAACCAGAATAACCGCTCCGGCTGGTCCAGCTCAGGATCAGAAGCCTAACCATCCGCCGGCAGGTGTCTACCAGCCGCCACATCGCAATCCGGGTAATTATGGAACTGCTCCTGGCAATTGCCAGAATCAATATCTTAATAATACCTATCCAGGGCAGCAGCATCAAAGAGAGAACAATGTCAGTGACCTGGATAAGAAGCTCAGCCAGATCATCACCAGACTCGATGATCATGACAGTCAGTTCAAGGCTCAAGCTCTTCTCAATCAAGAACAGATAGCATCTGGACAAAGAATTGAGCAAGCCGTGAACAACATCTCGAGCATGCTAGCATCTGGTCGACCATTTGGCCAACTTCCAAGCCAGACAGAGCCGAATCCGAGAAAGGAGCAAGCCAAGATGGTAACCGCTCGAAAACTCCCAAACTTAATTGCTGATGCTTGTTCTGTCTTACGCAGGATCGCCGAAACTCCGGAGGAAGAAGAAGAACAGGAACCGGCGCCTAAGGAGGATGATCCTCCTCTTGCACCGTACGTCGTAAAGCCTCCTTTTCCAAGAGCATTGCTACCAAATGCAAGGAATCGAGACTGGCATGAAGGGGAACAAGGAAGGATATCCTGACATTCGTATTAAGAAACCTGCCTCTCCATATCCAGCTAAGTTATCTGATCCTGGTTCTTTTACTTTACCTTTGGTTATTAATGATGTTGAGATTGAACGTTGTTTAGTTGACCTAGGAGCGTCTGTTAATGTCATGCCTATGAGCCTGTTTGAAAAAAAGAACTAGGAGAACTTGAACCGCCTAGTATACAACTTGTCTTTGCTGATAGATCACTTAAAACCCCTAAGGGAGAGATTAAAGACGTTGTCACTAAATGTGGTCCGTTCACGTTCTTAGCTGACTATGTGATTATGGATACTAGTACGGATGATTCTACCATTCTCATAGGTCGACCTTCATGGCTACTACTGGAATGAATATTAACGTTCCAAATGGTTCTTTAACTCTAAGGGTCGGTAAAGAAACGAAAACGTTCCTCTTAAAGATGGCATGAAATATGACTCTAAGAATGAAGAATCTCACTGCCTAGCTGTTGAATTTGTGGAGTTGACTCCGGTCAACTCCGTTACTAATGCTTCTTCCAGTGTCTCTAGATCAGTTGTTGCTGCAGATATTGAACAGGTTATTAAGAAGAAGCCAAAACTTTGGTTCAGAAGCCGCTTAAGAAGAAGAAGAAGGAACTGCAAGCCTCTTCTAAGCCACCAGCACAAAACCGAGCAGACCTCGGGGAAAGAACAAGAAGACGAAGACCTAAATGGTCTGGAGGCCAAAAATTTCACCGTCTTCCACCGAGCCAGCTGCACCATCAAATCGTTCTGAGAAACCGGCGTCGGAACAAGTATGGAGGGAGAAGCCGAAAGCATCTCCTAAGGAAATACTGACGATCACCGATCCTGGTGATACCAAGCCGGAGATAAAAGAAAAGGAGAAGCCGACAGTCCTCATTCCTTCCATTCGTAACACTCAAGAAGGATGACCTCTCCAGAGAACTGTTCGGACCGTTCAAGATCATTGATCATCTTCCCGATGGACGTACCAAGCTCTTGCATGCGAACGAGAAGAGATTCACGCTTACCGGAGAAGCCCCGAAGCTGTACTTCATAAACTCTGACGCAAGCGTTAAGGAGAATCTGAGTTGGGATATCTCCTAATACCGTCCAGGTATCGTCCAGCTCAAGGACGTTAATAAAAGAGCGCTTCGTGGGAGGCAACCCACGGCTGGAGTCCGTTTTTGATTTGTGTCAACCTTAGTGTTTTAGAGTCGGTTCGGGGGAGCCAAAAGTGTCAGTTTGTTTGTTTTCTGATTTTTGTGTAGAGTCTGTGTGTCATAGAGTCAGTGGCAAGTTGATTGAGGTCGTTCCGATTTTTGTGAATTTAACTGCGATTTTCTGAAGTTGGCCGGATTTGCGAAAATATTTTCACCCGAGTAGTTCAAAATTTTCGGCGAAATCACCCCTAATTTCGGCGAAATTGCCTTTTGAATTTTCGAACCCGTTCTCCTGTTTCATATTTTTGGTTCGAAAAGTTGGTGTTTTCGGCGAAAATCCATTTGAAAACCGGCGGTGCATTTGAACATAAATTTTCGGCGAAAACACCCTTTTATTTTTGCCGAAAATCCCCTTGAAAATCAGCCAATTTTTCACTTAAAAATCCGGTCCACCCTCCTCTCTCTCCCACTTTCCTATTTTCGTTTTAAACCAAAAACCTCTCCCCTTTGTTTTTCGAAACCGCCGACCGCCACCACTATTTCCCGCCGCCGCCGCCATTTCCGCCGCTGCCGTCGATCACCGACCGCCGCCGCTCAACTCCCCTTTCTTTTCTGATCATTTCGAGCCCTAGAACGTTCGAATCGGAGCTCTACAGCTCCAGTTCACCGAAACCCTTGTTTTCAGAGTTTTTCACGATTTCTCCGAAACCGTTCATTTTTAGCATCCATGGCTTCAAGGTAAGTTGTAGAACTTTTCAATACGAATCTTTTGACATATGGATTGCTGAATTTCGTCAGGGTTAACTTTCGGTTGACTTTTCGGTTTGCCTCATTTGCGTGCCGACTGATTTCGTGAGAACTAGGTTACCTGAACTTGTTGAACTGTTCTAGCATGCTTAGGGAGTATCGTACTTAATTTCCATATCATTTGATCATGTGTTGATTTGCATACGATAAATTCTTTGTTATGTTGACTTGTGCGGAATG
This sequence comes from Linum lewisii, assembly GCA_034768395.1. Taxonomy (NCBI): domain Eukaryota; kingdom Viridiplantae; phylum Streptophyta; class Magnoliopsida; order Malpighiales; family Linaceae; genus Linum; species Linum lewisii. The sequence continues at coordinate 49,882,400 of CM068298.1, read as the reverse complement.
TCGGTTTGACCATGAACTATTTTTTGATCATTTGGCTACCGTACGTGTTCATTCTCGTTCAGATTATCGTGCTTGCCATCTGAATCATATTTTACCGTCGTTATCCACCTTGTGATAGTCTTGCCATGATTAGGGTTCATTATGCTATAGTGTTGACTTTCTGAATGTCGGTTTGACTCTTTGAACTCTGATTGTGCTTATCCGATTCTGGCTGTTCCTAAGCATGTATTTTACTGTGTATGATTACCGGTTACTCTGCTTTGCTTACCCCACTTAGTTTTCCTCATTTCTTTGTGAAATTGAGTTTTTTCTACTAAGTGTGGGGTAGGGTTTTTGTTGACTAATCTGGTTTCGCTATGGTTTTAGGAACACCACTTGTGAGCGCAGGACTAAGGCGCGACTTGATGGCGCCTCGAGCTCCGGAGCTTCCGCCCCCGTCACACCTGCCGTTCTGGGTCCTCCACCCGCACTACCTCGCCGGGCTGGATACCATCGCACTATCGCCCGTCTACCTGACTTCTACTTCGAGTGCTTCCAGAAGATCGAGCACATCCGGGGAGCTGACGTGCGCCCTCTTTCCATGGAGTCCCTGAACGAGCACGACGAGGACTGCTACCGGAATGTGCATGACGCCCTAGCACTGGCCCGTCTCCTAGAGCTGACCACCATAGCTGCCGATTTCCCAGACATTGCTCTCCAGGAGTTCTGGGCGACCTTTGATCTGGATGAGCACAAGAGGAAGCAGCACCAGAAGGTTGTGACCTTCTATCTTGGTGGGGTGTACAGGCAGCTCACCTACGATGAGTTTGCTGCTCATCTTGGCATCCCCTACGAGCATTATCACGATCATCACCTAGGCTGGGGCGACGATGATGACGACGAGGAGTACCACGCGCTCTGGAGCCACATGACTGGAGTGCCTGGTGATCGCCTCACGGGCCATGACTCAGTTAAGTCCCTCTCTCACCCTCTCTTTAAATTTATTCATATGGTTTGGCGTAGATCCCTTTTATATGTTCCGGATAAGGATCGCCACCATATCCTCAAGGAGGAGCTTATGCTTCTTCGAGCCATCCGAGAGAGCTACCTTCTCCACCCCGGCTGGGTGCTGGCACGCATCTTCCGCCAGAAGACCAGGAGGAGGACGCCACCTCGTAGACTCCTGGGGGGTAACTTCATAAGGTCAGCTCATCCTCTCCTTCGACATCAGCCATGAATATGGCCCGAACATTCCACGACGCCAAGTTAGGACGGTTGGAGGAGACTTAGCGGTTGAGTACGACTTAGAACTGGACCTCAGTCCCCATGTAGCAGTAGATCCTCCACTCAGCCTGTGGTCGAGTCAGAGGAAGAAGATGATACGGAGCAGCAACAGCCCCAGCCGCCGCCAGAATTCCAAGACTATATACCCTCGCCACATCACTAGGCAGGGTATGCTCCCCATTCGCCGCCGCACATTCCCGATCCATACCAGGCGCCTCACCATCAGCACCGACCGCACCCCGCAGATGTTGGTGAGTTGTATGAGCGACTGCAGGAGTGGCGCATCACCGACAACGCCACTCAGGAAGCGAGATGGACTATTATGCAGCAGCATATGCGCCGTGCCGACAAGCGATATGAGGCACACTGGCGTGGCAACGTCAGCTCGGCGAGCACCTCCACTTTCCACCCCCCGACACCCCTGACCAGCCATGATCAGGTGGTGTCCTTTTCCTTGTCCTTTCTTTTTATTTATTCTTTTCGGATTTCGGTCCAACTTTTTTCTGTGTGGATCCGGGACACTTGTCCCGGTTTCCTTTTTATGTTTCATTTGTTTTTGTTTTGTAGGCAGTTGGGAGATTCCCTTTGCTTCGCTTGGGTAGATTCCCTCCGCTCCGAGGACCCGTGCTCACCCCTACACCAATCATCTCGATCCAGGTTCTTCTACTTCACTATGAACTCTAATTTTAGTCCTGTGAGGACACAGTCCGATTTGAGTGTGGGGTAGGATGCTAGAGAACCTTGCATGAACTTGATTGCCCTTGAATTGTGTTTTGTGTGTGCCTCGTGATTCCATTCCAGTCTCTCTAGCATTAGAATGCTCAGTTCTTGATTTTTGATGTTAAGTTGTTGTTCAACCCTTCATAATGATGCTTAGACTGCTTAACCTAGAACTTGAGAACCAACTTGTTTACTTTGATGCTGCCTGGTCAGAACAGAATTTTTAAATCACACTTGTAGTTTGTAGCCTTGATTGCATGAAAATGACCGAATCCGACTAGCAAACCAACTGTGAGCTTTTGATCCATTGCACGTAACTTGCAATTTTAATTCTTTCTGAGTGGTTTTCTGTTTGCTTGAATGAGTTAGAATTTGCATGAGACCTACTCGAGACCACATCGATGACACGAGTTCTAGAAGGATAGGGGCACTTAGATTCAGCTACTTAGCCAGATAGCCTACCAAACGATAAATCCATTAGGTTTAGACCCTTGAGCTTGGCCTGTTCTTTCGGTTCGATAATACATTACACCATTTCCCATTTCTTTCATTCCCCGTTGATCCCCTGTGGTTGTAGTTCTAGATTGACCTACCGGAAGTCGGTTTGTGGTAACCTGCCTATAGCCATTAAACAGGTGGTCTTAGCTAATATGTCCAGACGTGTAAATCCCTCTAGCAACTAAAAGAAAAATCGGCACAAAAGAAAAAAAAAGTAAAGTAAGAAAAGAAAGGAAATTTCAAAAAAAAAGTGAAGAAAAGAAAAATCAGAAAAGTTTCAAGTTTTAGTTCAATAAAACGTTCTTCTCCCTACAAATGGAAGAACGAAGTCAAAAGAAAAGTTCAAAAGAAAAAAAAATCGTGTAAAGAAAAAGAATAAGTGCTAGGTTGCTTGAGGGTATCATAGGACGAGCGTTCATCATTCCACCCGTGTTTAGTTAGACGGTAGGAAGCCATAGATTAGATTCGAGGGAAGTTAGTCGAAAGCTACACCACACCAAGCCATCATCATACATTCCCATCATCCATCGCATCATAAACCCAAGTAGTGTAGATTTCATTACGGTCCTAGCAGGGAAGTCCTTCTTGACTAGATACTCGTGTTGTCACAGTGGTGGAGATGTGGTCGAAATGCAAACCTATGACAGAATTCGGTAACAGAAAATGATCGAGAGCAGAAACACGTCCTTAAACACAGAGAGTGAGAGTTCCCATTGTACTATATATATCCTGTGTGAGGAGTCTGTTCGGTCAGGTCAAATTCGTGCATAATTGGTTGCTAATTACTTGTCGTGTGAGTTTATTAGTGAGACCAGATTGTTTGGCTGATCTGTATGCATGTTAGGTTTTTTGTTCTAGGAATTAGCTGTCTAATAATTCATTATGTTTGATTGAGTTCCAATTTAATCATCTTATCATTTATGAACATGAGCGTTTCTATTCAATTTGCTTGAGGACAAGCAAAAGCTTAAGTGTGGGGTGTTTGATGACACTCGATTTTACGTGATTATCAGCCTCATTTAAGCAACATTTCTTTGCTTAAGACATGGTTTTTAGGGTAGAATAAGAATATTCAATCGATTGCCCTATCTCGTGCCATTTGTGTTACCTTGGCCCGTTTCGGGTCTATTTGATGGTTTCTAGTGTTTTTATGTTAGCACAGGTTTTTGCCATCGAATAAGTAACCAAGGACGTGTCTAAGGCGTTGGAATCTCGAAGGATTGCACCGGATCGATCAAAGGAGCCAACCAAGTTCAAACAAATCCCTGCCCGGTTTACAAAGGAATTTTCGCCGAAAACACCCTTGTATTTTCGGCGAAAATATCATCACAAATCGCTGTTGGCAACTGAAGGAATTTTGGCGAAAGAAGGAAGTTTTGAACCGAGAAGAAAGTTCAGGAGAACCAGCCGGCGGAACCTTCATTTGCAAAGGAATTTTCGCCGAAAATTCCTCAATATTTTCGGCGAAAATATTAGAAGAAATCGGCTGATTAGGGTTAAGTATAAATACTTAACCCGACGGCCCAATAGAAAAACAACAGAATTTACATCAGAAAATACTTTTCGAATCAGAATCCTACGATTTTCTCTGAAGTTCTGGAGCGAAGAGTTATAGTTCGAAGAGCCGGAAAGAGATCGTGGGTGCCACCCCTTCCATCTCGGAGAACCGGAGCTAGGAGTGTAGTTTACCGAAGATCGAAGTCTGCCAGAGTCGTCTAAATTAGGTTTTTCAGATTCTTTTCTGTTCTTCCTCTGAATGATGAACTCTTTCTTTGTCTTAGATTCTTTTGTGATAAACATGAGTAGCTAAACTCGTTAGAGCTTAGACTAGATGAACCCTAAGTGACCCAGGGCTTTAAAGCGGTCACGGATCGGCGGTGATTAGATTCGAAATTCAATCAGTTTCTCAGTTATGTTTGATTTGTTCTTCATTGTTCATGTTTCTTGTCTGGATTGATCACCTAGATTAGATTCTGGTTAAGCTAAGGATAGAAGCGAACGCTTGCCTTACTTTAGAACATCGAATTGAACAATTAACCTTATAATTGGAGCGTGCCTTTCGTAGGAACCGGTTAGGGTTAATCCACTGCAAGAGTAACTCATAATTCATTAGTAATCGCACAAGTTAATTAAGTCGTTGCGAGAGGCGACCGTACCCGGGAGCTAGTTAATCTTGGTAGTTAGAACGGATAGAGCGAACGTTCGCCGGTCTTAAACCTAAGGGTAAGGAGTTATGGTGGTGTCTTAGTAATTGATTGAATGAGAATCAAAATCCGCTGATCTGTTGATTGCCAATGCTCTGGGGAACGAAGGGGGATTCAAAGTCTAAGTTCGTTTGTCATCTCTGTTTTCAAACCCTAATTTCCAATCTGCTTTAGTATAATTTGTTTTAATTTCTCTGCATTTCTTAGAATTAGAAGTCATGGAACTCACACCACGCAATACTTGTCTGCATTCGAGTATTTTGCCAGTTTTGAAGTAGTCAATCTTAGAAGACCCTTGGAATACGATCTACCCTAGCTTTTGTAGCTTTGTTAGTTTATTTGTTTGAACCCGAACAACGATCTTAGGTTCATCAGACACGTCCTTGGCTACTTTATTTGACGGCAAAAACCTGTGCTAACATAAAACACTAGAAAACCATCAAATAGACCCGAAACGGGCCAAGGTAACACAAATGGCACGAGATAGGGCAATTGATTGAATATTCGTTATTCTACCCTAAAAACCATGTCTTAAGCAAGGAAATGTCGCTTAAATGAGGCTGATAATCACTTTAAATCGAGTGTCATCAGGTTCCAATCTCACCAACACCCCAAAAAAAATCCGCGAGGGCCTCGGCCGAAAGCGGACAATATCTTATCAAAAAAGGTTAGGATGTTACATTCAGCTCACGGGCTTTGCGGAAGCCAAGACCCCCTTGATCCTTGGACCTGCAAATAACATCCCAAGAGATAGGTGAGGTTTTCTATGATCCGGGGAGGCACCCCAAACAAAATTATGGAGAATGGAGTCAATGCGAGAAGATATGGAGATAGGAAGGGCGGAGGATTGCATGACATAGGTCGGGATGGCATTGAGCACCGAAGAGGCGAGGGTCACTCTGCCAGCAAACGAGAGGGAGTTCTGTTTCCAGCCAGCAAGTTTACTCATGACTTGTTTTAATTTTACGGATAGACCCCTAAATGGCTACACGTTAAGTGGGTTTACACTCTGGTTTATTTTTGTGACCCTATATATTTATATCGTTTAAGAGATAACCCCTAAATATTTAGAGATAACAATTTGCTTGTATGTCTACAAGTTACATGGTTCTAATCTAAATCTTAGATGTTGGTTTATTAAGAATCGTGAGTTGGACAAGATGTGGTTTATTAAGAATTGTAAGTTGGATAACACCGATTTTTAAAATTTTCCTCCTCAAGTCACGCAACTCATTAAGTTTTTGTTAATTTTCACGGGTTCCAATAGCCTTCTGATCGGAATTTTTTTGAACTATATGTGGTTTTTCTAAGGTTCTAGATGGATTTTCACAAGTGCCATTAACATTCAATTGGGGTTTGTTTCGATTGATTTCAAGTTTTCACGAGTTCCAATAGCCTTTAGATGAAAGTATGTTTGAACTATTTACGAGTTTCATTGTTTGAACTTTTGTCCCTTTAAAATAGCTTATATATATGCCCACCCACATAGGATGGGCCAATATCTAGGGTTGGTTACCTAAATCATCACTGAACTTTTAGCAAATAAACCGCCAGTCACTGAACTCAGCAAATTTCCTAGCCATCACTAAACTTCAGCCCATTATCCTAGCAGTCACTACCATCTACGGACATCTAAAATTTCGTAAGTTAGCTTACGTGGCGATGACAACTGGGATTCCACGTCACACAAGTCAGCCTAGGTGGTAAAATTTTGCCTAATCAACTAAACCCATGTAACCAACCCTACCCAACCCAAATCAATTAAACTGACCAAAAAACATATTTGACCGGAAAATAGATCTGGTTGAAAAATCTTTCCACCCTCCACCCTCCTCCCTCCTCCCTCTCTACTCCTTCTCCTCTGAAAAACCCAATAGCTTAATCAATTGATTTTCCGGTTTGGGTTTAGCAAGTTTGGGTTCATAGAAGAACTCATTGAGTTGGATCGGTGGAGGGATGAGTTTGGATTCAGATCTGCTATCGTCGATTCCCTCCTCCACCACCTCTGATTCTCCGAATCTTCCTTCAAGGAGCTATCCCTAAAATTCTTGATGAACGTGTTTTCACGGCGTGTAGTCAAATAACTATCAAGCACAAAGCAAGACAGATCGTATTCCACAGGTCTCTTCTAATCGTCTACTCAAATATAAAGGCAGATTACTCAAGTTAAAAACACAAGTTGTGCGTGGTGTGAGTTCCACGACTTCTAAACTATAAAGCAGGAAACAGGAAATGAAAACAGAAAACAAAAAACAGTTGAAAGATTGGTTGACTTAACAAGACGACATACAAGCTTAGATTTCAAATCCCCCTAATATCACAAGAACATTGGCGATCACAAGACCAGCGGTTTTCAATCCTAATTCTTCCAGTTCTCAGACACCACCATAACTCCTGACCCTTAGGTTTAAGACTGGCGAACGTTCGCTCTATCCGATCTAACTCCCAAGATTAATTGACCACCCATGCGTTCGCTTCTGCAACGAAAAACTAACTGGCGCGATTACTAGTGATTAATGAGTTACTCTTGAAGCGGACTAACCCTAACTGGTTCCTACGAAGAGAAATTGTTCCAATGAATAGGTTAACTGTTGATTTGGTATTTTAAAGTGAGGCGAATGTTCACTACTATCCTCAGCTTAACTAGAATCTTAACTAGGTGATCAAGCTAGAAAAGAAGCACAAAAGCAATTAAGAACAAACCAAACATGCAAGAGAAACTGAATGAAACTGGATTTAATTATCGTCGATCCGTGACCGCTTTAAAGCCCGGGTCACTTAGGGTTCATCTAGTCTAAGCTCTATGAGTTTAGCTACTCATATTCAGAACAACATAATCGAAGACAAACAAACAATACATCTTAGGTAGGAAGAACAGAGAAGAACTATAAAACCTAATTTCATACGAATCTGTGAAGCTTCAATCTCTTGGATCTTCAACTCCTAGCACCGAGTTCTCTGAGGTGGAAGGATGGCGTCACGATCTCTTCCTGGCTCATCGAGCTCTCTAAAATCTCTCTCAAACTTTAAAGTCTGGAATTTAATCCACGGAATAGGTCTATCTGAATGTGGCAACCGGTTTAGTATTTATAGGGTTTCTGATTCCAGCCGAAAAAGGAAATAGTTTTCAGTGAAAACTTGGGAGTTTTCATCGAAGACTTCAGGTAACACTTTGGCTGGATTCTCCTGTCTTCGTCTAAGAATTTTTGTGTATAGTTTTCGGCGAAGACTTCATTCTTTTCGCCCAAAACTTCATTTACAGCTGGGACAGTGATTTCTTCTTGCTTGGTTGATTTCTGGATTGATCTCGGGCCATCTCTTGAGGTTCCTTTGCTTCCCGAGCATGTCCATGGCTATGTATTTGATGGCAAAAACCTGTGCATTTCCAAAAGCACTAGAAAACCATCAAATAGACCCATAACGGGCCAAAGTAACCAAAACGGCATGACTTATAGCATTTAGGTGAAAACATGCTAAATAACCCTAAAACCCGAGATTCAAGCAAAGAAATGTAGCTTAAATGAGGCTGATGAACACGTAAAACCGAGTGTCATCAATTCTATTGTCACCTCTCTACAACTTCTGACGCTGGCAAGAGAGCAATCAGTGACGAGACAGAATCTTCCGACGAGGAGAATGACGTCGTACTAAAGTCATATATATAATTGTTTGGCAGCATCCATCTTGTACACTGCATAGGTCAAGAACCATGGTTAATGAGTCATCGGAGTTGAAGGCTTCGTGGATTTGAACGATGTTAGGGTGAAGGCTTCGTGGATCTGAATGATTGGGCTCTTGTCGAGGCACTCGTGGTCGGGAGAGTCGAGGAGGAGGGATTTGTCGATGATTTTTCAGGCAAAGGAGGAGTTCTTGATCGGAGAGAAGCAGCGGGAGATCACATCGAATCGTCCACAGTCGATCTCTTCTCAAATTGGTAATTGTCTTCCTCTAATTTCTTTCGTTTCTTCAGCTAATTGGGTTTCTATTTGCCGAAATTGTTCTGTCTAATTCGTCAATGGTAGAGGAAGACAGAGGCATAGTGAAGAACAAGAAAAGGAAGTGAAGGAAGACGAAGAGGAAGTGAAGAGAGGAGTAAGGTCAATGGCGTTGCTTCCATGTGGGTCAATCTCTGGACATTTCATTCAGACTCTTGACTCCATCTACTATGACAATGTACAAGTGTTCATCTTTGATGTTCATCTGTGAAGGGTTTTTAGTTTTTACATTAGAAGCTCATTAGTAATGTACAAATGTTGGAATCAATGGCTGATCGAGCTGGTTTGTTCTGAGTTGTAATGATTTTTTCTATGTTTCCAGGTAATTGTATGATGCTGCTAGTGATGCTGGAAGCTGGATTTCTTGTAGATTTGTGTTAGGGATGCTATTGGGTCGATAAAGTTTTCCGGCCAGTTCTGATTTTTGGCCAAATTTGTTTTTTTGGGTAATTGGGTTGGGTGGTTGAGTTGATTTTGGGTAGATAGGATTTGATGTGGCATATTTAATGACGTGGCAACCCATATGGCAAGTCCACATAAGCGGACAGATGGAATTATGGATGTCCATAACTAACAGTGACCTCTAGGATAATCGGCCAAAGTTTAATGATGGCTAGAAATTTTTTTGAAGTTTAACGATCACTGGGTTATTCAGCCAAAGTTCAGTGACCATTTAAGTAACCAACCCCCAATATCTAGTATCAAATAACATAGAAGACATGTTCTATAAAACAGCAGGAATCGCTCATCAAATGCTGCCCACAATCACCTCCATTTTATTTATTTCGATCAGACTCATACTTATAAATATATAAGGCTAAAATATTAACACAGTCCGGTCTACGTGCCATCCTTGTAAACAATAAAATTCAGAGACAAGGTTCACGGGTTCGTTGCAATGCTACGTTCATATGTAACGTTAAAGTTAGTTCAAAACAACTAGCTATTGTAGTGTGGGATAACAGTAATGATGCTGATTGTTCTTTGACAAATGAAAACAGAAACTTGCATTTATCATCAACAAATCATTGCTAATAGGATTAAAGATCTGATGTCAGAACTTATTCACCCATCGCAGGCTAGCTTTGTTCCAGGAAGGCATATCGCTGATAATATTTTCATGGTTCAGGAAGTTGTTCATTCTCTCTATACGAAAAGGGCAATGCTTGTTCCATGGTTATCAAGATTGATCTTGCTAAGGCGTGTGATAAGATTGATTGGGGTTTCGTGAATGATACTTTATCTCAAATTGGTCTTCCGAAGAGTTTGGTGGATGTTATCATGGTTTGTTTCTCCTCGTCCACCCTCTAAATTTTATGGAATGTCAGTTGTTCGGACTCTTTTTCCCAGTCAAGAGGGCCCCGACAAGGTTGTTCGCTGTCCCCGTATTTGTTCATGCTTTGTATTGAGAGGTTGAGTTGTATGATTCTTTCAGCAATGGAGTTTGGGTATTGGAAGCCGGTCAAACTCACCCATGATGGGGTGCCTCTTTCACACTGTTTCTTTGTGGATGACTTGGTTCTTTTTGGTGAATCCTCAAACGAGCAGGCTCGTGTTATTTCCAACATTCTTGACCAATTCTGTGGATCGTCAGGGAAAACTGTCAGCAAGCCAAAGTCAAGAATCTATTTCTCTAGAACCACTTCCCATGCGAAGTCGATTGAGATTGCGAATATTTTGGGATTTGCGGTCACGAGTGATCAGGGTAGGTATTTGGGAGTGCCGATTCTTCATGGTATAGTTACTAAACATACGTATGAATTTCTTCTCGACCAACTCGATTCTCATTTGGCTGGGTGGAAAGCAGAGAATCTGTCGCTTGCTGGTCATGTTACCTTTGCCTCGCCTGTTCTCAATTTTTTGCCTTGCTATGTTATGCAAACTGCTTCTTTGCCTCTCTCTATCTGTGACAAAATTGATAGAAAGATTCGAAACTTTATTTGGAGTTCGACCAATGGGGTTCGGAAGATGCACAATTTTAACTGGGATATTGTCTGTAAACCAAAAAGCTTGGGAGGCCTTGGTTTGAGAAGTGCTAGAGAACTGAACATGGCGTTCCTGATGAAAGTGGTTTGGAATATTATCACCAAACCAGATGAGTTTTGGGTGAAAGTGTTGGTTTCTAAGTACCTTACCCGGAATAACGGGGTTCACTATGAAAAGGAGTTTTGGTTTTTCCTCTCTTTGGCGCTGGGTGTTAAAAGTATGGGAGCAAATTCTTAATGGGATTCAATGGTGCATTAAGGATGGGAAGAAAACCAAGTTTTGGACGGATCGATGGCTTGATAGTGGGGACTTGCTCATTGACCAAGCTTCTGACCTCTAGGGATTTGATACTTCCCTTTCTGTTTCTGATTTTTGCTTGCCTAATGATAGCTAGGATTTGGATAAAATGTTGCCTGTTTTACCTTCCAAGTTTTTGGTATGACACCTCCAGCTGCTCATTTGGGAGATGATGCACCTTCGTGGGGCTTGAAGCCGAATGTAATTTCAATGTGAAGTCAGCATACATGCTGATTAAAGAGCTTAAAATTTGGGAGACAATATTTTAGTGTGGTTGCGGATTTGAAAGTGGGAGGGGCCGAAAAAAATTAAGCATTTTATGTGGCTTGTGTCACATGGGAAACTAATGACTAATGAAGAGAGGAGAAGAAGACACATTGCAGCTAATGGCTCCTGCCCGAAATCCAATGATTGATGCGAAGATATTAATCACGTGCTTAGGGAATGCAGGTCGGCCCAACAAGTTTGGAAGGAGGTGCTTCATGTTGCCGTCATTGGTAATATTGTTTCTTTGGCTTTTGAAGATCGGTGGATTCATGGGCTGAGCAACCTGTCGTCCTGCATGCTCTTTGGTGTGACTGCATGGAATCTCTGGACACGTCGAAAATGTTTGGTTTTTCAACAAGAGGTTACTTCGGTTAAAGAGGTTTGTAGTCAGGTTAAGTTCTGGGACCACCTCTATTCGTCGAGCTGGAAAGCCCATCGGGTGAGTATAGAAGTGCCAGGTTTAGCTCGGCAGGCTCATTTGATTAGGTGGCGACCGGCGGAGGAGGGGTGTTTTACCTTGAATTCTGACGGTTCCCTTTATACCAATCCAATATAGTGCAGCGGCTGGTGGTGTTATCCGGGATGATGGTGGAAGATTTGTGGCAGCTTTCACTGCCAATCTCGAATCTGTTCAATCATGAGGGCAGAGTTAAGAGCATCGTTGAAGGGATGAAGCTGGCTTGGAATAGAGGTATTAGGAGATTGAGAATCCTTTCTGATTCTAAGGCGACGGTCGACCTACTTACTAATTAGATTACCGACAACAACTCTCACACGTCTCTTATTGGGAAGTTCAAGGAACTTATTGCCGTGATGGGCAAACCTCAGTCCATCATACTTACCGTGAAGCAAATTTTGCAGCAAATCATTTGGCTAACCTTGTTCATTCTTATAGCCTTGGCATTCTTGTTTTTAACTCTCTAGATGTTTCTCTCTAATATTGGTTGAGATTCGATTTGTTAGGGGTTTGTACTCCGCGTTTAATTTCTAATAACATGTAAGCTTGGCTTACTGTCATTCCAAAAAAATCAACAAATCAATCAAATGGTACCTCTTGTTAATGGTGCGGTGCCATAGTGAAACTTCATATTTATAACTGCTATAAGATCATTTATGAACAACTTAGAAACTTAGGAACTCTTCAGATTGTTTTATTGCTTACTGCATTTTCATAGTGCAGACTGCATATGAGTTTAACCACCTAAATATGGCTAGGCGGACATTGAAGAACGATGCTCTTGGTCTGTATTACTACTGCAAAGTAAAGAGCTTTAAGGGACTTAAATTAGTGGTTCCAGAACTCCTAAACCATAACAGAGTGAAACACCAGCTACCTAAACATTAATATTTCTAGTAACAGTAACATAGTCAAACACCAGCTACTACATTAATGGTGCCAAAACTCCTAAACCCTACATCCCAATTCTTCAGATGAAACAAAAAGCTCTTCACTTATGTAGCAAGAACACTACAGTAATTATAAACCGAGGAAGCAAAAGATTGAAAACTAAGTCAAAGCTCTATCCTTTTTTGTCTACAAATTACATCTTGAGACTCAAAACAACTGCCTGGATTCCCAAAAAGGTACGAAAACACTTCCAACGACTAGTTGGGGCTAGAAGTTCCACCCGTGATGCTCTCTTGTGTTGATTTCACCCTTCCTTCTTCAATAACACTTTCAGATGTTGTTCCAGGCTGCGAGAAAACCAAAAAACATTAGTAAGTATAACACATACATTAATTCGTAGTAACAAATCACAAAAAATATTTGGCAAACATTGATCACGGTTCTTCCGGTATGTTCATTTGTGTAAGCACCAAACCCGTGAAATCTTATTATCGAGCTGGTAATCGTCAGTGGATTTATTGACCTGACACAACGGAGATTAGGGTGATTCCGAAGGGAAAGAGGAATCGATAGAGATTAGGGGAAGGAGAAATACAACTTACCGACGAGCCTTGACCGGGAGAGGCTGACCGCTGTCGTTATTATTGCGATTGGAAGAGGTAAGTCGCCGTTGTTGTTACTGTGATTGGAAGAAGACGTCATGAGCTAGGGATTTTCGAAAGGGGGGAAGCAACAAAAAATGACGAGGAAGGGGAATAATAAGTTACCGGCTGATGTGAACTGCCGCAACTGTGGGCAAACGACTCTAAACACCACAAGTAGATGCTCCTAGCAACAGATAAACCTTCGGATCTGGGATGGAATCGGACTTTGACCCACTAGCTATATAAGGGGAGCTAGGAACCACAAGTATCAAGTCGAGGGCCACTTCAAGAGATGAATGCTCTTGACGATAAGCCAACCTTAAGCAATGCAACAAGCAAATACTCAGAAGGGTTTAGAACAAAGTTCTGAAAAGGGGTTTATATTAATCAAAGTTGTGTTTACAAAGGGTGGCCGGCGGCCTCTATATATTAGAGGAGTTAGGGAACAAGCTCTCCTAATCCTCCTGAAACTACTTATTAAATAAATAATAAAAATAAAGTAAGTCTAAAAGGACTAAAAATATTCCTACTTATTCGAAACTAGAAGGGAAACAAAACTAAAATCCTTAAGAGTTTTGGAAAAAAAGTAAAACTCAAAAATAGTAAAACTGGCAAAACAGGAGAAACCCTAGGCCGGGTAGGAATTCGAATCCGGCTCGGATTTGTAGTGGTGGCATGTGTGTAGGCCAGATTCTGACCTGAATTATGTTCATCCGCGTGTCCTAGCCCTAGGAGGGCTAGGAGGCACGGTCCTCAGTCCGTGGCATCAGGTATTCCTGGCCCGGAGGGAAATCTTGAGCCCGGTTGGTGCTCATCCTTGGGCCCAGATCGTGTATGGGGGCTCTTCACGCGTTTTTCCCTCAAATCTCCTCCGAATGCAGCTCCATTTGTTGGAGGTGGCTCATGGACTTCAAGGAATCTGTAGCACTTAGAATTTCCCAAAAGGCCCGAGCCAAACATTGGTTCGACCCAGATCGCTCCGGCTACGTGCCCAGACTCGGGCCTGGCGCTCGGGGCAGGCTGGTCTCTCGGCCCTGGGCAAATCTAGCCAGTCCTTTGAACTTCCACTTCGGCCAGTCCCTTAGGAAGGCTTCAAGAGGGTCTTCAAACGTGGATGCAGGCTTGAGGCTCGGGGAACCGCCTGGGGGCCTAGCCCTAATGCTAGGGCTCGTCGGGGGCTCGTGGCGGGGGTTGGCTCCGGGCCTTTGGTCTTTTTGGCCATGCTTTCCTCCCTCTTCCTCCGGCGTTCCTCTAGAAATACTTTATGGGGATCCCTTGGCTTGTCCTTGGCCTCTTGGCTCGTGCCATTCGTTCTAGGGCCTACGGATGGCCCTAACCTCGGTCATAGGCTCGGCTCCGGGCCTGTCTTCGGGGCCTTGGCTGGCAGCATTGCTTGGCGTGGCCTGACTGAGATTCTCGCTTGCCTAGCTGCTGGGGGAGGCCTGAGTCTTAATTTAGTCACGTACCTTGGCTTGAGGAACCTTTGTAGGGCTCGGTTGTGAGCTTGCCTATGTCCTAGTCGCTTCTTGTACGGCCCTAAGGTCCGACCCTAAGGTCCGGTCCTTGGTAGGGGACCCTGAAGGTGTCTAAGAATATTGGTTGGCATAAGGGCAGGTAGGTAGGATCACATCATCCCCCTTTCTTGCTTTGGATTCATCCTCGAATCCAGCTCATGCTCACGTTGTGCACTTAGCAAGCCTCTCTAGATCTTCGTTACCTGTGTGGTTGTAGCCGGGGGAGACTCAGTGTGGTCTCCTGGACTTGGGACATCATTAGAACCTGTGTAAGACCAAGGCTCAGGGTCTTCTAAGCTCTGTTCGTCGGTGTCCATGCTTTCTGTTTCAGATGGGCTATCCACGAGGATATCAATGCTCGGGGAAGACATGTGTGAGAAGATTTCATCTATCCCCAAGTCAGCCTCTTCCTCTTCTTTACTCAGAGCCATGGGCTCGTCTCTCTCAATTGGGGCATCCCTTAGTAAGTGGTGCGTAAAAGCCTCATGACGTAGCCCAGCTTGTACTTCGACGTCCCAATGTGGGCACGGGTTAGCCCAAGCCTTGGCGTCGGGGTCGGGCAGGGGGCGACTCCGGGTTGGGCGTGGTGCTGGCTCCGGGGCTGGGCCGGGTGCTAGCGCCGGGACTGGGTGGAGTGTTGCGTCGGGCTGGGTGAGGCTGGCGCCGGGGCTGGGCTGAGCGCTGGCGCCGGGGCTGGGCTGAGCGCGGCGCGGGTTGGGCAGAGTGCTGGCGCCAAGGGTGGTGATGACACTCAAAGTAACATGATTATCAACCTCATTTAAGCGACATTTCCTTGCTTGAGACATGGTTTTTAGGGTAGAATAGCGAATATTCACTCAACTGCTCTATCTCGTGCCACTTGTGTTACTTTGGCCCGTTTCGGGTCTATTTGATGGTTTTCTAGTGTTTTCTTGTTAGCACAGGTTTTTGCCATCAAATACAGTAGCCAAGGACGTGTCTAAGGCATTGGAACCCCGAAGAATTTCACCGGAATCAACCAGAGAAGTCAATCAAGTCAACGAAAACCCTGCCCCAATTTACACTTAAGTTTTTGGCGAAAACCCCTAGAGTTTTCGCCGAAAACTCCAGAAGAAATCGGCCGATCTTCACAAGAGGAAGTTTTCGGCGAAAACCCCAAGTTCTTGGCGAAAACTCCTAGTCCGAAAATCACAGGAGACTATCGTCGAAAGCCAGCCATTTTACAAGTAAGTTTTCACCGAAAACTTCACAAGTTTTTCGGCGAAAACTCCAGGCAAATCTGGCAGAAATCAGTTAGGTTTAAATACTAAAACCGGCGGCTGATTTGAGATATCTCATAACTTACACTTTTGGACGAAATTCCAAGACGGAGACTAGAGAGAGAGAGAGTGAAAGGAGTTTGAGGAGCCAGGAAAGGATCGTGACGCCATCCCTCCATCTCGGAGAACTACTTGGAGTTGAAGATCCAGCAGATCGAAGCTTCAGGGATTCGTCGAAATTAGGTTTTACAGTTCTTCTCTGTCTTACCTACCTGAGATGTATTCTTTGTTCGTCTTCGATTCTCCTGTTTTGAATATGAGTAGCTAACCTCTTAGAGCTTAGATTAGATGAACCCTAAGTGACCCAGGGCTTTAAAGCGGTCATGGATCGGCGGTGATTAGATTCAAAATTCATTCAGTTTCTCCTTCATGTTTGATTTGTTCTTTGTTCTTTGTGTTTCTTTTCTGGTTTGGCCACCTAGATTAGATTCTTGTTAAGCTAAGGATAGAAGCGAACGCTCGCCTTACTTTAAAACACCAAATCGAACAATTAACCTATTCATTGGAGTGTGCCTTTCGTAGGAACCAGTTAGGGTTGATCTACTGCAAGAGTAACTCATAAATCATTAGTAATTCCACCAGTTAATTAAGCCGTTGCGAGAGGCGATCGTACCCGGGTGACTATTTAATCTTGGTAGCTAGATCGGATAGAGCGAACGTTCGCCAGTCTTAAACCTAAGGGTCAGGAGTTATGGTAGTGTCTGTGAACTGAATGAACTAGAATCGAAAATCGTTGGTCTGTTGACTGCCAATGCTCTGGTGATCTAAGGGGGATTCAAAGTCTAAGCTTGCCTGTCGTCTGTCTAAGTCAAACAATCTATCTTTCTGCATTTAAATTCCGTTGCATTTCACCTTGCATTTTAGTATAGAAGTCGTGGAACTCACACCACGCACTACGTGTTTAACCTTGAATAAAAATTGCCAACATATTTGAGTAAGCAAGTAGAAGAGGCCCGTGGAATACGATCTCCCTTAGCTTTCCAGCTTGGTAGTTTATTTGACTACACGCGCGTGAAAACGCGTTCATCAAATTAGCGCCGTTGCCGGGGACTCTCTTCTAATTGTTTGAAAGAAGAATTGGCATTTTTATTCCTCTACCTTTCCATCTTTCATTTCCCGTCACACTTTGATTTTACACCGGTTGTGTTTGTTTTTGCCCCTTACAGATCGTAGCAGATACATAATCGGATCACTTCCGTTTCATCCTTCCCTACCGCAATGGCTGCTCCAAGGATTCTTGCGGACTACAGTAAGCCGCGCGCATCTAACGTTTGGTCTCCCATCATTGTGCCTTGTAATGACGACGACCCTGACTATGAGATCAAGATCCCTTTCCGGACGATAACCCTTGCGCACATCTGTCTGACTTTCTGGCTGTCTGTGAAGCCTTCAAGTCTGGGAACCTCAACAAGAACACTCTATGCCTTCGAGCCTTTCCATTCTCTCTCAGAGGCGCAGCTAAGAGATGGCTTGGAAGCAAACCACCCGGTCATTACACCGATTGGGAAACTTTAGCTCAAGATTTTGTTGAGGAATATTTCCCGCCATCAAGGACAACTGCCTACAAGGACAGCATCTCCAGGTTTACTTAGACGCAAGCTTATACGACACGTGGAATGAATTCCAATCCCTTCTCTTCAACTACCCTCATCATGGGTATGAAGAAAGACAGCTGGCTGAATTCTTCGCCCGTGGTATGCGTGAGGAATCTGCAGAGTGGGTCAACTCCCTAGCTGGCGGAGATTGCACCGCTCTCACCCCTCAGGATGCTCTTCTTCATTTTGCTAGCTGTGCTTTAAAGTCAAGAAACTGGGAGAGATGAAAAGAAAGCATCTAGAGTCAGATGAGTGTTGCAGATCAGGTCAAGGCAGAAGTTCAGAAACATCTATAGGCAATTGGCATCCCCCTCGATCCCCCGTCAGCTACCATCTTTTTGGCTAACTGTGGATGGTGCGGAACCTGTGCTCATAACGGTGGAAGCTGCCTCAACTTTGGTAAAACAGATGACTGGTCTACAGAAGAGGTGAACTTCATTAGTCAAGGCTTCGCCAGCAACCAGAAAGGCTACGCCAATTACAGGAAATACCAACCGCAGAATCAGATCAACCGATTCTCGGACTCATACCAAAGACCTCCTGGATTCGTTGAAGGACAGCAGCAGCGTCGAGTAAAGCCGCATTATAATAGAGACGAGGACTATGAGAAAATGTTCGGTCAAATCATGAGCAGACTCGATGATCATGACAACCAATTAAAAGCTCAAGCTGCACTCAATCAAGGACAAAAGGCTCAAAGCCAAAGGATAGAAGATGCAATAAACAATATGTCTAAAATCCTTACTAGCAATCCTTTCCTTAATCAAGCAGCATTTCAAGGAGACCTCGGTGTGAAGAATGAACAAGCTCAAGCTATCACCACCAGGAGGGGCAAGCAGACAACCAATCCAAAGGCTCCAGAACCCGACATGATACCAGATACCACTGCTGCCATGGATATGCCAGAGATTGAAGATATCACAGAAGAGGAAGAAGAAGCACCGGCTCCTCCTCCCAAGACAGCTCCTGAGCCCGTCTTGGCATCATATATACCTCAGATTCCCTTTCCAAAAGCTCAATGAGCAAAGCCAAGGATCACGACACCTAGTATAAGAAGTGGTACAATGTTCTTAAGACTGCAGATATCAAGATACCAGTAACCGAGGCTGTAGAGATCATACCACCACTTGGAAAATTCTTTAAGGATCTCGTGAAGAAGGTGAAGAACAGAGAGGCGTACTCTGTCACGCTTACTAATGAATGTGCTTCTCTCTTCGGTGCGCCATCTCCCATAAGACAACCGCCACCACCACCAGTTAAGTGTTCTGATCCTGGTCCTTTTACATTACTGTGCATCATTAATGGTATTAAAATTGACCGTAGTTGGCTGATTCTGGTGCTTCTATTAATGTTATGCCTGTTTATCTGTATGAAAAGCTGAACCTAGGGAAATTAAAACCGCTTACTTTGCATCTCGTGTTAGCCGATAGGTCTGTCAAACTGCCTAGGGGTATAATAGAAGATGTAGCTGTTTGCTGTGGCCCTTTTACCATAATTGTAGATTTCGTTGTTCTAGATACTCGTGAGTTAGACGAACGCTTATCTTAGGTTTGACCTTTCTTAACAACTGTTGGTGCAAATATCAACTGCAAACAAGGCCTGTTAACTTTAAGTGTAGGACAGACAGTGTTACCTTCCGCATTAAGGATACATGAGGTATTCTGTTGCTCAAGATGATAATTGTTATACTGTTGATTCTATGGAGTTGGCCTCGACCAACTTCATCACTAATGCCTTATCTAGTGATCCGCTAGAGTTGTTCTTGATTTCAGGAATTGACAGTGCATTAGAAGATCCAGAGCAGCGCCTGTGGCAAGATGAGTTAGATGATCGGAAATCGACATTCACACCCACATCTGCGCCTGCACATATCAAGCCAACATCGAGTCAGATCACTACCTCATATGAGAATCGCCAGAACTCGCCTTAAAGGAGCTGCCTGACCATCTAGAGTATGCATTCCTGGGAAAGGAATGCCAGTTGCCAGTCATCATCAATTCGAATCTATCTCCTGAGCAGAAAGAGCAACTGATCAGGTTACTCAAGAAGCATGTCCGAGCTCTAGCCTGACAGTTGGCCGACATCAGAGGCATCTCTAAAACCTTACTGCAAGCATCAGATAGTTGTAGATGAAGAGTTCAAGCCAGTAAGACAACCGCAACGTCGCTTAAACCCTCTCATGCAGGAGGTTGTGAAGAAAGAAGTTCTTAAGCTCTTGGATGCCGGTATCATCTACCCTATTGCCGACAGTCCTTGGGTCAGTCCTACTCAAGCCGTCCCAAAGAAAGGAGGAATCACAGTCATCCCTAATCTGAAGGGTGAGCTCATTCCTACTCGCACAGTTACCGGATGGAGAGTCTGTATCGATTATCGACGACTCAATGATGCTACCAAGAAGGATCACTTCCCACTACCGTTCATTGACCAGCGGTTGGCTGGTCATGACTACTACTGCTTCTTAGATGGGATGTCCGGTTACTTTCAGATCCCCATCGAGCTCGACGATCAAGAGAAGACAACTTTCACCTGCCCGTTTGGTACGTTTGCTTACCTTCGCATTCCCTTTGGTTTATGTAAAGCTCCTACCACTTTTCAGAGATGCATGCTTGCTATATTTGGAGATCTAGTAGAGAATGTGGCGGAGGTATTCATGGACGACTTCTCCGTCTATGGAGACTCATTCTCCAAGTGCTTGGCCAACCTGGACAAGGTGCTAGCTCCTTGTGAGGAAACCAACCTGGCTCTTAGTTGGGAGAAATGTCACTTTATGGTTACCGAAGGAATTGTTCTTGGCCATAGGATCTCTAAGCTCGGCATAGAAGTAGACCGTGCCAAGCTCGAAACCATCGCCAGTTTGCCGCAGCCTACTTCGGTCAAGACAGTTTGAAGCTTCCTCGGTCATGCTGGATTCTACCGGAGATTCATCAAAGACTTCTCCAAGATCATTCTCCTAATGACGAAGCTTCTAGAGAAAGATGTTCCTTTCATTTTTGATAAAGCTTGTCTTGCAGCCTTTGAGACTTTGAAGACTAGACTCACCACCGCACCGATCCTTACAGCACCAGATTGGAATCTCCCATTCGAAATCATGTGCGACGCTAGAGACTTTGCCGTTGACGCAGTTCTTGGTCAGAGAAAAGAGAAGAGATTTCATCCTATCTATTTTGCTAGCAAGACGCTTAACGATGCTCAAAGGAACTACACTACTACAGAAAAAGAACTCCTAGCCATCGTCTTCTCCTTTGATAAGTTCAGACAGTACCTGGTTCTTTCACACACCATCGTCTATACAGATCATGCTGCTCTGCGCCATCTGTTAGCCAAACAGGATTCAAAGCCACGTCTTATCCGGTGGATCCTTCTTCTCCAAGAATTCGACAAGAGATTAAAGACAAGAAGGGAGCTGAGAACCTAGCGGCCGATCACCTCTCACACTCGAGGAAACACAGACAGGTAAGTCTACTACTACCCTTATCAATGATTCTTTCCCTGATGAGTTGTTGCGTGTCAAATTTATGAACAGGTCAACAACATAGCTATTGAGCCCTGGGCAATCCCTCACGCTCAAGAGCTGAGTAACGCAACCGATTCAGATGAGCTCCGGTATGCCACCCTAGCTAATTATCTCTCTCATGGTGTCGTACCTCCTGAGCTGGATTATAATGCACGCAAGAAGCTCTTTAAAGAGGCCAAGTCATACTTCTGGGAAGAGCATTTCTTATACCATATTAGTACTGACGGAATGATCCGAAGATGTGTCTCCTACATCGAAGCGGCTGACATCATGCGTAAGTGCCATGAAGGCCAGTTTGGAGGACACTTCGGCGGAAACCGCACTGCAAGAAAGGTACTTGAAACTGGTTTTTACTGGTCCTCAATCTTTAGTGATTGCGATGCTTTTGCTGTCATTGTGATGCATGCTAACGATCAGGTAACATCTCTAACCGTAATGAGATGCCCTAAATTGTTTCTTTAACTGTTGAAATCTTTGATGTTTGGGGAATTGATTTTATGGGTCCGTTCACACCCTCCAACGGAAACAAGTACATTCTTGTAGCTGTTGATTATGTTTCTAAGTGGGCTGAAGCGGAAGCTCTACCCACTAACGATTCAAGAGTGGTGGGTCGGTTCCTTACCCATCTTTTCACGCATTTTGGTTCACCACACTTTATCATAAGCGATAGGGGTACCCACTTCCATGGACATTTCGACCGGGTGTGCAAACGCTTTGGCGTCACCCACCGAATGTCCACAGCTTACCATCCTCAAGCTAATGGTCAAGCAGAAGTGACGAACCGTGAGCTCAAGCGGATTCTTGATAGGACAGTTGGCCGGTCCCGCAAGGATTGGTCATCTAAGCTCAATGATGCCTTGTGGGCTTATCGAATTGCCTACAAGACTCCCATCGGTACCTCACCGTATCAGCTGGTCTATGGCAAGGCATGCCATTTGCCAGTTGAGTTTGAGCACAAGGCATTTTGGGGTAATAAAGAGTTGAATATGAGTTATACAGTAGCAGGTGATAACCGCCATGACCAGATCGCTGAGCTTAAGAACACCGTCTCCACGCGTATGAGAGCACGAAGCTTTATAAGGAACGCACCAAGAGAATTCATGACTCCCAATTGAAGACGATCAAGCAGTTCTACCCTGGAGATGAAGTCCGCTTATATAACTCTCGATTGAAGCTCTTCCCGGGTAAATTGAAATCCTGATGGTCCGGCCCTTATACCGTGGTGCGGTAGACATCTTTGTTCAGCGTCCTAATTAAATTGCATGATCAAGAACCGTTTATGGTCACCGGTCACAGGCTAAAGAGGTATCTGCAGGGATTAGCTGTTTCTCTCATCGACGTACACCACTTTACGTCAGAACCATGACACGAATCCAGGTATCGTCCAGCTCACAGGATGTTAAACAAGAGCACTTCGTGGGAGGCAACCCACAGATGGAGTCAGTTAGTTTTCATTTCGAGTCGTCTTCTTTTAAAACCATTTTGAAAAAAAAAACTGTCCGCCATTTTTCAAAGGAGTTTTCGCCAAAAACTCGGGTTTAAAAGCAGCCTGATCCTCCTGTTTCTCGGTTTCACAAACTCCTTGCCGAACACTCAGACTTCGCGGCGAAAACTTTTTGGTTTGTACAAGATTTTATGCCGAAAACTCAGACTTCGCGGTGAAAACTTTTGGTTTGTACAGGATTTTTTGCCGAAAACTCAACCCATTTTTCGTCGAAAATTTGATGTTTTCTGCCAGCTATATAACCCTGATTCATTCTTTATTTTTTCGTGTTTTCCCCCCGAAAAGCCAAACACCCCCCTCAGCTCAGTCTCCCTCCCTGTCCGCCGCCGCCGTCCAGCCCGCCATCAATCGCCGCAACGTCGCCGCCACCCCCGCCCCTGAACGCCACCTCCCCCTTCCTTGTTTGTTTTCAGCCTAGAGCCCTAGAGTCGGAACTCCACAGCTCCGGTTCCACCCAAACGAGTTTTTCAAGTTTTTTTTGTCAATTTCCTGGAGTTCCAATCGTTTTCTCGAGTCATGACTTCCCGGTTAGTTGTTCAACCCTTGATTTTAAATCTGTTGGCATTTCAGTTTTTGATTTTCGGCATGGTTGACTTTGGTTGACTTTTCAATTTTCCTCGAATTGCGTGTTTGCTGTTTTGGTGTAATCTGGCTAGACTTTGGAAATCTCTTTTGATCTTTTTGGCCTCGTGAATGGATTTCTGTGCAATCGTGCTAATGATTTCTCTCGTGCTCTGTGATTGTCGATCTGCGTTATTTTTCATGATTGATTGATTGAGTGCCGTTGTCTTCCCTGCATGCTGGCCGTTTCTTTTCTGCAATGCTTTGAAATTGTGATAACTCAGTTTGTCTGCTTACCCCCACTTACCCGCTTCGTTCCCTCCGAATAGTGGTTTCCGGCTAAGTGTGGGGTAGGATCCCTGTCATCTAATTCACAGCTCAGATAAGACCACCAGTGCAGATAGGGCGCAATGATCCTCGGCTCGACAGAACAGGGCTCAATCCTCCCGTCCACTCGCATCGTCTGCACCGATACCAGCAGTTGAGAACGTAGCCCCGCAGGTTGTCCCAGCCCCCACGATTCCCATCTCCTGTGCTCCTGCACCCACCAATGGAACCTTGCATCCTTTCATCACTGCCCTTGAGCCACACCAACTGGAGGTATATCAGAAGATCAAAGACATCCCGCCAGCAAAGGTAGCGATTCTCTCCTTGGATAGTTTCAAGAACTACAACCCGGTGTGGCACTCCAACATTAACCAGACACTTGACCTCACCGGCTTGCGATCCTTGACCACCCTCGGTTCGCCCTACCCTCTGGTCGCCCTTCAGGAGTTCTGGAGTAGTTTGAGCGCCACAGGCCACGACCAAACAGTCGTCAGAAGTTTGTTTCTTTCCGCCTCGGTGGTGTTCGATATGAGAAAACCATAAATGAGTGTTTTGACCCCCTGATTGGATCCACCCTTGGGTTCTCAGATGTCTACTCAATCACACATGAACTGTACCCTGAAGTTTTGAGGTTCATCTCAGGGCAGGAAGAGGCCACACCTATCTTCAACCCCACGGTAGGAGATCTCGCTCACCCCCACTTTAAATTCCTTCATTATGTTTGGTCACAATCTCTGCGCTATAGCAACAAGGCGGGACGTCACCATATCTCCCTGGAGGAGCTCGTATTGTTCCGTGTTGTGGAGGAAAGTGTTCGTCTCCACCCAGAGTGGTGGCTTGGACGGTTCTTCCACAAATGCACGACCACCAAGAAGCTTCCCTCTGAACTGTCGGGAGGTCCTTTCATTTCCTGTCAGATAGACAACCTCCAGATAGGCGACAAGTGGGGCCCTGACATTCCTCGCATTCCGGTTGAGCACATAGGTGCCGAGCTCGCAGTTCCACGAGGCATCGACCTTTCCGGTGGCCTCGACCATAGCAGGTCGATCCCTCGTCGGCCAGGAAGGGAGCCTCCACAGCCAGTGGCAACCCCGGTGCTTCACGTTCCTCTCCTAGAGCTTCCGCCTCCACCGCAACCACAGATGCCCAGTCGAGATTAATGAGCGGTTAGCGCGTATTGAGCAATGGCAACTCGACTACTATGCCGGTTCACTTTAATGGCAGAAGGATCGGGTGAGCATGAGGAGACACAAAATGTGATGTGAACCGCTGCAACCGTGGGTAGACGACCCTTGAACATCGCAAGTTGAGACCGTGCAACGAGGTAGAACCGTCGGGAACCGGGGGCGGATGAGGACTTTGACCCGTCAGCTATATAACAGCTGGGAACCAGAAGTATCAAGTCGTAGACGCCACCCAAGAGATGGATGCTCTTGATGATAAGTCGGGGCCTTCAGTATCGCAACATGCAGATACAATAAGGTTTCAAGAACATAGTTCTTTCAAAGGAGGTTGTTTATTTCATAAAAGTTGTGGTTACATAGGGTGGCCGGCGGCCTCTATTTATAGGTGAGGGAACAAGCTCTCCTCCCTAAAGTCTAATTCCTAATTAAGAATAGAATAAAGAGTCCTATTCCTAATTAGAATCCTAAAACCCCTAAATAAGCCTACTAAAAAGGAATAAAACATAAAATAATAGTTGTAGTCTTTAAAGCAGAATAAAAGACCTAAATTAGGTCAAAAACCCTAATCTGGCTCGGGCCGGTTGGGCGCGTGTGGCGGCCCGGTGGGCTTGACTGACCGGGCGGCGGCTTGCTTCGGGTGGCGGTTGCGGGCCTGGTGCTCCGGGGTTGTTCGGTGGCAAGGGTCTTGTCCAAAAGATATGTTCTTCGTGGCTGCTCCATAGAATTCCTCTGATCGGCCCGGCTGCCGGTCTAGGGCTAGGGGCTGTTCTCTCCTTGGGCTTTCTCCATTTTTGCTCGGGCCTTCTTCTTTAAGCTTCAGGTAGGCATCCAAGTAGTTCCTGATGTAGCTCTCCAGAGGTTGGATCGGCCTAAGTGTCACGCCTCGGGGCCAGGGACTCCATTTCTTCTCATGGCTCGGCTCAGGGTCATTCCTTGGAAGCTCTCCTCTCCAAGCCAGGTATTATAGGCTCTCTTCCTCCTATGCTCAGAAATGCTTCCACAGGGTCACTCAAGGAACCAGCTTCTTCTTCAGGGCTTCTGGATGTCAGGCTAAGAGCAGGTTGAGGTGGTTCTTCCTTGCTAGGGTTTAGATCCTTGGCCAGCAGCACGGCCTGGAATAGCATTCCATCTTGATGCTGCAGTTTTAGCGGTATCAAATAACTAACCTACCAAGGTAGACTAATCGTATTCTACTCGAGGTCTCTTCTTCTTGTCTACTCAAATATGTTGGCAAATTACTCAGGTTTAAACACAAGTTGCGCGTGGTGTGAGTTCCACGACTTCTAATCTAATTAAGCAGGAAAATAAAAGACAGAAAGATTAAAAGTTTGACTAACGAGAAGATAGACGAGCTTAGATTTCGAATCCCCCTTAGATCACCAAGGCAATGGACAATCACAGGACCAGCGGTTTTCAATTCTAATTCAATCGGTTTCTATACACCACCATAACTCCTT
This sequence comes from Linum lewisii, assembly GCA_034768395.1. Taxonomy (NCBI): domain Eukaryota; kingdom Viridiplantae; phylum Streptophyta; class Magnoliopsida; order Malpighiales; family Linaceae; genus Linum; species Linum lewisii. The sequence continues at coordinate 49,856,224 of CM068298.1, read as the reverse complement.
ACCCTTAGGTTTAAAACCGACGAACGTTCGCTCTATCGTTCTAACTACCAAGGTTAACTAGCCGCCCGGGTATGGTCGCCTCTCGCAATGACTTAATTAACTGGTGCAATTACTAATGATTTATGAGTTACTCTTGAAGAGGATTAACCCTAATCGGTTCCTATGAAAGGCACACTCCAATTATAAGGTTAACTGGTTGAATTGATGTTTTAAAGAGAGGCGAGCGTTCGCTTCTATCCTCAGCTTAACAAGAATCTAAACTAGGTGATCAAGGAAGACAAGTTTAAGCGCCAAAGCAGGGAATCGTCTAGCGACTAACCCTAGCTTGCAAAAACCTAATCTAGGTGATCAACCAGAAAAAAACATAAAAACAATGAAGAACAAAACAACCATGCAAAGAGAAACTGATTGAACTTTGAATCTAATTACCGCCGATCCGTGACCGCTTTAAAGCCCTGGGTCACTTAGGGTTCATCTAATCTAAGCTCTATGAGTTTAGTTACTCATAACGATGACAGCAGAATCAAAAGCAACAAAGGAAATCATCATACAGAGGAAGAACAGATAAGAACTGAAAAACCTAATTCTGACGACTCCGGCGAAGCTTCGATCTCCTAGATCTTTAACTTTAAGCTCCGAGCTCTCCGAGGTGGAAGGATGGCATCACGATCTCTCCACGGATCTTCGAACTCTCTAAACTCTATCTATCGACCCTAGAGTCGGCTGACTCTCAAAAGTCTGATTTGTGAAAATATAAATAATGATGTGTTTTTCCCTAGGCCACCGGTTTAAGTATTTATACTTAAATCCTAATTCAGCCGGATTTTGCCTGATATTTTCGCCAAAAATATTGAAGAATTTTCGGCAAAAATTCCTTTGTAAATGGATGGTCCGCCGGCTACTTTCTCCTGTAATTTTCGGTCCAACAGTTTTCGGTCGAAAACTTAGGGTTTTCGCCAAAACTTCCTTCAGTCGACATCAGTGATTTTGTGCTATATTTTCGCCGAAAATGCTAGGTATTTTCGGCGAAAATTCCTTTGTAAAATGGGCAGACTTTGGTTCGACTCGATTGACTCCTCGGATCGATTCTGGTGCAATTCCTTGAGGTTCCAACGCTTAGACAGCGTCCTTGGCTACTTTATTTGACGGCAAAACCTGTGCTTTCATAAAAACACTAGAAACCCATCAAATAGACCCAAAAAGGGCCAAAGTAACCAAATCAGTAGGAAATAGGGTAGTTGAGTGAATATTCACTATTTTTACCCCTAAAACCACGTGTCAAGCAAGGAAATGTCGCTTAAATGAGGCTGATAATCACGTCAAATCGAGTGTCATCAAAATACCCCACACTTAAGCTTTTGCTTGTCCTCAAGCAAACTGACCTAGAACACACTCAAATTCCCAAATGACACGAGATTAAAATGAGATTCAATTCTAACAATTTGGTTTAGACTGTTCCACGTAGAAAAAGTGACCTACACATGCAAGAACATCAACCAAACAAGTTTTCGATCTCACTAACTTCTGCACACTTCAAGTAGTGGTTTTAACAAAGCTCATTTCTTGGCAAAACAATTAATCATAATTAACCGACTACGATAACACCAATTCTAATCAAAAAGACTTTAAGCTCTAGCCATGATGAGGATGCGGAGGTAGGAAAAGTGACGTGGCTATTGACTCGACTTCATCCGTTTCTAGATCTGCACGTTACATGTTCTAGCTAGGACCGATTTAAACAACAATTTATTTCAAGTTTCGACTTTTTCCTTCAATTTATTTACTGCATACTAGTGCTCGATACCAAACACTTCACTTAGGTGTTGGACCTGCCTAGCTCACAGTATTTGTGCTTATGCTAGTGCTCAACCCGAACACTTCACTTAGGTGTCGGGCTTGCCTAGCGTTATTTTCAGCACTTTAAAGAACTTAACATTAATTTGAACAACTCAATTACTTGATTCAACAATTTAGCCACTTGGTCCTAGCTAGTTATAACTTTTTACACAAGATTTTGAATTGAATTTTCGTCTAATCTCAAGCCACAATCACAGGTGAACAAATATGGACTGAAAAACATGGGAGAAGCTAGCATTTATAATCTTAGAACGGTGTTATCAAGCTTTGTTATTAACAAGTCAATCAATTCAATTAATTCAAGTTCAACTACAAGAGTGATTTATGATCTGTTCTGACCTAGACTCATTTAATATCAGTTCTGACACGTTGGTTACAAATTCTAAGTGGAACAGTCTAGACGTCAATGTTCAAAATTGAAGTCAATTTAACATCAAAAGTCAAGAATTGAGCAATTCTATGCTAGACAAATTCAAAATTGAACCACGAAATCACAGAAAATCAAGCAAGATCATGCGTAATCCTAGCATCCTACCCCACACTTAAACCGTTCTGTGTCCTCACAGGACTAAACTAGAGTAGAGAAATACGAAGAACCTGGAAGGTGATGGTCGGTGTAGCGGATGAGCATGGAGAGTCCGGAGCGGAGTAGCTACTCAAGTTCCTACAAAAACAAAAACAACAAAAAGATCAAAAGGATACCGGGACAACTGCCCCGGATCCACACAGAAGAAAAGTGGATCGAGATCCGAAAAGAAGAAAGAAAAGAAATGGAAAGGATAGAAACAACCTGATCACTGTTCCGAGGGCGGGGGTGAAAAGCAGAAGTCAAAACCGGTATACATAGTCGGCGGAAAACACAAGATTTTCGGCGAAAATGATTGAAAATTTTTGGCGAAAATGTTTTGTAAAATCAAAATCCGGTTCGGCGAAAAGTTAAGTTGTTTTCGGTCGAGAAGTAGAAACAGGAGAACAGGCCGTTTTAAACACATATTTTCGGCGAAAATATGGGTGAATTTTCGCCGAAAATAATCTTGAAAATGGTCGGCAGTTTTTTTTTTAAACAGGGGCTTTAAAACAGAACGACTCAAAATGAAAACAACTGACTCCAGCCGTGGGTTGCCTCCCACGAAGCGCTCTTGTTTAACGTCCGTGAGCCAGACGATACCTGTTAGGGACCCCAACTTAGGAGTTCCTTGAAGTTAATCGTCTTCTTCAAGGACAGCGGTTGAGTGCGTGTAGCACTCCAGAAAGGTGATATAGCCGGTAGTGCTCCAATAGATCGTGGTTCTGGTTGGATGACCAGTTCTTCTTGAATTCTCCTACCGGAGGAGGAAAGAGGTAGTACGGCGCGGCATGGTCAATGAGCTCCATCTTCTCTACAGGTTGACTCGGCGGAAGTGTAGGTGAGGGTATCTCCTCAATCTCTATGTGCTCCTCTCCGGCTTCAACTTCAGGATGGATTGGCTTTATGTCTTCATCAACCACCACCGCCAAGGATTCTTCTAGCTCATAATAGTCATGGATAGGATCATCATCTTCTTCTTCGAACAGCTCTTGAGCGTCTTCTGTCATTAACTGCTTTGGTTGCTCGAGCTTGATGTCCGTCGCGAGATGAGCTTGTAGCATTGAAGAGATATTATCCAAGGCAGATTGGGTTCTTGACGAGCATTGTTGATGTTCATGAAGCATCTCTTGGTTATCTCTAGCGCCACTTTGATGCTCTTGTTGGTGTGTCTCTTGGTAACCTTGTAGCATTGAAGAGATTTTATCAAAGAGGGAGTCAAATCTCGCCGTTTGTTGTTGTTGTTGATGTAGCATCTCTTGGTAATCCTCAATATTCGGTGCTCCATTGACGAGCCACTCTTGGTACTGGTCATCCCACCTGTAATCCTGCATAATCAAAAATCAAAAGCACTACCCAGGTAAATCATGGAAATATGGAGGAAAATTAAATGGTAAGGCGGATAGGTAGAAGAATAATTTGCCAACTCTTCTTTCAAACAATTAGAAGAGTCCCCGGCAACGGCGCCAATTTGATGCTACAGTTTTAGCGGTATCAAATAACTAACCTACCAAGGTAGACTAGATCGTATTCTACTCGAGGTCTCTTCTTCTTGTCTACTCAAATATGTTGGCAAATTACTCAGGTTTAAACACAAGTTGCGCGTGGTGTGAGTTCCACGACTTCTAATCTAATTAAGCAGGAAAATAAAAGACAGAAAGATTAAAAGTTTGACTAACGAGAAGATAGATGAGCTTAGATTTCGAATCCCCCTTAGATCACCAAGGCAACGGCAATCACAGGACTAGCGGTTTTCAATTCTAATTCAATCGGTTTTCTATACACCACCATAACTCCTTACCCTTAGGTTTAAAACCGACGAACGTTCGCTCTATCCGTTCTAACTACCAAGATTAACTAGTCGCCCGGGTACGGTCGCCTATCGCAACGCTTAATTAACTGGTGCAATTACTAATGATTTATGAGTTACTCTTGAAGCGGATTAACCCTAATCGGTTCCTACGAAAGGCACACTCCAATTATAAGGTTAACTGGTTGAATTGATGTTTTAAAGAGAGGCGAGCGTTCGCTTCTATCCTCAGCTTAACAAGAATCTAAACTAGGTGATCAAGGAAGACAAGTTTAAGCGCCAAAGCAGGGAACCGTCTAGCGACTAACCCTAGCTTGCAAAAACCTAATCTAGGTGATCAACCAGAAAAAAACATAAAAACAATGAAGAACAAAACAACCATGCAAAGAGAAACTGATTGAACTTTGAATCTAATTACCGCCGATCCGTGACCGCTTTAAAGCCCTGGGTCACTTAGGGTTCATCTAATCTAAGCTCTACGAGTTTAGTTACTCATAACGATGACAGCAGAATCAAAAGCAACAAAGGAAATCATCATACAGAGGAAGAACAGATAAGAACTGAAAAACCTAATTCTGACGACTCCGGCGAAGCTTCGATCTCCTAGATCTTTAACTTTAAGCTCCGAGCTCTCCGAGGTGGAAGGATGGCATCACGATCTCTCCACGGATCTTCGAACTCTCTAAACTCTATCTATCGACCCTAGAGTCGGCTGACTCTCAAAAGTCTGATTTGTGAAAATATAAATAATGATGTGTTTTTCCCTAGGCCACCGGTTTAAGTATTTATACTTAAATCCTAATTCAGCCGGATTTTGCCTAATATTTTCGCCAAAAATATTGAAGAATTTTCGGCAAAAATTCCTTTGTAAATGGATGGTCCGCCGGCTGCTTTCTCCTGTAATTTTTGGTCCAACAGTTTTCGGTCGAAAACTTAGGGTTTTCGCCGAAAACTTCCTTCAGTCGACATCAGTGATTTTGTGCATATATTTTCGCCGAAAATGCTAGGGTATTTTCGGCGAAAATTCCTTTGTAAAATGGGGCAGACTTTGGTTCGACTCGATTGACTCCTCGGATCGATTCTGGTGCAATTCCTTGAGGTTCCAACGCCTTAGACACGTCCTTGGCTACTTTATTTGACGGCAAAAACCTGTGCTTTCACAAAAACACTAGAAACCCATCAAATAGACCCAAAAAGGGCCAAAGTAACCAAATCGGTAGGAAATAGGGTAGTTGAGTGAATATTCGCTATTTTACCACTAAACCACGTGTCAAGCAAGGAAATGTCGCTTAAATGAGGCTGACAATCACGTCAAATTGAGTGTCATCAAAATACCCCACACTTAAGCTTTTGCTTGTCCTCAAGCAAACTGACCTAGAACACACTCAAATTCCCAAATGACACGAGATTAAACTGAGATTCAATTCTAACAATTTGGTTTAGACTGTTCCACGTAGAAAAAGTGACCTACACATGCAAGAACATCAACCAAACAGTTTTCGATCTCACTAACTTCTGCACACTTCAAGTAGTGGTTTTAACAAAGCTCATTTCTTGGCAAAACAATTAATCATAATTAACCGACTACGATAACACCAATTCTAATCAAAAAGACTTTAAGCTCTAGCCATGATGAGGATGCGGAGGTAGGAAAAGTGACGTGGCTATTGACTCGACTTCATCCGTTTCTAGATCTGCACGTTACATGTTCTAGCTAGGACCGATTTAAACAACAATTTATTTCAAGTTTCGACTTTTTCCTTCAATTTATTTACTGCATACTAGTGCTCGATACCAAACACTTCACTTAGGTGTTGGACCTGCCTAGCTCACAGTATTTGTGCTTATGCTAGTGCTCAACCCGAACACTTCACTTAGGTGTCGGGCTTGCCTAGCTTTATTTTCAGCACTTTAAAGAACTTAACATTAATTTGAACAACTCAATTACTTGATTCAACAATTTAGCCACTTGGTCCTAGCTAGTTATAACTTTTTACACAAGATTTTGAATTGAATTTTCATCTAATCTCAAGCCACAATCACAGGTGAACAAATATGGACTGAAAAACATGGGAGAAGCTAGCATTTATAATCTTAGAACGGTGTTATCAAGCTTTGTTATTAACAAGTCAATCAATTCAATTAATTCAAGTTCAACTACAAGAGTGATTTATGATCTGTTCTGACCTAGACTCATTTAATATCAGTTCTGACACGTCGGTTACAAATTCTAAGTGGAACAGTCTAGACGTCAATGTTCAAAATTGAAGTCAATTTAACATCAAAAGTCAAGAATTGAGCAATTCTATGCTAGACAAATTCAAAATTGAACCACGAAATCACAGAAAATCAAGCAAGATCATGCGTAATCCTAGCATCCTACCCCACACTTAAACCGTTCTGTGTCCTCACAGGACTAAACTAGAGTAGAGAAATACGAAGAACCTGGAAGGTGATGGTCGGTGTAGCGGATGAGCATGGAGAGTCCGGAGCGGAGTAGCTACTCAAGTTCCTACAAAAACAAAAACAACAAAAAGATCAAAAGGATACCGGGACAACTGCCCCGGATCCACACAGAAGAAAAGTGGATCGAGATCCGAAAAGAAGAAAGAAAAGAAATGGAAAGGATAGAAACAACCTGATCACTGTTCCGAGGGCGGGGGTGAAAAGCAGAAGTCAAAATCGGTATACATAGTCGGCGGAAAACACAAGATTTTCGGCGAAAATGATTGAAAATTTTCGGCGAAAATGTTTTGTAAAATCAAAATCCGGTTCGGCGAAAAGTTAAGTTGTTTTCGGGGAGAAGTAGAAACAGGAGAACAGGCCGGTTTTAAACACATATTTTTGGCGAAAATATGGGTGAATTTTCGCCAAAATAATCTTGAAAATGGTCGGCAGTTTTTTTTAAACAGGGGCTTTAAAACAGAACGACTCAAAATGAAAACAACTGACTCCAGCCGTGGGTTGCCTCCCACGAAGCGCTCTTGTTTAACGTCCGTGAGCCAGACGATACCTGTTAGGGACCCCAACTTAGGAGTTCCTTGAAGTTAATCGTCTTCTTCAAGGACAGCGGTTGAGTGCCGTGTAGCACTCCAGAAAGGTGATATAGCCGGTAGTGCTCCAATAGATCGTGGTTCTGGTTGGATGACCAGTTCTTCTTGAATTCTCCTACCGGAGGAGGAAAGAGGTAGTACGGCGCGGCATGGTCAATGAGCTCCATCTTCTCTACAGGTTGACTCGGCGGAAGTGTAGGTGAGGGTATCTCCTCAATCTCTATGTGCTCCTCTCCGGCTTCAACTTCAGGATGGATTGGCTTTATGTCTTCATCAACCACCACCGCCAAGGATTCTTCTAGCTCATAATAGTCATGGATAGGATCATCATCTTCTTCTTCGAACAGCTCTTGAGCGTCTTCTGTCATTAACTGCTTTGGTTGCTCGAGCTTGATGTCCGTCGCGAGATGAGCTTGTAGCATTGAAGAGATATTATCCAAGGCAGATTGGGTTCTTGACGAGCATTGTTGATGTTCATGAAGCATCTCTTGGTTATCTCTAGCGCCACTTTGATGCTCTTGTTGGTGTGTCTCTTGGTAACCTTGTAGCATTGAAGAGATTTTATCAAAGAGGGAGTCAAATCTCGCCGTTTGTTGTTGTTGTTGATGTAGCATCTCTTGGTAATCCTCAATATTCGGTGCTCCATTGACGAGCCACTCTTGGTACTGGTCATCCCACCTGTAATCCTGCATAATCAAAAATCAAAAGCACTACCCAGGTAAATCATGGAAATATGGAGGAAAATTAAATGGTAAGGCGGATAGGTAGAAGAATAATTTGCCAACTCTTCTTTCAAACAATTAGAAGAGTCCCCGGCAACGGCGCCAATTTGATGCTACAGTTTTAGCGGTATCAAATAACTAACCTACCAAGGTAGACTAGATCGTATTCTACTCGAGGTCTCTTCTTCTTGTCTACTCAAATATGTTGGCAAATTACTCAGGTTTAAACACAAGTTGCGCGTGGTGTGAGTTCCACGACTTCTAATCTAATTAAGCAGGAAAATAAAAGACAGAAAGATTAAAAGGTTGACTAACGAGAAGATAGACGAGCTTAGATTTCGAATCCCCCTTAGATCACCAAGGCAACGACAAACACAAGACCATCGGTTTTCAATTCTAATTCAATCGGTTTCTATACACCACCATAACTCCTTACCCTTAGGTTTAAAACCGACGAACGTTCGCTCTATCCATTCTAACTACCAAGATTAACTAGCTGCCCGGGTACGGTCGCCTCTCGCAACGACTTAATTAACTGGTGCAATTACTAATGATTTATGAGTTACTCTTGAAGCGGATTAACCCTAATCGGTTCCTACGAAAGGCACACTCCAATTATAAGGTTAACTGGTTGAATTGATGTTTTAAAGAGAGGCGAGCGTTCGCTTCTATCCTCAGCTTAACAAGAATCTAAACTAGGTGATCAAGGAAGACAAGTTTAAGCGCCAAAAAAGGGAACCGTCTAGCGACTAACCCTAGCTTGCAAAAACCTAATCTAGGTGATCAACCAGAAAAAACATAAAAACAATGAAGAACAAAACAACCATGCAAAGAGAAACTGATTGAACTTTGAATCTAATTACCGCCGATCCGTGACCGCTTTAAAGCCCTGGGTCACTTAGGGTTCATCTAATCTAAGCTCTACAAGTTTAGTTACTCATAACGATGACAGCAGAATCAAAAGCAACAAAGGAAATCATCATACAGAGGAAGAACAGATAAGAACTGAAAAACCTAATTCTGACGACTCCGGCGAAGCTTCGATTAACTTTAAGCTCCGAGCTCTCCGAGGTGGAAGGATGGCGTCACGATCTCTCCACGGATATTCGAACTCTCTAAACTCTATCTATCGACCCTAGAGTCGGCTGACTCTCAAAAGTCTGATTTGTGAAAATATAAATAATGATGTGTTTTTCCCTAGGCCACCGGTTTAAGTATTTATACTTAAATCCTAATTAGCCGAATTTTGCCTGATATTTTTCGCCAAAAATATTGAAGAATTTTCGGCTAAAATTCCTTTGTAAATGGATGGTCCGCCGGCTGCTTTCTCCTGTAATTTTCGGTCCAACAGTTTTCGGTCGAAAACTTAGGGTGTTCGCCGAAAACTTCCTTCAGTCGACATCAATGATTTTGTGCATATATTTTCGCCGAAAATGCTAGGGTATTTTCGGCGAAAATTCCTTTGTAAAATGGGGCAGACTTTGGTTCGACTCGATTGACTCCTCGGATCGATTCTGGTGCAATTCCTTGAGGTTCCAACGCCTTAGACACGTCCTTGGCTACTTTATTTGACGGCAAAAACCTGTGCTTTCACAAAAACACTAGAAACCCATCAAATAGACCCAAAAAGGGCCAAAGTAACCAAATCGGTAGGAAATAGGGTAGTTGAGTGAATATTCGCTATTTTACCACTAAAACCACGTGTCAAGCAAGGAAATGTTGCTTAAATGAGGCTGATAATCACATCAAATCGAGTGTCATCAAAATACCTCACACTTAAGCTTTTGCTTGTCCTCAAGCAAACTGACCTAGAACACACTCAAATTCCCAAATGACACGAGATTAAACTGAGATTCAATTCTAACAATTCGGTTTAGACTGTTCCACGTAGAAAAAGTGACCTACACATGCAAGAACATCAACCAAACAAGTTTTCGATCTCACTAACTTCTGCACACTTCAAGTAGTGGTTTTAACAAAGCTCATTTCTTGGCAAAACAATTAATCATAATTAACCGACTACGATAACACCAATTCTAATCAAAAAGACTTTAAGCTCTAGCCATGATGAGGATGCGGAGGTAGGAAAAGTGACGTGGCTATTGACTCGACTTCATCCGTTTCTAGATCTGCACGTTACATGTTCTAGCTAGGACCGATTTAAACAACAATTTATTTCAAGTTTCGACTTTTTCCTTCAATTTATTTACTGCATACTAGTGCTCGATACCAAACACTTCACTTAGGTGTTGGACCTGCCTAGCTCACAGTATTTGTGCTTATGCTAGTGCTCAACCCGAACACTTCACTTAGGTGTCGGGCTTGCCTAGCTTTATTTTCAGCACTTTAAAGAACTTAACATTAATTTGAACAACTCAATTACTTGATTCAACAATTTAGCCACTTGGTCCTAGCTAGTTATAACTTTTTACACAAGATTTTGAATTGAATTTTTGTCTAATCTCAAGCTACAATCACAGGTGAACAAATATGGACTGAAAAACATGGGAGAAGCTAGCATTTATAATCTTAGAACGGTGTTATCAAGCTTTGTTATTAACAAGTCAATCAATTCAATTAATTCAAGTTCAACTACAAGAGTGATTTATGATATGTTCTGACCTAGACTCATTTAATATCAGTTCTGACACGTTGGTTACAAGTTCTAAGTGGAAAAGTCTAGACGTCATTGTTCAAAATTGAAGTCAATTTAACATCAAAAGTCAAGAATTGAGCAATTCTATGCTAGAGAAATTCAAAATTGAACCACGAAATCACAGAAAATCAAGCAAGATCATGCGTAATCCTAGCATCCTACCCTACACTTAAACCGTTGTGTGTCCTCACAGGACTAAACTAGAGTAGAGAAATACGAAGAACCTGGAAGGTGATGGTCGGTGTAGCGGATGAGCATGGAGAGTCCGGAGCGGAGTAGCTACTCAAGTTCCTACAAAAACAAAAACAACAAAAAGATCAAAAGGATACCGGGACAACTGCCCCGGATCTACACAGAAGAAAAGTGGATCGAGATCCGAAAAGAAGAAAGAAAAGAAATGGAAAGGATAGAAACAACCTGGTCACTGTTCCGAGGGCGGGGGTGAAAAGCAGAAGTCAAAACCGGTATAAATAGTCGGCGGAAAACACAAGATTTTCGGCGAAAATGATTGAAAATTTTCGGCGAAAATGTTTTGTAAAATCAAAATCCGTTTGGCGAAAAGTTAAGTTGTTTTCGGTCGAGAAGTAGAAATAGGAGAACAGGCCGATTTTAAACACATATTTTCGGCGAAAATATGGGTGAATTTTCGCCGAAAATAATCTTCAAAATGGTCGGCAGTTTTTTTTTAAATAGGGGCTTTAAAACAGAACGACTTAAAATGAAAACAACTGACTCCAGCCGTGGGTTGCCTCCCACGAAGCGCTCTTGTTTAACGTCCGTGAGCCAGACGATACCTGTTAAGGACCCCAACTTAGGAGTTCCTTGAAGTTAATCGTCTTCTTCAAGGACAGCGGTTGAGTGCCGTGTAGCACTCCAGAAAGGTGATATAGCCGGTAGTGCTCCAATAGATCGCGGTTCTGGTTGGATGACCAGTTCTTCTCGAATTCTCCTACCGGAGGAGGAAAGAGGTAGTACAGCGCGGCATGGTCAATGAGCTCCATCTTCTCTACAGGTTGACTCGGCGGAAGTGTAGGTGAGGGTATCTCCTCAATCTCTATGTGCTCCTCTTCGGCTTCAACTTCTGGATGGATTGGCTTTATGTCTTCATCAACCACCACCGCCAAGGATTCTTCTAGCTCATAATAGTCATGGATAGGATCATCATCTTCTTCTTCAAACAGCTATTGAGCGTCTTCTGTCATTAACTGCTTTGGTTGCTCGAGCTTGACGTCCGTCGCGAGATGAGCTTATAGCATTGAAGAGATATTATCCAAGGCAGATTGGGTTCTTGACGAGCATTGTTGATGTTCATGAAGCATCTCTTGGTTATCTCTAGTGCCACTTTGATGCTCTTGTTGGTGTGTCTCTTGGTAACCTTGTAGCATTGAAGAGATTTTATCAAAGAGGGAGTCAAATCTCGCCGTTTGTTGTTGTTGTTGATGTAGCATCTCTTGGTAATCCTCAATATTTGGTGCTCCATTGACGCGCCACTCTTGGTACTGGTCATCCCACCTGTAATCCTGCATAATCAAAACTCAAAAGCACTACCCAGGTAAATCATGGAAATAAAAAGGAAAATTAAATGGTAAGGCGGATAGGTAGAAGAATAATTTGCCAACTCTTCTTTCAAACAATTAGAAGAGTCCCCGGCAACGGCGCCAATTTGATGCTGCAGTTTTAGCGGTATCAAATAACTAACCTACCAAGGTAGACTAGATCGTATTCTACTCGAGGTCTCTTCTTCTTGTCTACTCAAATATGTTGGCAAATTACTCAGGTTTAAACACAAGTTGAGCGTGGTGTGAGTTCCACGACTTCTAATCTAATTAAGCAGGAAAATAAAAGACAGAAAGATTAAAAGGTTGACTAACGAGAAGATAGACGAGCTTAGATTTCGAATCCCCCTTAGATCACCAAGGCAACGACAAACACAAGACCATCGGTTTTCAATTCTAATTCAATCGGTTTCTATACACCACCATAACTCCTTACCCTTAGGTTTAAAATCGGCGAACGTTCGCTCTATCCGTTCTAACTACCAAGATTAACTAGCCGCCCGGGTACGGTCGCCTCTCGCAACGACTTAATTAACTGGTGCAATTACTAATGATTTATGAGTTACTCTTGAAGCGGATTAACCCTAATCGGTTCCTACGAAAGGCACACTCCAATTATAAGGTTAACTGGTTGAATTGATGTTTTAAAGAGAGGCGAGCGTTCGCTTCTATCCTCAGCTTAACAAGAATCTAAACTAGGTGATCAAGGAAGACAGGTTTAAGCGCCAAAGCAGGGAACCGTCTAGCGACTAACCCTAGCTTGCAAAAACCTAATCTAGGCGATCAACCAGAAAAGAAACATAAACAATGAAGAACAAAACAACCATGCAAAGAGAAACTAATTGAACTTTGAATCTAATTACCGCCAATCCGTGACGACTTTAAAGCCCTGGGTCACTTAGGGTTCATCTAATCTAAGCTCTACGAGTTCAGTTACTCATAACGATGACAACAGAATCAAAAGCAACAAAGGAAATCATCATACAGAGGAAGAACAGATAAGAACTGAAAAACCTAATTCTGACGACTCCGGCGAAGCTTCGATCTCCTGGATCTTCAACTTTAAGCTCCGAGCTCTCCGAGGTGGAAGGATGGCGTCACAATCTCCCCACGGATCTTTGAACTCTCTAAACTCTATCTATCGACCCTAGAGTTGGCTGACTCTCAAAAGTCTGATTTGTGAAAATATGAATAATGATGTGTTTTTCCCTAGGCCTACTTAAACCCTAATTCAGCCGGATTTTGCCTGATATTTTCGCCAAAAATATTGAAGAATTTTCGGCTGCTTTCTCCTGTAATTTTTGTTCCAAGAGTTTTCGGTCGAAAACTTAGGGTTTTCACCGAAAACTTCCTTCAGTCGACATCAGTGATTTTGAGCATATATATTCGCTGAAAATGCTAGGGTATTTTTGGCGAAAATTCCTTTGTAAAACGGGGCAGACTTTGGTTCGACTCGATTGACTCCTCGGATCGATTCTAGTGCAATTTCTTGAGGTTCCAACACCTTAGACACGTCCTTGGCTACTTTATTTGATGGCAAAAACCTGTGCTTTCACAAAAACACTAGAAACCCATCAAAAAGACCCAAAAAGGGCCAAGTAACCAAATCGGTAGGAAATAGGGTAGTTGAGTGAATATTCGCTATTTTACCCCTAAAACCACGTTTCAAGCAAGGAAATGTCGCTTAAATGAGGCTGATAATCACGTCAAATCGAGTGTCATCACCTCTCGTGGAGCCCTTCTACTTGGAAGGGAAGAACTTAGTCGATATTTTAGAGCGTACCTTGGCTTTAGGGCTTGAAGATGGCCTGTCCTAGGCTTTTTATGCCTTTTGTGAGGTCCTAGGGCCTTGTCTCGGCCGGGACCCTGGTGGGGTGTAGGAGTACCGGTTGGCATCAGGGCAGCATTGTTGGATCTCATCATTCCCCTCTTCTTGCCTTGGATTTGTCCCCAAATCCATCTCGGGTTCTCTCCTAGCACACATCACCCTCTTACAAACTTCAGCAACTTTATGGGACATGGTCGGGGAAGATTTAGTATCATCTTTAGACCTAGGAGTGTCACTTGAGTCAACTACGGACCAAGGCTCGGGTCCTTCAGCGCTTTCTCCATCATTCTCCAAGGCTCCTCCTCCTGAAAAACTATCAACAATAATATTAAGGCTCGAGGAGGTAGCGGGTGAGAGTTCCTCACTCATTTCTACATCCGGGTCAGCATCCGGATCTTTTTCACTCGGGGCAGCCCTTAGAATCCTTCGGGAGGTGGTCTCCCATTGAATCTTGGGTGCACAGGGGACCGTCGGTGAAGCGTCAGGCCGGGGCACGGGGATGCCGGAGGTGAACCAGGGCACATCGGGTAGAGTGGCGGCGCCGGGCAGTGGGGAGTTTGATGCGAACCGCCTCCTCTAGGAAGGGATCGACTCAACACCCAAAACTATATTATCAGCCCCACGAGAACCTAACCTTTGAAACCGCGGAGAACACTTGAAATCCACTAAGTATTGACTTAGGAACCCCAAGTGTTCGGTCGAATTCGGTGCCACAAACAAAGGATGAATGCCTTTGATGATAAACCGGTCTAGACGACGATCAATTCCAAGATGGTCGAACAGAGAATTGCATAATAATGCAAGAAGAAAACCGAAGTTTTGAGTGTTTATTGCTTTCAAAGTTGATTTTTACAATGAGGCTAGACACCTCTATTTATAGGTGAGGAAGGGAGAACAGGCTCTCCTTTTCCTCCTACGAAACTAACTATTAAACTAATAAAAAGAGTCCTAAAAAGGACTGAAATTCGGAGCCTTGTTTACTGATGACACTCGATTTGACGTGATTATCAGCCTCATTTAAGCAACATTTCTTTGCTTAAGACATGGTTTTTAGGGTAGAATAACGAATATTCAATCGATTGCCCTATCTTGTGCCATTCGTGTTACCTTGGCCCGTTTCGGGTCTATTTGATGGTTTTCTAGTGTTTTTGTGTTAGCATAGGTTTTTGCCATCAAATAAAGTAGCCATGGACGTGTCTAAGGCGTTGGAACATCGAGGAACTGAATCAGAATCGATCAAAGGGGCCAATCAAAGTCAAACAAAATCCTGCCCGATTACAAAGATATTTTCGCCGAAAATTACCTATTGATTTCGGCGAAAATAACATCACAAATCAACTGGTGCTGAGTCAAAGGAATTTTCGGCGAAATCGATCAAGTGTTCGAACCGAAAACTGAGTCCAGAGAAGAGCAAAAAATACCCCCTCATTTGCAAAGGAATTTTCGCCGAAAATTTCTCAAGAATTTTGGCAAAAATATTACAGGAATCCGGATCAGTTAGGGTTAAGTATAAATACTTAACCCGGCGGCCCAAAGAGGATATACCTCATAATTCACAAAATACAACTTTTCGAGATCAGAATTCAGAGAATCTTCTCAAGTTATGGAGCGAAGAGTTAGAGTTCGAAGAGCCGGAAAGAGATAGTGACGCCATCCCTTTCATCTCGGAGAACCGGAGCTAGGAGTGTTATCTACCGAAGATCGAAGTCTGTCAGAGTCCTAAATTAGGTTTTTTAGATTCTTTTCTGTTCTTCCTCTGAATGATGAACTCTCTGTTTGTCTTTGTTTCTTTTGTAATAATCATGAGTAGCTAAACTCGTTAGAGCTTAGACTAGATGAACCCTAAGTGACCCAGGGCTTTAAAGCGGTCACGGATCGGCGGTGATTAGATTCGAAATTCAATCAGTGTCTCATTCATGTTTGATTTGTTCTTCATTGTTCATGTTTCTTGTCTGGATTGATCACCTAGATTAGATTCTGGTTAAGCTAAGGATAGAAGCGAACGCTCGCCTAACTTTAGAACATCGAATTGAACAATTAACCTTATAATTGGAGCTTGCCTTTCGTAGGAACCGGTTAGGGTTAATTCACTGCAAGAGTAACTCATTAATCATTAGTAATTGCACCAATTAATTAAGTCGTTGCGAGAGGCGACCATACCCGGGCGGCTAGTTAATCTTGGTAGTTAGAACGGATAGAGCGAACGTTCGCCGGTCTTAAACCTAAGGGTAAGGAGTTATGGTGGTGTCTTAGTAATTGATTGAATGAGAATCGAAATCCGATGATCTGTTGATTGTCAATGCTCTGGGGAACGAAGGGGGATTCAAAGTCTAAGTTCGTCTGTCATCCTTGTTTTCAAACCCTAATTTCCAATCTGCTTTAGTTTAATTTTTTTAATGTCTCCGCATTTCGTAGATTTAGAAGTCGTGGAACTCACACCACGCACAACTTGCTTGCATTTGAGTATTTTGCCAGTTTTAAAGTAGTCAATCTTAGAAAACCCCTGGAATACGATCTACCCTAGCTTTTGTAGCTTTGTTAGTTATTTGTTTGAACGTCCGCATAACAACGACCGGACGGTTCACCAAATTGGCGCCGTTGCCGGGGACTTCTTTTGATTGTTTGAAAGAGGATCTGACAATTTATTCTTCTACTTTCCATGTTTCACCTTACCATCCTCTTTGATTTTACACTGGTTTTGTTTGTCTTTGTTATCTGTAGGTTTACAGGTGTATGCCTCACCGTCCTTGGACTCGCTCTCAAACCGAACAGGCTAAGAGCGCAGAGAGACTAGGCAGTTCTGCTACACCTCTACGATCAGAGATTCTAAAGAAAGGCAGATCCAATCCATTCATCACTCCGATCAAGATCGAGGAACCAAAGGAGAGTTCCTCATCTCCATCTTCACATGTACCTTCATCTTCATCCGCTTCATACACCGAGTCACTTTCACCTCCTCCATCTCCTACCATGGATGATAGATTACCACCACCACCACCAAATGGCGATCAACCGCCGCCGCCACCACCTGCACAGAAGAGTCTAGCAGACTATAACAAGCCGAGCGCAACTAGCGTTCGATCTGCCATTGCCATTCCGCGCATTGAAGGAGATCCTGACTATGAGATCAAGATTCCATTCTTGACTATGATCTCTAGGGATTTACAGTTTGAAGGCAGGCCCCTAGACAACCCGTGCACTCATCTTGCAGACTTCCTTGATCTCTGCAGCACTTTTAAGAGCGGAAACCTCGACAAAAACACTCTTTGTCTGAGAGCTTTCCGTTCTCTCTGAAAGGCCCTGCTAAGAGGTGGCTTACTGGCAAACCACCTGGTTATTACACTGATTGGGATACTCTGGCTCAGGACTTCGTTGAAGAATACTTCCCTCCGGCCAGAACAACCTCTATCAAGGACAGCATTGCCAGATTCTCCCAGAAAGAAGGAGAAAGCTTATATGATACTTGGAATCGATTCCAAGAATTTCTCTACACCTGCCCTCATCATGGATTCGAGAAGAGGCAGTTAGCTGAAATCTTTTCTCGAGGACTTCGAGAAGAATCTGCCAAGTGGGTCAATTCTCTAGCTGAAGGGGATTGCACTACATTAACACCTGAAGCTGCTTCTTCACTTCACAAACTGTGCTTCCAAGTCAAGGAACTGGGAACGACAATCTGAAGGTTCAAGGAGCAAGCTAGATCTCGAAGCTACAATTAAAGCAGAGGTAGAGAAGCATTTGAAGAATTCTTCCACACCGATAAAGCCGCCGGCAGCCTCTGTCTACGTTGCCGATTGCGAGTGGTGTGGAGCTTGCGCACATAGCGGAGGCCGTTGTCAGAATTTTGGTAAGGCAGAAGTCTGGTCTACCGAAGAGGTAAATTTCATTCAACAAGGCTTCGTTAATAATCAGAATGGTTATGCTGGCTACCGTAACTTCAGACAGCAAGGGAACTATCAAGACATACCTCCCTACAATGCTGGCACCAATTATAACCAGAACCAGAATAACCGCCCGGCTGGTCTAGCTCAGGATCAGAAGCCTAACCATCCGCCGGCAGGTGTCTACCAGCCGCCGCATCGCAATCCAGGTAATTATGGAACTGCTCCTAGCAATCGCCAGAATCAATATCTGAACAATACCTATCCAGGGCAGCATCATCAAAGAGAGAACAATGTCAGTGACCTGGATAAGAAGCTCAGCCAGATCATCACAAGACTCGATGATCATGACAGTCAGTTCAAGGCTCAAGCTCTTCTCAATCAAGAACAGATATCATCTGGACAAAGAATTGAGCAAGCCGTGAACAACATCTCGAGCATGCTAGCATCTGGTCGACCATTTGGCCAGCTTCCAAGCCAGACAGAGCCGAATCCGAGAAAGGAGCAAGCCAAAATGGTAACCGCTCGAAATCTCCCAAACTTAATTGCTGATGCTTATTCTGTCTTACGCAGGATCGCTGAAACTCTGGAGGAAGAAGAAGAACAGGAACCGGCGCCTAAGGAGGAAGATCCTCCTCTTGCACCGTACGTCGTGAAGCCTCCTTTTCCTAGAGCATTGCTGCCAAATGCAAGGATCGAGACTGGCATGAAGGGGAACAAGGAAGGATATCCTGACATTCGTATTAAGAAACCTGCCTCTCCATATCCAGCTAAGTTATCTGATCCTGGTTCTTTTACTTTGCCTTTGGTGATCAATGATGTTGAGATTGAACGTTGTTTAGTTGATCTAGGAGTGATGGAACCGTCGTTGTGCTGAGCTGGTTCGATCAAATAACTATCAAGCTCAAGAGCTAGGATAGATCGTATTCCACTAGCCTTCAATTGATTGGCTACTTCAGAACTAACAAATTACTCAAGGGAAAACACGTTGCGCGTGGTGTGAGTTCCACGACTTCTAATTCTAAGGAATGCAGAAAAATTAAAACAAATTAAACTAAAGCAGATTGAGAATTAGGGTTTTGAAACAAGAACGACAGACGAACTTAGACTTTGAATCCCCCTTCGTTCCCTAGAGCATTGGCAATCAACAGATCAACGGATTTCGATTCTTATTCAATCAATTACTAAGACACCACCATAACTCCTTACCCTTAGGTTTAAGACCGGCGAACGTTCGCTCTATCCGTTCTAACTACCAAGATTAACTAGCCGCCCGGGTACGGTCGCCTCTCGCAACGACTTAATTAATTGGTGTAATTACTAGTGATTAATGAGTTACTCTTGCAGTGAATTAACCCTAACCGGTTCCTACGAAAGGCACACTCCAATTATAAGGTTAATTGTTCAATTCGATGTTCTAAAGTAAGGCGAGCGTTCGCTTCTATCCTTAGCTTAACCAGAATCTAATCTAGGTGATCAATCCAGACAAGAAACATGAACAATGAAGAACGAATCAAACATGAAAAAGAACTGATTGAATTTCGAATCTAATCACCGCCGATCCGTGACCGCTTTAAAGCCCTGGGTCACTTAGGGTTCATCTAGTCTAAGCTCTAACGAGTTTAGCTACTCATGATCATTACAAAAGACACAAAGACAAGGAAAGAGTTCATCATTCAGAGGAAGAACAGAAAAGGATCTGAAAAACCTAATTCAGACGACTCTGACAGACTCCGATCTTCGGTAAGTTGCACTCCTAGCTCCGGTTCTCCGAGATGGAAGGGATGGCGTCACGATCTCTATCCGGCTCTTCGAACTCCAACTCTTCGCTCCCGAACTTCAGAGAAAACTGATCTCGAAAAGTTCTGCTTTTCGAATTATGAATTGTATGTTATGTGTTCTATCTTTTTGGCCGCCGGATTAAGTATAAATACTTAACCCTAGTTGGGCCGGGCTGAGCTGTTATTTTCGCCGAAACCATAGGAGTAGTTTCGGCGAAACTGGCTTGTGTAAATGGCCAGTTTTCTCTTGCCTTGCATTTTCGGTCCAAGAGTTGATTGATTTCGCCGAAGACATGCTTTGACTCGGCACCAGTTGATTTGCACTATTGATTTCACCGAAGATGCAAGCCTGTTTTCGCCGAAAATGCAAGTGTGAATGGGCAGATATCGGCTTGAACTTGATCGACTCCTTTGATCGATTCCGGTTTGATTTCTCGAGGTTCCTACGCCTTAGACACGTCCATGGCTACGTTATTTGACGGCAAAAACCCTGCTAACACAAAACACTAGAAAACATCAAATAGACCCGAAACGGGCCAAGGTAACACAAATGGCACGAGATAGGGCAATCGATTGAATATTCGTTATTCTACCCTAAAAACCATGTCTTAAGCAAAGAAATGTCGCTTAAATGAGGCTGATAATCACGTCAAATCGAGTGTCATCAAGGAGCGTTGTTAATGTCATACCTATGAGCCTGTTGAAAAGCTAAACCTAGGAGAACTTGAACCGCCTAGTATGCAACTCGTCTTTGCTGATAGATCACTTAAAACCCCTAAGGGAGAGATTAAAGACGTTGTCACTAAATGTGGTCCGTTCACGTTCTTAGCTGACTATGTGATTATGGATACTAGTACAGATGATTCTACCATACTCATAGGTCGACCTTTCATGGCTACTACTGGAATGAATATTAACGTTCCAAATGGTTCTTTAACTCTAAGGGTCGGTAAAGAAACGAAAACGTTCCGTCTTAAAGATGGCATGAAATATGACTCTAGGAATGAAGAATCTCACTGCCTAGTTGTTGAAACTGTGGAGTTGACTCCGGTCAACTCCATTACTAATGCTTCTTCCAGTGTTTCTAGATCAGTTGTTGTTGCAGATATTAAACAGGTTATTAAGAAGAAGCCAGAAACTTCGGTTCAGAATCCGCTCAAAAAGAAGAAGAAGGAACTGCAAGCCTCTTCTAAGCCACCGAGCACTAAACTGAGCAGACCTTGGGGAAAGAACAAGAAGACGAAGACCCAAATGGTCTGGAGGCCAAAAGTTCGTCGTCTTCCACCGAGCCAGCTGCACCACCAATTAGTTCGAGAAACCGGCGCCGAAACAAGTATGGAAGGAGAAGCCGAAAGCATCTCCTAAGGAAATACTGACGATCACCGATCCTGGTGATACCAAGCCGAAGATAAAAGAAAAGAAGAAGCCGACAGTCCTCATTCCTTCCATCTTAACACTCAAGAAGGATGATCTCTCCAGAGAACTGTTCGGACCGTTCAAGTTCGTCGATCATCTTCCCGATGGACGTACCAAGCTTTTGCATGCAAACGGGAAGAGATTTACGCTTACCGGAGAAGTCCCGAAGCTGTACTTCATGAACTCCGACACAAGCGTTAAGGAGAATCTAAGTTGGGATGTCTCCTAATACCGTCCAGGTATCTCCAGCTCAAGGACGTTAATAAAAGAGCGCTTCGTGGGAGGCAACCCACGGCTGGAGTCTGTTTTTAATTATTGTCGAACTTGGTATTTTAGAGTTGGTTCTGGGGAGCCAAAAGTGTCAGTTTGTTTGATTTATTATTTTTCATGTAGAGTCTGTGTGTCATAGAGTCAGTCGCAAGTTGATTGAGGTCGTTCTGATTTTTGTAGATTTAACTGTGATTTTCTGAAGTTTGGCTGGATTTACGAAATATTGTCACCCGAGTAGTTCAAAATTTTCGGCGAGACCACCCCATTGTTTCGGCGAAATCGCCTTTTGGTTTTCACTGAATCTCCCTGTTCTTATTTTCGGTTCGAAAAGCTGTTTGTTTTCGGTGAAACGATTTTTGAAGACCAACAGCCATTTTAATTAAAATTTTCGGCTAAACCATATGGTTATTTTCGGCGAAATTACCTTCGAAAACCCGGCAGTGCATTTGAACTGAAATTTTTGGCAAACCACCCTCTTATTTTCGCCGAAAACTCTTTTGAAAATCACCCAAACTTCCCATTTAAAATCCGGATTTAACATCCTCTCTCTCCTTCTTTCATTTTCGTTCAAACACCCGAAAAACCCCCTCCCCTTTTCGTTTTCAAATCATCGCGCCGCCCCTCTTTCAAACTGCCATTTTCCGCCGGCCGTCACCATCGCCGACCACCGCTGCTCAACTCCCCTTCCAATTCCGATTGATTTGAGCCCTAGAACATTCAAATCGGAGCTCTACAGCTCCAGTTCTCCGAAACCCTTGTTTTCAGAGTTATTCACCGATTCCTCTCAACTCGTTCATTTTTAGCAGTCATGACTTCAAGGTAAGTTGTAGAACTTTTCAATACGAATCTTTTGACATATGGATTGCTGAATTTCGTCGGGTTGACTTTCGGTTGACTTTTCGGGTTTGCCTCGTTTTGCGTGCCGACTGTTTTCGTGTGAACTAGGTTAGCTGAACTTGTAGAACTGTTCTAGCATGCTTAGGGAGTTCCGTGCTTAATTTCCATATCATTTGATCATGTGTTGCTATGCATACGATTAATTCCTTGTTATGTTGACTTGTGTGAAATGTCGTTTGACCATAAATTTTATTTGATCGTTTGGCTGTCGTATGTGTTCTTTCTCGTTCATAGTATCGTGCTTGCCATTTGAGATCATATTTTACCGTCATTCTCCAAGTTATGATAGTCTTGCCATGATTAGAGTTCAATATGCTTAAATGTTGACTTTCTAAATGTCGGTTTGACTTTTTGAACTCTGATTGTGCTTATCCGATTCTGGCTGTTCCTAAGTATGTATTTTACTGTCTATGATTACCGGTTACTCCGCTTTGCTTACCCCACTTAGTTTCCCTCATTTCTTTGTGAAATTGAGTTTTTCTACTAAGTGTGGGGTAGGGTTTTAGTTGACTAATTTGGTTTCATTCTGGTTTAGGAACACCACTTTTGAGCGCAGGACTAAGGCGCGACTTGATGGCGCCTCGAGCTCAGGAGCTGCAGCTCCCGTCACACCCGCCGTTCTGGGTCCTCCACCCGCACTACCTCGCCGGGCTGGATACCATCGCACTATCGCCCGTCTACCTGACTTCTACTTCGAGTGCTTCCAGAAGCTCGAGCACGTTCGGGGAGCTGACGTGCGCCCTCTGTCCATGGAGTCCCTCTTCGATCACGACGAGGACTACCAACGGAATGTGCATGACGCCCTCTGGAGCCACATGACAGGCGTGCCTGGCGATCGCCTCTGGGACGAACAACTCAGTTAAGTCGCTCTCTCACCCTCTCTTTAAATTTATTCATATGGTTTGGCGTAGATCCCTTTTATATGTACCCGGCAAGAATCGCCACCATATCCTCAAGGAGGAGCTCATGCTTCTCCGAGCCATCCGAGAGAGCTACCCTCTACACCCCGGCTGGGTGCTGGCTCGCATCTTCCCCAGAAGACCAGGAGGAAGACGCCACCTCGTAGACTCCTGGGGGCAACTTCATAGGACAGCTCATCCTCTCCTTCGGCATCAACCATGAATATGGCCCGAACATTCCACGACACCGAGTTAGGACCGTTGGAGGAGACTTGGCGGTTGAGTACGACTTAGAACTCGACCTCAGCCCCCATGTAGCAGCAGATCCTCCACTCCAGCCTGTGGTCGAGTCGGAGAGAAGTCACACAGCCAGCCACCGCCAGAATTCCAAGACTATATACCCTCGCCACACCATCAGGTAGGGTATGCTCACCAGTCGCCGCCGCACATTCCCGATCCATACCAGATGCCTCCCCAGCAGCCCGACACCACCCCGCGGATGTTGGTGAGTTGTACGAGCGACTGCAGGAGTGGCGCATCACTGACAACGCACACTCAAGAGGCGCGATGGACTATTATGCAGCAACATATGCGCCGTGCCGACAGGCGATATGAGGCACAATGGCGTGGCAACGCCAGCTCGGCGAATTTCTCCACTTTCCACCTCCCGGTTCACCGGACCAGCAGTGATCGGGTTGTATTCCTTTTCTGGTGTCTTCTTTTTATTTATTCTTTTCGGATTTCGGTCCAACTTTTTTTGTATGTGGATCCGGGACACTTGTCCCGGTTTCCTTTTTATGTTTTATTTGTTTTTGTTTTGTAGGCAGTTGGGAGATTCCCTTTGCTTCCTTGGGTAGATTCCCTCTGCTCCGAGGACCCGTGCTCATCCCCTACACCAATCATCTCGGTCCAGGTTCTTCTACTTCACTCTAAACTCTAGAATTAGTCCTGTGAGGACACAGTCCGATTTAAGTGTGGGGTAGGATGCTAGAGAACCTTGCATGAACTTGATTGCCCTTGATTGTGTTTTGTGTGTGCCTCGTGATTCCATTCCAGTCTCTCTAGCATTATAATGGCTCAGTTCTTGATTTTTGATGTTAAGTTGTTGTTCAACCCTTCATAATGATGCTTAGACTGATTAACCTAGAACTTGAGAACCAACTTGTATACTTTGATGCTAAATTGCCTGGTCAGAACAGAATTTTGAAATCACACTTGTAGTTTGTAGCCTTGATTGCATGAAAATGACCGAATCCGACTAGCAAACCAACTGTGAGCTTTTGATCCATTGCACGTAACTTGCAATTTAAGTTCTTTCTGAGTGGTTTTCTGTTTACTTGAATGAGTTAGAATTTGCATGAGACCTACTCGAGACCACACGATGACACGAGTTCTAGAAGGATAGGGGCACCTAGATTCAGCTACTAAGCCAGATAGCCTACCAAACGATAAAATCCACTAGGTTTAGACCCTTGAGCTTCGGGCCCGTTCTTTCGGTTCGATAATACATTACAGCCATTTCCCATTTCTTTCATTCCCCGTTGATCCCCTGTGGTTGTAGTTCTAGATTGACCTACTGGAAGTCGGTTTGTGGTAACTTGCCTATAGCATTAAACAGGTGGTCTTAGCTAATATGTCCAGACGTGTAAACCCCTCTAGCAACTAAAAGAAAATCGGCACAAAAGAAAAAAAAGTGAAGTAAGAAAAGAAGAAAATTTCGAAAAAAAAATGAATGAAGAAAAGAAAAATCAGAAAAAGTTCAAAGTTTTTACTTCAATAAAACGTTCTTCTCCCTACAAATGGAAGAACGAAGTCAAAAGAAAAGTTCAAAAGAAAGAAAAGAAGAAAAAAAAAATTGTGTAAAGAAAAAGAATAAGTGCTAGGTTGCTTGAGGGTATCATAGGACGAGCGTTCATTATTCCACCCGTGTTTGGTTAGACGGTAGGAAGCCATAGATTAGATTCGAGGGAAGTTAGTCGAAAGCTACACCGCACAAAGCCATCATCATACATTCCCATCATCCATCTCATTATAAACCCGAGTAGTGTAGATTTCATTACGGTCCTAGCAGGGAAGTCCTTCTTGACTAGATACTCGTGTTGTCACAGTGGTGGAGATGTGGTCGAAATGCAAACCTATGACAGAATTCGGTAACAGAAAATGATCGAGAGCATAAACACGTCCTTAGACACAGAGAGTGAGAGTTCCCATTGTACTATATATATCCTGTGTGAGGAGTTTGGTCGGTCAGGTCAAATTCGTGCATGATTGGTTGCTAATTACTTGTCGTGTGTAGTTTATTAGTGAGACCAGGTAGTCTGGCTGATCTGTATGCATGTTAGGTTTCTTGTTCTAGGATCGAGCTGTCTAATAATTCATTGTGTTTGATTGAGCTCCAATTTAATCGATCTTATCATTTATGAACATGAGCGTTTCTATTCAGTTTGCTTGAGGACAAGCAAAAGCTTAAGTGTGGGGTATTTGATGACACTCGATTTGACGTGATTATCAGCCTCATTTAAGCGACATTTCTTTGCTTAAGACATGGTTTTTAGGGTAGAATAACGAATATTCAATCGATTGCCCTATCTCGTGCCATTCGTGTTACCTTGGCCCGTTTCGGGTCTATTTGATGGTTTTCTAGTGTTTTTGTGTTAGCACAGGTTTTTGCCGTCAAATAAAGTAGCCATGGACGTGTCTAAGGCGTTGGAACATCGAGGAACTAACCGGAATCGATCAAAGGGGCCAATCAAAGTCAAACAAAGTCCTGCCCGATTACAAAGATATTTTCGCCAAAAATTACCTATTGATTTCGCGAAAATAACATCACAAATCAACTGGTGCTGAGTCAAAGGAATTTTTGGCGAAATCGATCAAGTGTTCGAACTGAAAACTGAGTCCAGAGAAGAGCGAAAATACCCCCTCATTTGCAAAGGAATTTTCGCCAAAAATTCTTCAAGAATTTCGGCGAAAATATTAGAGGAATCCGGATCAGTTAGGGTTAAGTATAAATACTTAACCCGGCGGCCCAAAGAGGATATACCTCATAATTTGCAAAATAAAACTTTTCGAGATCAGAATTCAGAGAATCCTCTCAAGTTCTGAAGCGAAGAGTTAGAGTTCGAAGAGCCGGAAAGAGATAGTGACGCCATCCCTTTCATCTCGGAGAACCGGAGCTAGGAGTGTTATCTACCGAAGATCGAGGTCTGTCAGAGTCGTCTAAATTAGGTTTTTCAGATTCTTTTCTGTTCTTCCTCTGAATGATGAACTCTCTCCTTGTCTTTGTTTCTGTTGTAATAATCATGAGTAGCTAAACTCGTTAGAGCTTAGACTAGATGAACCCTAAGTGACCCAGGGCTTTAAAGCGGTCACGAAACGGCGGTGATTAGATTCGAAATTCAATCAGTTTCTCATTCATGTTTGATTTGTTCTTCATTGTTCATGTTTCT
This sequence comes from Linum lewisii, assembly GCA_034768395.1. NCBI lineage: Eukaryota > Viridiplantae > Streptophyta > Magnoliopsida > Malpighiales > Linaceae > Linum > Linum lewisii. The sequence continues at coordinate 49,829,587 of CM068298.1, read as the reverse complement.
TGTATGGATTGATCACCTAGATTAGATTCTGGTTAAGCTAAGGATAGAAGCAAACGCTCGCCTTACTTTAGAACATCGAATTGAACAATTAACCTTATAATTGGAGCGTGCCTTTCGTAGGAACGGTTAGGGTTAATTCACTGCAAGAGTAACTCATTAATCATTAGTAATTGCACCAATTAATTAAGTCGTTGCGAGAGGCGACCGTACCCGGGCGGCTAGTTAATCTTGGTAATTAGAACGGAGAGAGAGCGAACGTTCACCGGTCTTAAACCTAAGGGTAAGGAGTTATGGTGTTGTCTTAGTAATTGATTGAATGAGAATCGAAATCCGCTGATCTGTTGATTGCCAATGCTCTGGGGAACGAAGGGGGATTCAAAGTCTAAGTTCGTCTGTCATCCTTGTTTTCAAACCCTAATTTCCAATCTGCTTTAGTTTAATTTTTTTAATTTCTCTGCATTTCGTAGATTTAGAAGTCGTGGAACTCACACCACGCACAACTTGCTTGCATTTGAGTATTTTGCCAGTTTTAAAGTAGTCAATCTTAGAAAACCCCTGGAATACGATCTACCCTAGCTTTTGTAGCTTTGTTAGTTATTTGTTTGAACGTCCGCATAACAACGACCGGACGGTTCACCATTTACCAAGGAAAAGACTCCTTCCTAAACAAAACACTAAAAGAGAAAAAGTGGAAATTCCTAAAAAACAGCTAAACGGGTTCTGGAATTATGGGCCGAATAAATACCAAACAAATTCCTAAAATTCTGATCTTTTGCAGATCCGTAGTAGACTCCATGGGATACAACTTTCATGTTGGACATCAGTCCAAATTACTGTCTCCAAGTAGCCCATATTCGTCAATCCTTGTCGACTAGGAATCTGTCCAGAAATCCGGGTTTGGCCCTTGTTCACTTTAGTTCTGGCCAGTAGCTTCTTAGTCGTGGGCTGAACTCTTGGCTCTCCTCCAAGGTTGGATTCTCCTTGATCCTCTCCTCTTGGATCAGGCTCAGGTGGTGGCCTGATCACAGCTCCTTGCTTGGCCTTCCTCGGATCAGCATCCGAGCTCCACTCCTTGATGCTTAGGCCAAGCATCACTAGGACTTGTTCTAGCCCTATCTCCTTCAATACACCTCCAAATCGAGCTCCGTTTGTTGGAGGGTGCTCCTGAGGCTTCAAACTATCCAGGACAGTTGGAATTTCCCAAAAGGCACGGGCCAATTATTGGCTGGGCCAAAAGTGCTTCTCTGTGGCATCCGGGCACGGGCTCGGCTCGGGTGTCGGGCTTAGCTCTCGGCCTTCTTCAATTCTGTCCAGGCCTTTTGAGTTCTGCTCCAAGCCTTCTTCCAAGAGTACCTTAGGGATGTCTTCAGGTAGGTCTTTGCTCCGGGGGCCCGTGGGAGTTGGCCTGGGGCCTAGACTTGGTGCTAAGCTCGGTTCGGGGCCCGGGTCGGGGCTTGGTGTCAGCATCAGCTCCTGGCGTGTCATTAATCTGGCTCTGTCTGGAGAAGGAGCTGGCATTGGATCCTGGCTGAGGATCAGCATCCTCCCAGGGGTGTCCTCTAGATCCGGGGCTTCGGCTCTCCTAGGCTCCGGTGCTGGTGTAGGCTTGGAGCCGGTGTAGTCTTGGGCCGGCATCAATGCTAGGGCCGGATCGGCATCAACCTCAAGGCTTGATGGTGGGGCTCCTAGTATACGACCTTTCTTTTCCAATAGAGGAAATCCTCTCCGGTTCTCTTCGTTAGTTCCGCCATCCCATGTTAGCATGGGGAGGTTCGAGCCTGGCGCCCGTGGTGGCGTGTCCACGCCGGCCTTGGTGACCAGGGTCACATCATTCCCTCTTCTTGAAAAGGATTCGTCCTCGAATCCATACCTGGTGCACCATTAGAAAATTTAAGAATAACTACTAGGGCGTGTAGGACTTGACCTGGTAGTTTCTCGGCTCTCCAAGGGTGTTCGGGCCGTACCGGGGCTGGTACGGGTGCTCGGGGCTCGGGCCTGAGGTCTTCGGGCCATACCGGGGCTGGTATGGGGGCTCCGGCTCGGGCGTCGGGCGCTGGTCGGGCGCTGGTGCCTGGTCGGGCGTCGGGGGCTGCTCGGGCGCTGGGCGCCGTCGGCGCTAGTGGCTGCTCATGCGCTGGGCGCCGGTCGGGCGTTGGTGGCTGGTCGGGCGCCGGGGCTAGGCATTGGGGGCCGGTGCTGGGCGCTGGGCGCTGGGCGCTGGGGTGCCGGTGCTGGGCGCTCGGGTGCTGGTGCGGGGGCTGGGGCCGGGGCTGGCGCTGGTGCTGGGGCTGGCCCTTGTGCTGGCACTGGTGCTGGGCAGGCACTGCGCCGAGTGTGCTGGCTCGGGGCAGGGCTGATGCTGGTCCGGGGCAAGCCTGATGCTGGTCCGGGGCAGGGCTGATGGTGGTCCGGGGCAGACCTGGTGCTGGTCCAGGGCAGACCTGATGCTGGTCCGGGGCAGACCTGATGCTGGTCCGGGGCAGACTTGATGCTGGCCTAATTCTGGCGCCATAGCCCTCTTCTTCTATTTTCTCCGGTCTTTCCACCATTGCTCGTTTGTTGGGGCAGGCTCTCACCGTGTGATCTCTTACTTGGCACTCATTACAAATAATCCCACTCAAAGGGTTAGTAGGTTTATAGATACCTTGTGTGGTTCGGCTCGGCCTTCCTTGATTTAATGTCTGGGCTGGGACTTGAGATATTCCAGCTCTATTCGTCCATGCTCTCCTTGGCCGTAGGCATTCTTCTTCATGAGGAACTCCAAATTGCTCCATGAGTCGGGTGACGCTTTGAACCATGGCAGCCACGTGTGCCTCCATTGCATTGAGCCTCTCGTCTTCCATGATTAGTACAAGAAGCAACCCTTCTACAAGACAAACCCTAGATCTACTAGGAAAAGAATATGTAGACTAAAATCCTAAACCAACTAGGAAAAGGATAAAAGAATCAAGTTCTAATCCAACTAGGTAACAACTATTACAACGAAAAATAAGAACTTGGCAAGGGTGGCCTTGCTAGATTTTATGTTTTTTTTTCTACTCTTCTTTTGTGTATTTTTCTTTGATAGCTTGATCGGCCACCAATATTTGCTTGCCTTACAATTGAAAGACTCGAAATAGAAGAACTAAGAAGATGAAGATTTTCGAAGCAATTTTCTAAGAACAAGAAAAGTAAAGGATATGGATCCAAGAATGAACCTGGAAACTAGGATAGATGTGGTCCAAGAGTTGAACCGTGCTCTGATACCAGCTGATGCGAACCGCCTCCTCTAGGAAGGGATCGACTCAACACCCAAAACTATATTATCAGCCCCACGAGAACCTAACCTTTGAAACCGCGGAGAACACTTGAAATCCACTAAGTATTGACTTAGGAACCCCAAGTGTTCGGTCGAATTCGGTGCCACAAACAAAGGATGAATGCCTTTGATGATAAACCGGTCTAGACGACGATCAATTCCATGATGGTCGAACAGAGAATTGCATAATAATGCAAGAAGAAAACCGAAGTTTTGAGTGTTTATTGCTTTCAAAGTTGATGTTTACAATGAGGCTAGACACCTCTATTTATAGGTGAGGAAGGGAGAACAGCTCTCCTTTTCCTCCTACGAAACTAACTATTAAACTAATAAAAAGAGTCCTAAAAAGGACTGAAATTCGGAGCCTTGTTTACCAAGAAAAAGACTCCTTCCTAAACAAAACACTAAAAGGGAAAAACTGGAAATTCCTAAAAAACAGCTAAACGGGTTCTGGAATTATGGGCCGAATAAATACACAAACAAATTCCTAAAATTCTGATCTTTTGCAGATCCGTAGTAGAATCCATGGGATACAACTTTCATGTTGGACATCAGTCCAAATTCTGTCTCCAAGTAGCCCATATTCGTCAATCCTTGTCGGACTAGGAATCTGTCCAGAAATCCGGGTTTGGCCCTTGTTCACTTTAGTTCTGGCCCGTAGCTTCTTAGTCGTGGGCTGAACTCTTGGTCTCCTCCAAGGTTGGATTCTCCTTGATCCTCTCCTCTTGGATCAGCTCAGTGGTGGTGATACGCTCCTTGCTTGGCTTCCTCGGATCAGCATCCGAGCTCCACTCCTTGATGCTTAGGCCAAGCATCACTAGGACTTGTTCTAGCCCTATCTCCTTCAATACTCCTCCAAATCGAGCTCCGTTTGTTGGAAGGTGCTCCTGAAGCTTCAAACTATCCAGGACAGTTGGAATTTCCCAAAAGGCACGGGCCAATTGTTGGCTGGGCCAAAAGTGCTTCTTTGTGGCATCCGGGCACGGGCTCGGCTCGAGTGTCGGGCTTAGCTCTCGGCCTTCTTCAATTCTGTCCAGGCCTTTTGAGTTCTGCTCCGAGCCTTCTTCCAAGAGTACCTTAGGGATGTCTTCAGGTAGGTCTTTGCTCTGGGGGCCCGTGGGAGTTGGCCTGGGGCCTAGACTTGGTGCTAAGCTCGGTCTAGGGCCCGGGTCGGGGCTTGGTGTCAGCATCAGCTCCTGGCGTGTCATTAATCTGGCTCTGGCTGGAGTAGGAGCTGGCATTGGATCCTGGCTGAGGATCAGCATCCTCCCAGGGGTCTCTTCTAGATCCGGGGCTTCTGCTCTCCTAGGCTCCGGTGCTGGTGTAGGCTTGGAGCCGGTGTAGTCTTGGCCCGACATCAATGCTAGGGCCGGATCGGCATCAACCTCAAGGCTTGATGGTGGGGCTCCAGTATACGACCTTTCTTTTCCAATAGAGGAAATCCTCTCCGGTTCTCTTCGTTAGTTCCGCCATCCCATGTTAACATGGGGAGGTTCGAGCCTGGCGACCGTGGTGGCGTGTCCACGCCGGCCTTGGTGACCAGGGTCACGTCAGAGTTGGAAGTCCTCCATACTTCTCTCCCAATCTAGGTACTCGTCGGCATTGCATTTGCCCGCAAACTTTGGACGGTGAGCTTGAGGTTGCTCAAGTCATCGTCAATCTCATGAGCTAGTCGTCAAGCTCTTCTGTTCAGGTCTTCAGGGCTGTCCTCTCGGCGCTCATCTCGTCCTCTCCCGGCTTGAAGCCTAGCTAGGGTTTCTTGGACGGCGGCTAGGGTTGCTCGAAGATTCTGAAGGTGGCCTTCCATGTTGGCTAGTCTCTCGTCTGCCATGGTTAGTACTATCGAACGGAAGCAATTTTCTATCCCCTCTTCTTAGAAATAAACTTACAACGAAAGGAAATAACGTGGCAAGGTAGCCTTGCTTTCTTTTCTTTTTCTTAACTTACAACTCGAAACTAGAACTGAAATTGAAGGGTATTTTCGAATCAATTTTCTAAAGAAAGCAGTAAAGGATATGAATCCAGGTAAACCTGGAGACTGGGATAGATTGTGGTCGTGAGCTGAACCGTGCTCTGATACCAACTGATGTGAACCGCTGCAACCGTGGGCAGACGACCCTTGAACACCGCAAGTTGAGACCGTGCAACAAGGTAGAACCGTCGGGAACCGGGGCGGATGAGGACTTTGATCCGTCAGCTATATAACAGCTGGGAACCAGAAGTATCAAATCGTAGAAGCCACGCCAAGAGTATGGATGCTCTTGATGATAAGTCGGGGCCTTCAGTATCGCAACATGCAGATACAATAAGGTTTCAAGAACAGAGTTCTTTCAAAGGGGGTTGTTTAAATTTCATAAAAGTTTGGTTACATAGGGTGGCCGGCGGCCTCTATTTATAGGTGAGGGAACAAGCTCTCCTCCCTAAAGTCTAATTCCTAATTAAGAATAAAATAAAGAGTCCTATTCCTAATTAGAATCCTAAAACCCCTAAATAAGCCTACTAAAAAGGAATAAAACATAAAATAATAGTTGTAGTCTTTAAAGCAGAATAAAAGACCTAAATTAGGTCAAAAACCCTAATCTGGCCGTGTACGACTGCTCGGGCCGTTGGGCGCGTGTGGCGGCCCGGTGGGCTTGACGGACCGGCGGCGGGCTTGCTTCGGGTGGCGGTTGCGGGCCTGGTGCTCCGGGGTTGTTCGGTGGCAAGGGTTTGTCCAAAAGATATGTTCTTCGTGGCTGGCTCCATAGAATTCCTCTGATCGGCCCGGCTGTCGGTCTAGGGCTCGGGGCTGTTCTCTCCTTGGGCTTTCTCCATTTCTGCTCTGGTCTTCTTCTTTAAGCTTCAGGTAGGCATCCAAGTAGTTCCTGATGTAGCTCTCCAAGTTGGATCGGCCTAAGTGTCACGCCTCGGGGCCAGGGACTCCATTTCTTCTCATGGCTCGGCTCAGGGTCATTCCTTGGAAGCTCTCCTCTCCAAGCTAGGTATTATCGGGCTCTCTTCCTCCTATGCTCCAGGAAATGCTTCCAGAGGGTCACTCAAGGAACCGACTTCTTCTTCAGGGCTTCTGGAGGTCAGGCTAGGAGCAGGTTGAGGTGGTTCTTCCTTGCTAGGGTTTAGATCTTTGGCCAGCAGCATGGCCTGGAATAATTTATCTCGTGGATCCCTTCTACCTGCAAGGGGAGAACTTAGTCGATATTTTAGAGCGTACCTTGGCTTTAGGGCTTGAAGATGGCCTGTCCTAGGCTTTTTATGCCTTTTGTGAGGTCCTAGGGCCTTGTCTCGACTGGGGACCCTGGTGGGGTGTAGAAGTACCGGTTGGCTCAGGCAGCATTGTTGGATCTCATCATTCCCCTCTTCTTGCCTTGGATTTGTCCCCAAATCCACTCGGTTCTCTCCTAGCACTCATCACCCTCTTACAAACTTCAGCAACTTTATGGGCCATGGTCGGGGAAGATTTAGTATCATCTTTAGACCTAGGAGTGTCACTTGAGTCAACTACGGACCAAGGCTCGGGTCCTTCAGCGCTTTCTCCATCAGTCTCCATGGCTCCTCCTCCTGAAAAACTATCAACAATAATATTAAGGCTCGGGGAGGTAGCGGGTGAGAGTTCCTCACTCATTTCTACATCCGGGTCAGCATCCGGATCTTCTTCACTCGGGGCAGCCCTTAGAATCCTTCGGGAGGTTGTCTCCCATTGAATCTTGGGTGCACAGGGGACCGTCGGTGAAGCGTCGGGCCGGGGCACGGGGGTGCCGGAGGTGCCAGAGGTGAACCAGGGCACATCGGGTAGAGTGGCGGCGGCGGGCAGTGGGGAGTTGGCGGCGTCGGGCGGTGGTGCGGCGGCGGGCAGTGGGGAGCCGGTGGCGGCGGGCAGTGGGGAGCCGGCGGCGGCGGCCAGGAGGTAGGCGTCAGCCATCATCGTGTCGGGGCAGCCGGGGTCGGGTAGGATTGGTTCTGAGCGTCGGGCAGGGACGCGCCGGACTGGTGGTCGGGGGCCACGTCGGGTGGTGATGCGTCGGGGGGCCTTGGGCAGCGACAGGTTGGGGCCGGGTGCTAGGGCGGCCGGGGCCTGGTCGGGCACGGTAGCGTCGGGTGCAGGGGCGCTAGGACTAGGCGGATAGGGCCAGTCGGGGCCGGGTGCTGGGGCGTCGGGGCCTGGTCGGGCAGCATCGAGGATGGGTGCTGGGGCGCCGAGGCTGGTCGGGTAGTGCCAGTCGGGGCCGGGCGCTAAGGCGTCAGGGCCTGGTCGGGCAGCACCGAGGACGGGTGCTGGGGCGCCGAGGCTGGTCGGGTAGCGCTAGTTGGTGCCGGGCGCTAGGGCACCGGGGCTGGTCAGGCAGTGCCTGCCGTGGTCGGGGCCGAGCGCGGGAGCGCTAGGGCCTGGTGGGGTAGCGTTGGGGCTGGGGCTGAGCGCTGGGGCGCTGGGGCCTGGTTGGGCAGCGCCGGGGCTGGGGCCGAGCGCTGGGGCGCTGGGGCCTGGTTGGGCAGCACCGGGGCTGGGTACTGGTGCCGGGGCAGGGGTCGGGGCTGGTGCCGGGGCTGGTGTCGGGGTCGGGGCAAGGGCTGGTGCCGGGCCTAGGGCCGGGGCTGGGGCCGGGACGCCGGGTGTGATGTGATCCTGGCCACCCTCGGGCCAACCCCGAGCCGAGAGCCTGAACAAGGCCTCAGGACAAATGCTACGAGCTCTGGACCGACCACAGCCCTGATGACCCTCTGGAGACCTTCCAGAAGATGTGGCCGAAGCATAATGAAGAAAGCCTGGCCAGAAGAAGCTGGCACCCAAAGATAGACCCCGGTACGAGCCCTGGACCGGGCCAAATGCCAGAACTAAGCTCCAGGATCGAAGCCTTGATCCCTGTACCAGCACCTGCCCTTGAAGACCCCATGAGAGCATTCCTGAAGACCTGGCCGAAGCATAAAGCAGAAGGCTTGGCCAGAATTGAAGAAGGCCCAGCACGGAGCCAGCCCCGGGCGCCGGACCGAGCGCCGGGCACCACAGAAGCGTGATTTTGGCCCAGCCAACAAATGGCTCGAGCCTTTTGGAAGATTCCAGTTGCTATGGATAGCTTGAAGTCCCAGGAGCACTCTCCAACAAACGGAGCTGAATTTGGAGAAGAACTGAAGGAGATAGAGCTCGGCCAAGTCCTAGCAAAGCATGGGCGGAGCATCAAGGAGTGGAGCCCGGATGCTGATCCGAGGCTGCACACGATAGGAGCTGTAATCAGGCCACCTCCTGAGACTGATCCCAACATTGGAGAAGAGCCAAGAGGTCAGCCCATGACCGAGCAGCCACGGGCCAAAGCTGGACTAATACTAAGCAAAGCTGGACTAATACTAAGCAAAGCTGGATTTCTGGACAGATTCGTAGCCCGACAAAGAGTGACGAATATGGGCTACTTGGATACAGAATTTGGGCTGATGTCCAACATTAAAGTTGTAGCCCATGGAGTCTACTAGTGATCTGCAAAATATCAGAATTTTACGAATTTGTTTAGTATTTATTTGGCTAATATTTCCAGAACCCGTTTAGCTGTTTTTAGGATTTTCCAGCCTCCTTTTTAGGAGTTCTTGTTTAGGTAGGATTCTCTTCCCTTATAGGGTTGGAGTCCAAATTATCCCTTCTTTTAGTCTAGGTTAGGATTAGTTAAGTCCTCTTTAGGTTTTCTAATTAGGACTCTTTTTATTTCTTTATTTTATTATTATTTAGAAGTAGTGATTAGGGAGGAGAGCTTGTTCCCTCACCTATATAAGGAGGCCGCCGACCACCCTTGTAAGGAAGACTTTTTATGAAATAAACCCCCTTTGAAAGAACTCTGTTCTTGAAACCTTGTTGTATCTGCATGACGCGATACTGAAGGATCGACTTATCATCAAGAGCATCCATCTCTTGGCGTGGCGTCTTCGACTGGACACTTCTGGTTCCCGGCTGTTATATAGCCGACGGGTCAAAGTACTTTTCCGCCCCCGGTTCCCGAAGGTTTCTACCCGTTGCACGTTCTAACTTGCCGTGTTTAAGGGTCGTCTGCCCACGGTTGCAGCGGTTCACATCAGGGTGCTAGGGTTTTAGAGGTGAACCCTGCAAACTTCTCAAGCCCTTTGGGCTTAACTTCTTCTTCTTCATCAGACTCCTTTTCTTCTTCTTTCTTCTCCTCTTCTTCATCATCCGTCTCGATTACTCCTTCTCTTACCACCATCGTCGTTGGTTAGGGCAGTTCCTTTGAGATGTGTCCTCTACCTTGATAATTAAAGCATACAATTCCACTAGGACGTGGGTTAGAATTCTGAACCTTAGAAGTAGGTTGGGCAGATGTTACCGGTGGTGCCGAACCCCTAGGGTTATGGTTTGGCCGTGAGCTTGAGCCTCAGGGCTGGTCGGGCTTCCATGGGGCTTGGCTTGTGGTCGAGCCTCCTCTCCACGGGGCAGTGGCTGATCTTCTCGGGTAGCCCCTCTTCAACTCTCTCTCCACACGGTTGGCTAGGGCCTTAAGATCATCGTAGTCAACATAGTTAAGTAGGTTGACTTGATGCATGATCTCGGGGTGTAGCCCACCACAAACCGGGCTATCTTCGCTTCAGGTTCTTCTCTGAGGTCGAGTCTGGCTACCAACATCTCTATCTCCTTGGTGTATTACTCCACAGACATGGTGCCTTGCTTTAAGTTCAGAGGGAGGTGTGTAGGTCTCAGATATAGGTGCCAGGAACAAACTTCTTCCTCATGATTCTCTTGAGGTCTCGCCACGACTCGATAGGTCCTCTTCATCTCTTTGGATCCGCCCATTGAACTGGCTCCACCATAGGGCAGCATAGTCACTGAATTCAAGGGTGGCGAGGATTACCTTCTTACGTTCGGAGTGGTGGTGGCACTCGAGGAAGTCCTCCATACTTCTCTCCCAATCTAGGTACTCGTCGGCATTGCATTTGCCAGCAAACTTTGGCACGGTGAGCTTGAGGCTGCTCAACTCATCGTCAATCTCCTGAGCTAGTCGTCAAGCTCTTCTGTTCAGGTCTTCAGGGCTGTCCTCTCGGCGCTCATCTCGTCCTCTCCCGGCTTGAAGCCTGGCTAGGGTTTCTTGGACGGCGGCTAGGGTTGCTCGAAGATTCTGAAGGTGGCCTTCCATGTTGGCTAGTCTCTCGTCTGCCATGGTTAGTACTATCGAACGGAAGCAATTTTCTATCCCCTCTTCTTAGAAATAAACTTACAACGAAAAGAAATAACGTGGCAAGGTATCCTTGCTTTCTTTTCTTTTTCTTAACTTACAACTCGAAACTAGAACTGAAATTGAAGGGTATTTTTGAATCAATTTTCTAAAGAAAGCAGTAAAGGATATGAATCCAGGTAAACCTGGAGACTGGGATAGATTGTGGTCCATGAGCTGAACCGTGCTCTGATACCAACTGATGTGAACCGCTGCAACCGTGGGTAGACGACCCTTGAACACCGCAAGTTGAGACCGTGCAACAAGGTAGAACCGTCGGGAACCGGGGCGGATGAGGACTTTGACCCGTCAGCTATATAACAGCTGGGAACCAGAAGTATCAAATCGTAGACGCCACGCCAAGAGATGGATGCTCTTGATGATAAGTCGGGGCCTTCAGTATCGCAACATGCAGATACAATAAGGTTTCAAGAACAGAGTTCTTTCAAAGGGGGTTGTTTATTTCATAAAAGTTGTGGTTACATAGGGTGGCCGGCGGCCTCTATTTATAGGTGAGGGAACAAGCTCTCCTCCCTAAAGTCTAATTCCTAATTAAGAATAAAATAAAGAGTCCTATTCCTAATTAGAATCCTAAAACCCCTAAATAAGCCTACTAAAAAGGAATAAAACATAAAATAATAGTTGTAGTCTTTAAAGCAGAATAAAATACCTAAATTAGGTCAAAAACCCTAATCTGGCCGTGTACGGCTGCTCGGGCCGGTTGGGCGCGTGTGGCGGCCCGGTGGGCTTGACTGACCGGGCGGCGGGCTTGATTCGGGTGGCGGTTGCGGGCTTGGTGCTTCGGGCTGGTTCGGTGGCAAAGGTCTTGTCCAAAAGATATGTTCTTCGTGGCTGGCTCCATAGAATTCCTCTGATCGGCCCGGCTGCCGGTTTAGGGCTCGGGGCTGTTCTCTCCTTGGGCTTTCTCCATTTCTGCTCGGGCCTTCTTCTTTAAGCTTCAGGTAGGCATCCAAGTAGTTCCTGATGTAGCTCTCCGGAGGTTGGGTCGGCCTAAGTGTCACGCCTCGGGGCCAGGGACTCCATTTCTTCTCATGGCTCGGCTCAGGGTCATTCCTTGGAAGCTCTCCTCTCCAAGCTAGGTATTATCGGGCTCTCTTCCTCCTATGCTCCAGGAATGCTTCCAGAGGGTCACTCAAGGAACCGACTTCTTCTTCAGGGCTTCTGGAGGTCAGGCTAGGAGCAGGTTGAGGTGGTTCTTCCTTGCTAGGGTTTAGATCTTTGGCCAGCAGCATGGCCTGGAATAGCATTCCATCTCGTGGATCCCTTCTACCAGCAAAGGGAGAACTTAGTCGATATTTTAGAGCGTACCTTGGCTTTAGGGCTTGAAGATGGCATGTCCTAGGCTTTTTATGCTTTTGTGAGGTCCTAGGGCCTTGTCTCGGCCTGGGGACCCTAGTGGGGTGTAGGAGTACCGGTTGGCATCAGGGCACCATTGTTGGATCTCATCATTCCCCTCTTCTTGCCTTGGATTTGTCCCCAAATCCATCTCGGGTTCTCTCCTAGCACTCATCACCCTCTTACAAACTTCAGCAACTTTATGGGCCATGGTCGGGGAAGATTTAGTATCATCTTTAGACCTAGGATTGTCACTTGAGTCAACTACGGACCAAGGCTCGGGTCCTTCAGCACTTTCTCCATCAGTCTCCATGGCTCCTCCTCCTGAAAAACTATCAACAATAATATTAAGGCTCGGGGAGGTAGCGGGTGAGAGTTCCTCACTCATTTCTACATCCGGGTCAGCATCCGGATCTTCTTCACTCGGGGCAGCCCTTAGAATCCTTCGGGAGGTGGTCTCCCATTGAATCTTGGGTGCACAGGGGACCGTCGGTGAAGCGTCGGGCCGGGGCACGGGGGTGCCGGAGGTGTCGGAGGTGAACCAGGGCACATCGGGTAGAGTGGGGCGCCGGGCAGTGGGGAGTTGGCGGCGTCGGGCGGTGGTGCGACGGTGGTGCGGCGGCGGGCAGTGGGGAGCCGGTGGCGACGGGCAGTGGGGAGCCGGCGGCGGCGGCCAGGAGGTAGGCGTCGGCCATCATCGTGTCGGGGCAGCCGGGGTCGGGTAGGATCGGGGCTGAGCGTCGGGCAGGGACGCGCCAGACTGGTGGTCAGGGGCCACGTCGGGTGGTGATGCGCCTGGGGGCCTTGGCAGCGACAGGTTGGGCGGGTGCTAGGGCGCTGTGGGCCTGGTCGGCAGGGTGCGCCGGGTGGGGGCGCTGGGTGTGGATAGGGCCAGTCGGGGCCGGTGCTGGGGCGCCGGGGCCTGGTCGGGGCGCCTGAGGAGGCTGGGGGCTGGCCGAGGCTGGTCGGTAGCGCCAGTCGGGGCCGGGCGCTAAGGCGCCGGGGCCTGGTCGGGCAGCACCGAGGACGGCTGCTGGGCCGCCAAGGCTGGTCGGGTAGCGCTAGTCGGGGCCGAGCGCTGGGGCACCGGGTCTGGTCAGGCACTGCCTGCCGTGGTCAGGGCCGAGCGCGGGAGCGCTAGGGTATGGTGGGGTAGCGCTGGGGCTGGGGCCGAGCGCTGGGGCGCTGGGGCTTGGTTGGGCAGCGCCGGGGCTGGGGCCTGGTTGGGCAGCGCCGGGGCTGGGGCCGAGCGCTGGGGCGCTGGGGCGCTGGGGCCAGGTTGGGCAGCGCCGGGGCTGGTGCCGTGGCTGGGGCCGGAGCTGGTGCCGGGGTCGGGGCCAGGGCTGGTGCCGGGCCTAGGGCCGGGGCTGGGGCCGGGACGCCGGGTGCTAGGGTTTTAGAGGTGAACCCTGCAAACTTCTCAAGCCCTTTGGGCTTAACTTCTTCTTCTTCATCAGACTCCTTTTCTTCTTCTTTCTTCTCCTCTTCTTCATCATCCGTCTCGATTCCTCCTTCTCTTTCCACCATCGTCCGTTGGTTAGGGCAGTCCCTTGAGATGTGTCCTCTACCTTGACAATTAAAGCATACAATTCCACTAGGACGTGGGTTAGAATTCTGAACCTTAGAAGTAGGTTGGGCAGATGTTACCGGTAGTGCCGAACCCCTAGGGTTAGGGTTTGGCCATGAGCTTGAACCTCGGGGCTGGTCGGGCTTCCATGGGGCTTGGCTTGTGGTCGAGCCTCCTCTCCACGGGGCAGTGGCTGATCTTCTCGGGTAGCCCCTCTTTAACTCTCTCTCCACACGGTTGGCTAGGGCCTTAAGATCATCTTAGTCAACATAGTTAAGTAGGTTGACTTGATGCATGATCTCGGGGTGTAGCCCACCCAAAACCGGGCTATCTTCGCTTCAGGTTCTTCACTGAGGTCGAGCTTGGCTACCAACATCTCTATCTCCTTGGTGTATTGCTCCACAGACATGGTGCCTTGCTTTAAGTTCCAGAGGGAGGTTTGTAGGTCTCGGATATAGGTGCCAGGAACAAACTTCTTCCTCATGATTCTCTTGAGGTCTCTCCACGACTCGATAGGGTCCTCTTCATCTCTTCGGATCCGCCCTTTGAACTGGCTCCACCATAGGGCAGCATAGTCACTGAATTCAAGGGTGGCGAGGATTACCTTCTTACGTTCGGAGTAGTGGTGGCACTCGAGGAAGTCCTCCATACTTCTCTCCCAATCTAGGTACTCGTCGGCATTGCATTTGCCAGCATACTTTGGCACGGTGAGCTTGAGGTTGCTGAAGTCATCGTCAATCTCCTGAGCTAGTCGTCGGGCTCTTCTGTTCAGGTCTTCAGGGCTGTCCTCTCGGCGCTCATCTCGTCCTCTCCCGGCTTGAAGCCTGGCTAGGGTTTCTTGGACGGCGGCTAGGGTTGCTCCAAGATTCTGAAGGTGGCCTTCCATGTTGGTGATGACACTCGAATTGACATGATTATCAGCCTCATTTAAGCGACATTTCTTTGCTTGTGTTACCAGCCTCATTTACGAATAATCAATCGATTGCCCTATCTCATGCCACTTGTGTTACCTTGGCCCGTTTCGGGTCTATTTGATGGTTTCTAGTGTTTTTTACGTAAGCACAGGTTTTTGCCTTCAAATAAAGTAACCATGGATGTGTCTGAAGCATTGGAACCTCGAGGAATTGAACCGGAATCGGTCAAAGAAGCCATTCAAGTTCGAACAAATTCTGCCCAGTTTATACACATATTTTCGGCGAAACCACCCTTTGGTCTTCGCCGAAAATGGAAGAAGAAACCACTGGCCGATTGAGAGGAAGATTTCGGCGAAGATACCATGGAGATTTCGCTGAAACCGTAGGAAGGAATGAACCGCTTCGAGTATGAAGAAATTTTCGCCGAAATCCCTTCACTATTTTCGGCGAAAATCCCAGTTGAATTCAGGAGAATATCGGGTTGGTATAAATAGAGAACTCGGGGCTATTATCGTGGGGACGAACCATCACTTAACACACATCACTTTTTACAACACACACAAAAAACGACGAGAGGGAGGGAGAGAGACAGGACGAGTAACTAGAGTTCGAGGAGCAGGAACGGATCGTGACGCCATCCATCCATCTCGGAGAGCCTGGGTTAGGAGTTGAAGATTCAGTAGATTGAAGCTGTCAGGAAGCATCGAAATTAGGTTTTACAGTTCTTCTCTGTCTTCCTACCTGAGATGTATTCTTTGTCTGCCTTCGACTCTTCTGGATTGGATATGAGTAGCTGAACTTGTGTAACTTAGATTAGATGAACCCTAAGTGACCCAGGGCTTAAAGCGGTCACGGATCGGCGGTGATTAGATTCGAAGTTCATTCAGTTTCATCTTGCATGTTTGATTTGTTCTTCGTTTTCTGTGTTTCTTGTCTGGTTTGGCCACCTAGATTAGATTCTTGTTAAGCTAAGGATAGAAGCGAACGCTCGCCTTACTTTAAAAAATCAAATCGAACAATCAACCTTATAATTGGAGTGTGCCTTTCGTAGGAACCGATTAGGGTTGATCCATTGCTAGAGTAACTCATTAATCACTAGAATTTGCACCAGTTAAGTTAAGTCGTTGCGAGAGGCGACCGTACCCGGCGGCTAATTAATCATGGTAGCTAGATCGGATAGAGCGAACGTTCGCCAGTCTTAAACCTAAGGGTCAGGAGTTATGATGGTGTCTGTGAACTGAATGAACTAGAATCGAAAATTGCTGGTCTGTGACTGTTGTTGCCTTGGTGATCTAAGGGGAATTCGAAATCTAAGCTTGTCTGTCATCTTTCTAGTCAATTAATCAATCTTCAATCTTTCTTCGGTTTAATTTTCATTTCTTCTTATTTTTGCATTCTTAGTATAGAAGTCGTGGAACTCACACCACGCACAACTTGTGTTTGAACTTGAATTAAAACTGTCAACTCCCTGGAGTAAGG
This sequence comes from Linum lewisii, assembly GCA_034768395.1. Taxonomy (NCBI): domain Eukaryota; kingdom Viridiplantae; phylum Streptophyta; class Magnoliopsida; order Malpighiales; family Linaceae; genus Linum; species Linum lewisii. The sequence goes on along the minus strand of CM068298.1, from coordinate 49,813,777 downwards.
AAGTAGAGGAAACCCCTGGAATACGATCTGCTATAGCCTTTTATTAGCATTAGTAGTTATTTGGTTGAACGCATCACAACGACACGTTCATCAAATTGGCGTCGTTGCCGGGGACTCTTCTACTTCGTTGAAAGAAGAGTTGGCATTTTTATTCTTCTACCTTTCCATCTTTCATTTTCCATCACACTTCGATTTTACACCGGTTGTGTTTGTTTTTTGTCTCGTGCAGATCATAGCAGGTACAGAAGCAGATCACTTCCATTCCATCTTCCTTTACCGCAATGGTTACTCTTAAGAGTGTTGCGGACTACAGTAAGCCGCGCGCATCTAACCTCCGTTCACCCATCACCATGCTTACTAATGACGATGATCCCGACTATGAGATTCAGATTCCTCTCTTAGAGCTAATCTCTAGGGACATACAATTCGAGGGAAGACCAGATGATAATCCCTGCACACACATGGTTGTCTGCGACACCTTCAAGTCTGGGAATCTCAATAAGAATGCATTATATCTCCGAGCTTTCCCGTTTTCTCTCAGAGGTGCAGCTAAACAATGGCTTAACAGCAAACCGCCAGGTCATTACACTGAATGGGAGACATTAGCTCAAGATTTTGTTGAGGAATACTTTCCTCCTGCAAGAACAACTGCTTATAAAGACCGCATCTCCAGGTTCACTCAGAGAGAGGATGCAAGCCTGTATGACACTTGGAACGAATTTCAGTCTCTTCTCTTCGACTGCCCTCACCATGGGTATGAACAGAGACAGCTGGCTGAATTCTTTACTCGAGGAATGCGCAAGGAATCTGCAAACTGGGTCAACACCCTAGCTGGCGGAGATTGCACTGCTCTCACTCCTCAGGATGCTCTTCTGCATTTTGCTGACTGTGCGTCGAAATCTAGAAACTGGGAGAGGCATATAGAAGGAACCAAGAGTCAGAACCAGAGTCAGATAAATGTTGCAGAGCAGATCAAGGCAGAAGTTCAGAAGCATCTGCAAGCAGCTGGTATCCCTCTCGACTCTCCGTCAGCTACCGTCTTTTCGGTTGACTGTGGATGGTGTGGATCATGTGCTCATAGCGGCGGAAGTTGCCTCAATTTTGGTGCAGCAGAAGTCTTGTCTACTGAGGAGGTAAACTTCATTGATTAAGGTTTTGCCAACAATCAGAAAGGCTATGCCGGTTACAGAAACTACGTGCCAAGGAAGCAAAGCAACCGGTTGGTAGATCCTTGTTATAGACCTCCGGGATTCATTGGAGGGCAACACCAGTTTCAGGCAAAGCCGTGCTACAATAGAGATATGGACTATGAGAGGAAGTTTGATCAGATCATGAGCCGACTTGACGACCATGACATTCAGTTAAAAGCCCAAGCCGCACTTAATCAAGGAACAAAGGCTCAAACCCAGAGGATAGAAGACGCGGTACTCAATATGGCGAAACTTTTTACTAGCAATCCTCTCCTTAATCCAGAAGCATTTCAAGCAGACTCCGATATAAGGAGTGAACACGCTCAAGCTATTACCACTAGGAGCGGCAAGCAAACAACTGATCCAAAAGCTCCAGAACCTGACATGACACCAGATATTAGTGCTGCCATGGATATGCCAGAAATAGAAGATATCACAGAAGAGGAAGAAGAAGCACCTGCTCCTCCTCCGCCACCCAAGACAGCCCCTGAACCTGTCTTGGCGCCATATGTACCTAGGATTCCTTTTCCAAAAGCTGCAAGGAGCACAGCCAAGGATCACGACACTCAGTATAAGAAATGGTACAATGTTCTTAAGACTGCAGAAATCAAGATACCAGTGACGGACGTTGTAGAGATTATACCACCACTTGGGAAGTTCTTTAAAGACCTCGTGAAGAAAGTGAAGAGTGGCGAGGTGTACTCTATCACGCTCACTAATGAATGCGCATCTATTCTAGGTGCGCCGTCTCCCATTCGACAGCCGCCACCACCCCCAGCTAAGTGTCCTGATCCCGGTTCTTTTACATTACCGTGCATTATTAATGGCATTCAAATTGATCGCAGCCTGGTTGATTCTGGTGCTTCTATTAATGTTATGCCTGTCTATCTATATGACAAGCTGAATCTAGGGCAATTAAAACCGATTACTCTGCATCTCGTTTTAGCCGATAGGTCTGTCAAACGGCCTAGAGGTATAGTAGAAGATGTAACTGTTTGCTGTGGTCCGTTTACTATACTAGCAGATTTTGTTGTTTTAGATACTCGTGAGCAAGACGGAACACTTATCCTAGGTCGACCTTTCTTAGCAACTGCTGGTGTGGATATAAATTGCAAACAAGGCTTATTAACTTTAAGTGTAGGACAAGAGAGTGTTGCATTCCGCATTAAAGATGGCATGAGTTATTCTATTGCTCAAGATGATAAATGCTATGCTATTGACCCCTTAGAGACGGCCTCGGCCGACTCCGTTACTAATGCTTTATCTAGTGATCCACTAGAGTTGTGTTTGATTTCAGGGATTGATAATGCGTTAGACGACCCAGAGCAGCGCTTATGGCAAGATGAGCTAGATGAACAACAGGCAACATTCACACCCTTACATGCGCCTCCACACATCGAACCAGCTTCGAGTCGGATTACTACTTCATATGAGAATCCACCAGAACTTACTCTGAAGGAGCTGCCTGACCACTTAGAGTACGAATTTCTGGGAAAGGATCGCCAGTTACCTGTCATTATCAATGCGAATCTATCTCCCGAGCAGAAAGAGCAACTGATTGAGCTACTCAAGAAGCATGTCCGAGCTATTGCCTGGCAGTTGGCAGACATCAGAGGTATCTCTGAAACCTTCTGCAAACATCGGATAGTTGTTGATGAAGAATTCAAACCAGTCAGACAACCGCAACGCCGACTTAACCCTCAGATGCAAGAAGTCGTAAAGAAAGAAGTACTCAAGCTTCTAGATGCCGGTATCATCTATCGTATCGCCGACAGTCCTTGGGTTAGTCCAACTCAAGTTGTTCCGAAGAAAGGAGGAATCACCGTCATCCCAAATCCAAAGGGTGAACTCATTCCCACCCGAACAGTTACAGGATGGAGAGTCTGCATTGATTATCGACGACTAAATGATGCCACCAAGAAGGATCACTTTCCACTACCGTTCATTGATCAGATGCTTGAACGATTGGCTGGTCATGAATACTACTGCTTCTTAGACGGGATGTCCGGTTACTTTCAGATCCCTATTGAGCTTGCTGATCAAGAGAAGACAACCTTCACATGCCCGTTCGGTACGTTTGCTTATCGTCGTATTCCCTTTGGATTATGTAATGCTCCCGCTACTTTTCAGAGATGCATGCTTGCAATATTTGGAGATCTGGTAGAGAATGTGGTAAAGGTGTTCATGGATGACTTCTCTGTCTATGGAGATTCATTTTCAAAGTGTTTCGCTAATCTGGATAAGGTGTTAGCTCGTTGTGAGGAGACTAACCTAGCTCTTAGCTGGGAGAAATGTCACTTCATGGTTACAGAAGGTATTGTTCTTGGCCATAGAATATCTAAGACAGGTATAGAAGTCGATCGTGCCAAGCTTGAGACCATTGCCAGTCTACCACCGCCGACCTCAGTCAAGACAGTTCGAAGCTTCCTCGGTCATGCTGGATTCTATTGGAGATTCATCCAAGACTTCTCCAAGATCGCTCTACCAATGACCAAGCTACTCGAGAAAGATGCTCCGTTCGTCTTTGACAAAGCCTGTCTTGAAGCCTTTGAGACTCTGAAGACTCAACTGAACACCGCACTGATTCTTACAGCACCAGATTGGAATCTCCCATTCGAGATCATGTGCGATGCTAGTGATTTCGCCGTTGGCGCAGTTCTTGGTCAGAGAAAGGAGAAGAAATTTCATCCTATCTACTTTGCGAGCAAGACACTCAATGATGCTCAGAGAAACTACACTACCACGGAGAAGGAACTCCTAGCTATCGTTTTCTCCTTTGATAAATTTAGACAGTATCTGGTTCTCTCACATACCATCGTCTACACAGATCATGCTGATCTGCGCCATCTTTTAGCTAAGCAAGATTCGAAGCCACGTCTCATCCGGTGGATCCTTCTCCTCCAAGAATTCGACATAGAAATTAAAGACAAGAAAGGAGTAGAGAACTTAGCAGCAGATCATCTTTCTCGACTCGAGGAATCACAAACAGGTAAGTCTGCTACCCCTGTCAATGATTCTTTCCCTGACGAGCTGTTGCGTGTTGAGACGTATGAACAGGTTAACAGCATAGCTATTGAGCCCTGGGCAATCCCTCACGCTCAAGAGTTGAGTAATGCTACCGATTCGGAAGAGCCATGGTATGCTACCCTGGCCAATTATCTTTCTCACGGCATTATCCCTCCTGAGCTGGATTATAATGCACGTAAGAAATTGCTTAAAGAAGCCAAGTCATACTTCTGGGATGAGCCTTTCTTATACCGCATCAGTCTTGACGGGATGATCCGGAGATGTGTCTCTTACAATGAAGCAGTGATGGAACCGTCGTTGTGCTGAGCTGGTTCTATCAAATAACTATCAAGCTCAAGAGCTAGGATAGATCGTATTCCACGGGCCTTCAATTGATTGGCTACTTCAGAACTAACAAATTACTCAAGGAAAACACGTTGTGCGTGGTGTGAGTTCCACGACTTCTAATTCTAAGGAATGCAGAAAAATTAAAACAAATTAAGCTAAAGCAGATTGAGAATTAGGGTTTTGAAACAAGAATGACAGACGAACTTAGACTTTGAATCCCCCTTCGTTCCCCAGAGCATTGGCAATCAACAGATCAGCGGATTTCGATTCTTATTCAATCAATTACCAAGACACCACCATAACTCCTTACCCTTAGGTTTAAGACCGGCGAACGTTCGCTCTATCCGTTCTAACTACCAAGATTAACTAGCCGCCCGGGTACGGTCGCCTCTCGCAACGACTTAATTAATTGGTGCAATTACTAATAATTAATGAGTTACTCTTGCAGTGAATTAACCCTAACCGGTTCCTACGAAAGGCACACTCCAATTATAAGGTTAATTGTTCAATTCGATGTTCTAAAGTAAGGCGAGCGTTTGCTTCTATCCTTAGCTTAACAAGAATCTAATCTAGGTGATCAATCCAGACAAGAAACATGAACAATGAAGAACAAATCAAACATGAAAAAGAACTGATTGAATTTCGAATCTAATCACCGCCGATCCGTGACCGCTTTAAATCCCTGGGTCACTTAGGGTTCATCTAGTCTAAGCCCTAACGAGTTTAGCTACTCATGATCATTACAAAAGAAACAAAGACAAAGAAAGAGTTCATCATTCAAAGGAAGAACAGAAAAGGATCTAAAAAACCTAATTCCGACGACTCTGACAGACTCCGACCTTCGGTAAGTTACACTCCTAGCTCCGGTTGTCCGAGATGGAAGGGATGGCGTCACGATCTCTATCCGGCTCTTCGAACTCCAACTCTTCGCCCCAGAACTTCAGAGAAATCTGATCTCGAAAAGTTGTGTTTTTTCGAATTATGAATTGTGTCTCCTATATTGGCCGCCGTGTTAAGTATAAATACTTAACCCTAGTTGGGCCGGGCTGAGATGGTATTTTCGCCGAAACCATAGGGGTAGTTTCGGCGAAAACTCTTGTGTAAATGGCCATGATTTCTCTGCCTTGCATTTTCGGTCCGAAGGGCTTAATGGTTTCGCCGAAATCAGTCTTCACTTGGCATCAGTTGATTTGAACTGCTGGTTTCGCCGAAACTGTAAGTGTGAATGGCAGATTTTCGGTTTGACTTTGATTGGCTCCTTTGATCGATTCCGGTTCAGTTCCTCGATGTTCCTATGCCTTAGACACGTCCATGGCTACTTTATTTGACGGCAAAAACCTGTGCTTACGCAAAAACACTAGAAAACCATCAAATAGACCCGAAAAGGGCCAAGGTAACACAAATGGCACGAGATAGGGCAATCGATTGAATATTCGTTATTCTACCCTAAAGAAATGTCGCTTAAATGAGGCTGATAATCACGTCAAATCGAGTGTCATCAAGCAGCGGACATCATTCGCAAATGCCATGAAGGACCGTTCGGAGGACATTTCGGAGGCAACCGCACGGCGAGAAGGTACTCGAAACAGGTTTCTACTGGCCCTCAATTTTTAGTGATTGCGATGTTTATGCTAGATGTTGTGATGCATGCCAGCGATCAGGTAACATCTCTAACCGTAATGAGATGCCCCAAATTGTTTCTTTAACTGTTGAATTCTTTGATGTCTGGGGAATTGATTTTATGGGTCCGTTCACGCCCTCCAACGGAAACAAGTACATTCTCATCGCCGTTGATTATGTTTCTAAGTGGGCTGAAGCTGAGGCTTTACCCACTAATGATTCTAGAGTGGTGGGACGGTTCCTTACTCATCTTTTCACGCGTTTTGGTTCACCGCGCTTCATCATAAGCGATAGGGGTACCCACTTCCACGGATAATTCGACCGGGTGTGCAAACGCTTTGGTGTCACCCACCGAATGTCCACGGCTTATCATCCTCAAGCGAACGGCCAAGCGAAAGTGACAAACCGTGAGCTCAAGCGGATTCTTGATAGGACGGTTGGCCGGTCTCGCAAGGACTGGTCATCTAAGCTCAATGATGCCTTATGGGCATATCGAACTGCCTACAAGACTCCCATCGGTACCTCACCGTATCAGCTGGTCTATGGCAAGGCATGCCATTTACCAGTTGAGCTTGAGCACAAGGCATTCTGGGCTAACAAAGAGTTGAATATGAGCTATGCAGTAGCAGGTAATAACCGCCATGACCAGATCGCTGAGCTTGAGGAGCACCGTCTCCACGCTTATGAGAGCACCAAGCTATACAAAGAACGCACGAAGAGAATTCATGACTCTCAGTTGAAGACGATCAAGCAGTTCTACCCGGGAGAGGAAGTGCTCTTATATAATTCTCGATTAAAGCTCTTTCCGGGTAAGTTGAAATCTCGATGGTCTGGCCCTTATACCGTGGTCCGACAGACACCCTTAGGCAGCGTCTACATTCAAATGCACGATCAGGAGCCGTTCGCGGTCAACGGACATCGGCGTAAGCAGTATCTGCAAGGGTTAGCCGTATCATCCATAGACGTGCATTACCTCGTTTTGGAATCCTGACACGAATCCAGGTATCGTCTGGCTCACGGACGTTAAACAAGAGCGCTTCGTGGGAGGCAACCCACGGCTGGAGTTAGTTATTGTTACAGCTGAGTCGTTTTGCATGTAAAAAAAAAAAACACTGCCGCCGGTTTTTAAATCATTTTCGGCGAAACTGTGTCCTTGTTTTCGCCGAAAACAATGTTCAAATTCGACCTGAACCTCCTGTCCATACTTTTCGAACCGAAGACCCCACCATTCTCGCCGAAACCATTTCCTTCTTTGCAACTACTATTTTCGCCGAAACTGCTACTTTCTTTTCGCCAAAAAGTTTTGGTTCAATTACCCCTGTTCCGCCTGTCTATCGTTTTCACTGAAACTTAGGCTCCAATTTCGCCGAAACCACCATGTTTTCCTTCGACTATATAAGCAGCGCCACCCCCATATTTTCGCCCCACCCCCGAAAACGAAAACATTATAAACCACTCCCATCTCCTCAGCCGCCGCCGCCCGATCGTTGACTGCGCCTCAGACCCACCGATCAGTCGCCGCCATCCAATTCTTTAGGAGCCGACCGCCGACCATTCCCCCACCCAGACCTGGTTCCTTGCCCCTGTTCAAAAACCCTAGAGTCAGTTCTTTTCAGCGCTGGTTCCGGCCGACCTAGTTTTCGAGTTTTTCACCGTTTTCGTGGATTTCCAATCGTCTTCTCGAATCATGTCTTCACGGTTAGTTGTTCAACCATTGATTGTGCATCTTTTGGCTTGTTGACTTCCAGTTTTTGGCATGGTTGACCATGGTTGACTTTTCGATTCTCCCTCATTCTTTTTGAATGCTTTGTCGGTGGCAATTGGCTAGGTTCTGGTGTTGTTTTTGTGGCCTTTTAGGAAGCGTGACTTGTTGTCTGTGCGATCGTGTTCTTGACTCATTCCATTATTTATGCTTGCCGAATGAATTGACGGTTCTTCAATGATATATCTTGATTCTGTGATCTCACACTAAGTGTGGGGTATGAGTCTTGTAATCTAATGCTGGTCGTCTCTGAGTTGTATCTTACAGGGCTCCAAAACGTTTTAAGACTACCAGTGCAGATAGAGCGCAGCGATCATCAGCTCGCCAAAGCAAAACACCACCTTCTCGACGTCCCGCGCCAGCTGCACAAACATCGACGGCTGTGGCCACCATTCCAGAGGATGCACCGACTCCTGCGTCCCCTATTTCCCCTATTCCTACGCCTACCAATGGGGTCATCCATCCTTTCATCGCCGCCCTGGAGCCGCACCAGCTCGAGGTCTTCCAGAAGATCAAAGACATCCCTCCGGCTAAGGTGGCAGTTCTGTCTCTTGACAGTCTCAAAGCGCACAATCCGGCTTGGCACTTGACAATTGACACCGCTCTTAATAAAGTCGGATTGCGAGTGCTGACCACTCATGGATCCCCATACCCGCTCATCGCCCTCCAGGAGTTCTGGAGTTCATTTCGGCGCCTCACCCCGAAGCCCTTTCGTGAGCAGAAATTTGTTTCCTTTCGCCTCGGTGGTGTTCTTCATGAGAAGTCCCTTCGCGAGTTCGGCCGCTTGCTGGATCCGCACGTTAATTTCGATACCGCATTAGCTGGCTTTGAGGACACATACTCCATCACCAGTGCTCCTTACCCGGATGTGTGGAAATGGGCATGCTGCGAGGATGAGAGCTCACCTATCGTCCACCCCACGGTCGGTGACATCTTTCACCCTGTTCTTAAATTCTTGCATTATGTTTGGGTGCAATCTCTGTGTTTTTGCAGCAGGACGAGCCGCCACCACGTTTCTCTGGAGGAGCTCGTTCTATTCCGTGCTTTAGAGGAGGATGCCAACCTGCACCCCGGCTGGTGGCTTGCACGATTCTTTCACAAGCGCACTACCGCCAAGAAGCTTCCTAGTGAGCTTCCAAGAGGCCCCTTCATTTCTATTCTGATCAACAACCTCCAGCTCGGTGATAAATGGGGCCCCGATATTCCTCGTATCCCGATTGAGCATGCAGGCGCTGAACTTGCATTAGCACGGCACATCGACCTTTCCGAGACTATTGAGCATTGCACATCGCTCCCTCATCGCACGAACCAGCCAGCCGACCGCAAACCGTCGCGATCGCAACTCACCGCGGAAATGAATGAAAGGCTGGTGCGTATTGAGAAGTGGCAGCTAGACTACTCGGCTGGTTCGTTGCAATGGCAGAGGGACCGAGTAGCACATGAGGAGACTCAAAACGAGCGTTGGTCCACTCTACATCAATTCATGGCTGACCAATCCGCCAGACACATGGACGAGCTCGCCTGGCGACAGCAGATGGAGCAGCGGTTCGCCATATCCTGCATTCCCACTGCACCTCCACCTCCTCCTGCGGAACAGTGATCAGGTTGCTTCTATCTTTTTCCTTTCTTTTCTTTCTTCTTTTCGGGTCTCGACCCAATTTTCTTCTGTGTGGATTCGGGACACTTGTCCCGGTGTCCTTTTGTTCTTTTTTTGTTGTTTGTGTTTTGTAGGATTTTGAGTAACTCTGCTCCGCGCCGGACTCTCCGTGCTCATCCGCTACACCACCCATCACCTTCCAGGTTCTTCGTAACTCTCTCCTCTAGATTAGTCCTGTGAGGACACAGAACAGTTTAAGTGTGGGGTAGGGTGTTAGATAACCATGCATGATCTTGATTGCCTATATCTTTGTGTGTGCCTTGTGATTCCTGTCCAGTTCTCTAGCATAGAATTGCTCAATTCTTGACTTTGGATGTTAAATTGACTTCAATTTTGAACAATGACGTCTAGACTGTTCCACTTAGAACATGTAACCAACGTGTCAGAACTGATATTAAATGAGTCTAGGTCAGAACAGATCATAAATCACTTCTGTAGTTGGAACTGGAATTAATTGAATCAACCAACTTGTAACAACAAAGCTCGATAACACCGTTCTAAGATGATAAATGCTAGCTTCTTCCATGTTTTTTCAGTCCATATTTGATCACCTGTGATTGTGGCTTGAGATTAGACGGAAATCCAATCCGAAATCTTGTGTAAAAAGTTATAACTAGCTAAGATTAAGTGGCTAAATGGTTAAATCAATTAATCAAGTTGTGCTAATCAATGCTAAGTTCTTTAAAGTGCTGAAAATAAAGCTAGGCAAGCCCGACACCTAAGTGAAGTGTTCGAGTTGAGCACTAGCAAAAGGCACAAATACTGTGAGCCAGGCAGGTCCAACACCTAAGTGAAGTGTTTGGTATCGAGCACTAGTATGCAGTAAATAAATTAAAGAAAGTTTGAATCTTGAAAGAAATTATTGTTTAAATCGGTCCTAGCTAGAACGTGTAACGTACAGATCTAGAAGCGGATGAAGTCGAGTCGATAGCCACGTCACTTTTCCTACCTCCGCGTCCATATCATGGTCAGAGCTTAAAGTCGTTTTGATTAGAGTTGGTGTTATCGTAGTCAGTTAATCATGATTACCAAGAGACGAGCTTTGTTAAAACCACTACTTGAAGTGTGCAGAAATTAGTGAGATCGGAAACTTGTTTCGTTGATGTTCTTGCATGTGTAGGTCACTCTTTCTACGTGGAACAGTCTAAACCAAATTGTTAGAATTGAATCTCGGTTTAATCTCGTGTCATTTATGAATTTGAGTGTGTTCTAGTTCAGTTTGCTTGAGGACAAGCAAAAGCTTAAGTGTGGGGTATTTGATGACACTCGAATTGACGTGATTATCAGCCTCATTTAAGCGACATTTCTTTGCTTAAGACATTGTTTTTAGGGTAGAATGACGAATAATCAATCGATTGCCCTATCTCATGCCACTTGTGTTACCTTGGCCCGTTTCGGGTCTATTTGATGGTTTTCTAGTGTTTTTTACGTAAGCACGGGTTTTTGCCGTCAAATAAAGTAACCATGGATGTGTCTGAAGCATTGGAACCTCGAGGAATTGAACCGGAATCGGTCAAAGAAGCCATTCAAGTTCGAACAAATTCTGCCCAGTTTATACACATATTTTCGGCGAAACCACCCTTTGGTCTTCGCCAAAATGGAAGAAGAAACCACTGGCCGATTGAGAGGAAGATTTCGGCGAAGATACCATGGAGATTTCGCCGAAACCGTAGGAAGGAATCAACCGCTTCGAGTATGAAGAAATTTTCGCCGAAATCCTTCACTATTTTCGGCGAAAATCCCAGTTGAATTCAGGAGAATATCGGGTTGGTATAAATAGAGAACTCGGGGCTATTATCGTGGGGACGAACCATCACTTAAAACACATCACTTTTTACAACACACACAAAAAACGACGAGAGGGAGGGAGAGAGACAGGACGAGTAACTAGAGTTCGAGGAGCAGGAACGGATCGTGACGCCATCCATCCATCTCGGAGAGCCAGGGTTAGGAGTTGAAGATTCAGCAGATTGAAGCTGTCAGGAAGCATCGAAATTAGGTTTTACAGTTCTTCTCTGTCTTCCTACCTGAGATGTATTCTTTGTCTGCCTTCGACTCTTCTGGATTGGATATGAGTAGCTGAACTTGTGTAACTTAGATTAGATGAACCCTAAGTGACCCAGGGCTTAAAGCGGTCACGGATCGGCGGTGATTAGATTCGAAGTTCATTCAGTTTCATCTTGCATGTTTGATTTGTTCTTCATTTTCTGTGTTTCTTGTCTGGTTTGGCCACCTAGATTAGATTCTTGTTAAGCTAAGGATAGAAGCGAACGCTCGCCTTACTTTAAAACATCAAATCGAACAATCAACCTTATAATTGGAGTGTGCCTTTCGTAGGAACCGATTAGGGTTGATCCATTGCTAGAGTAACTCATTAATCACTAGAATTTGCACCAGTTAAGTTAAGTCGTTGCGAGAGGCGACCGTACCCGGGCGGCTAATTAATCGTGGTAGCTAGATCGGATAGAGCGAACGTTCGCCAGTCTTAAACTAAGGGTCAGGAGTTATGATGGTGTCTATGAACTGAATGAACTAGAATCGAAAATTGCTGGCCTGTGACTGTTGTTGCCTTGGTGATCTAAGGGGAATTCGAAATCTAAGCTTGTCTGTCATCTTTCTAGTCAATTAATCAATCTTCAATCTTTCTTCGGTTTAATTTTCATTTCTTCTTATTTTTGCATTCTTAGTATAGAAGTCGTAGAACTCACACCACGCACAACTTGTGTTTGAACTTGAATTAAAACTGTCAACTCCCTGGAGTAAGGAAGTAGAGGAAACTCCTGGAATACGATCTGCTATAGCCTTTTATTAGCATTAGTAGTTATTTGGTTGAACGCATCACAACGACACGTTCATCAGTTGGCTAGTCTCTTGTCTGCCATGGTTAGTACTATCGAACGGAAGAAATTTTCTATCCCCTCTTCTTAGAAATAAACTTACAACGAAAGGAAATAATGTGGCAAGGTAGCCTTGCTTTCTTTTCTTTTTCTTAACTTACAACTCGAAACTAGAATTGAAATTGAAGGGAATTTTCGAATCAATTTTCTAAAGAAAGCAGTAAAGTATATGAATCCAGGTAAACCTGTAGACTGGGATAGATTGTGGTCCGTGAGCTGAACCGTGCTCTGATACCAACTGATGTGAACCGCTGCAACCGTGGGCAGACGACCCTTGAACACCGCAAGTTGAGACCGTGCAACGAGGTAGAACCGTCGGGAACCGGGGGCGGATGAGGACTTTGACCCGTCAGCTATATAACAGCTGGGAACCAGAAGTATCAAGTCGTAGACGCCACGCCAAGAGATGGATGCTCTTGATGATAAGTCGGGGCCTTCAGTATCGCAACATGCAGATACAATAAGGTTTCAAGAACAGAGTTCTTTCAAAGGGGGTTGTTTATTTCATAAAAGTTGTGGTTACATAGGGTGGCCGGCGGCCTCTATTTATAGGTGAGGGAACAAGCTCTCCTCCCTAAAGTCTAATTCCTAATTAAGAATAGAATAAAGAGTCCTATTCCTAATTAGAATCCTAAAACCCCTAAATAAGCCTACTAAAAAGGAATAAAACATAAAATAATAGTTGTAGTCTTTCAAGCAGAATAAAAGACCTAAATTAGGTCAAAAACCCTAATCTGGCCGTGTACGGCTGCTCAGGCCGGTTGGGCGCGTGTGGCGGCCCGGTGGGCTTGACTGACCGGGCGGCGGGCTTGATTCGGGTGGCGGTTGCGGGCTTGGTGCTTCGGGCTGGTTCGGTGGCAAAGGTCTTGTGCAAAAGATATGTTCTTCGTGGCTGGCTCCATAGAATTCCTCTGATCGGCCCGGCTGCCGGTTTAGGGCTCGGGGCTGTTCTCTCCTTGGGCTTTCTCCATTTCTGCTCGGGCCTTCTTCTTTAAGCTTCAGGTAGGCATCCAAGTAGTTCCTGATGTAGCTCTCCGGAGGTTGGGTCGGCCTAAGTGTCACGCCTCGGGGCTAGGGACTCCATTTCTTCTCATGGCTCGGCTCAGGGTCATTCCTTGAAAGCTCTCCTCTCCAAGCCAGGTATTCTCGGGCTCTCTTCCTCCTATGCTCCAGAAATGCTACCAGAGGGTCACTCAAGAAACCAGCTTCTTCTTCAGGGCTTTTGGAGGTCAGGCTAGGAGTAGGTTGAGGTGGTTCTTTCTTGCTAGGGTTTAGATCCTTGGCCAGCAGCATGGCCTGGAATAGCATTCCATCTCGTGGAACCCTTCTACCTGCAAGGGAAGAACTTAGTCGATATTTCAGAGCGTACCTTGGCTTTAGGGCTTGAAGATGGCCTGTCCTAGGCTTTTTATGCCTTTTGTGAGGTCCTAGGGCCTTGTCTCGGCCTGGGGACCCTGGTGGGGTGTAGGAGTACCGATTGGCATCAGGGCAGCATTGTTGGATCTCATCAGAATGCGCGATGGGCCATTCTACAGCAATTCATGGCCGACCGGGCAGCAGACACAAGGATGAGCTCGCGTGGCGACAGCAGATTGAGCAGCGTCTTGGCGTTTCACCTAACACGACCCCGCGTCCACCCCCACTTGCGGAACAGTTATCAGGTTGTTTCTATCCTTTCCATTTCTTTTCTTTCTTCTTTTCGGATTTTGATCCATATTTTTTATGTGTGGATACGGGGCACTTGTCCCGGTATCCTTTTGATCTTTTCGTTGGTTGTGTTTTATAGGATCTTGAGTAGCTATTCCACTCTGCTCTGGACTCTCTGCGTTCATCCGCTACACCGACCATCACCTTCCAGGTTCTTCGTATCTCTCATCCTCTTTTTTGTCCTGTGAGGACACAGAACAGTTCAAGTGTGGGGTAGGATGCTAGGATTATGCATGATCTTGCTTGATTTTTCATGATTCTGTGGTTCAATTTTGAATTTCTCTAGCATAGAACTGCTCAATTCTTGACTTGTTGATGAACTGGTCGTTGACGACTCAATCAAATAACTAACAAAGCTAACAAAAGCTAGGGTAGATCGTATTCCACGGGCCTTCTAATGATTGACTACTCCAATAAACTAGCAATTTACTCAGGTTTAAGCACTTCGTGCGTGGTGTGAGTTCCACGACTTCTAATTCTAAGAAATGCAGAAAAAATTAAAAATTGAAACTAAAACAGAATGGAAATTGGTTGCTTAAAACATAGATGACAGACGAACTTAGACTTTGAATCCCCCTTCGTTCACCAGAGCATTGGCAATCAACAGATCAGCGGATTTCGATTTTCAATCAATTCTAAGACACCACCATAACTCCTTACCCTTAGGTTTAAGACCGGCGAACGTTCGCTCTATCCGTTCTAGCTACCAAGATTAATTAGTCGCCCGGGTACGGTCGCCTCTCGCTACGACTTAACTTAACTGGTGGAATTACTAACGATTTCTGAGTTACTCTTGCAGTGGATTAACCCTAACCGGTTCCTACGAAAGGCACGCTCTAATTATAAGGTTAATTGTTCAATTTGATGTTTCAAAGTAAGGCAAGCGTTCGCTTCTATCCTTAGCTTAACAAGAATCTAATCTAGGTGATCAACCAGACAAGAAACATGAACAATGACGAACAAATCAAACATGAAAGAGAAACTGATTCAACTTCGAATCTAATCACCGCCGATCCGTGACCGCTTTAAAGCCCTGGGTCACTTAAGGTTCATCTAGTCTAAGCTCTAAGGGTTTAGCTACTCATGTTTATCACAAAAGAATCCAAGACAAAGAAAGAGTTCATCATCCAGAGGAAGAATAGAAAAGAATCTGAAAAACCTAATTCTGACGACTCCGGCGAAGCTTCAATCTCCTAGATCTTCAACTTTAAGCCCGAGCTCTTTGAGGTGGAAGGGATGGCGTCACGATCTCTTTCCGGCTCTTCGGACTCTAAACTCTCTGCTCGAGAACTTGAGAGAATTCTGAAGCTCGGTATTAGTTGGTAATTATGTTGTGTATGAAAAAAAGTATATTGATTTGGGCTGCCGGTTAAGTATTTATACTTAACCCTAATACCGCCAGATTTTGCCTGATATTTCGCCAAAAATACTAGGGAATTTTCGTCGAAAATCTTAGTGTAAATGGATGGTCCGCCGGCTGCTTTTGTCCTGTGATTTTCGGTCCAATTGTTCTCGGTGAAAACTTTGGGTTTTCGCCGAAAACTTAGGGTTTTCGCCAAAAACTTCCTTTGATGAGCATCAGTCGATTTGTTCTTGCATTTTCGCCGAAAACACTAGAATATTTTCGGTGAAAACTCCTTTGTAAACTGGGGCAGACTGTGGTTCAACTCGATTGACTCCTCGGATCGATTCCGGTGCAATTCCTAGAGGTTCCAACGCCTTAGACACGTCCTTGGCTACTTTATTTGATGGCAAAACCTGTGCTAACATAAAAACACTAGAAAACCATCAAATAGACCCGAAACGGGCCAAGGTAACACAAATAGCACGAGATAGGGCAATTGATTGAATATTCGTTATTCTACCCTAAAAACCATGTCTTAAGCAAGGAAATGTCGCTTAAATGAGGCTGATAATCACGTCAAATCGAGTGTCATCAAAATACCCCACACTTAAGCTTTTGCTTGTCCTCAAGCAAATTGAATAGAACACTCATGTTCACAAATGATAAGATCGATTAAAATTGAGTTCAATCAAACACAATGAATTATTAGACAGATAGATCCTAGAACAAGAAACCTATCATGCATACTGATCAGCCAAACTACCTGGTCTCACTAATAAACTGCACACGACAAGTAGTAGCAACCAATTATGCACGAATTTGACCTGACCGACCAGACTCCTCACACAGGAAATATTTAGTAAATGGGGAACTCTCACTCTCTGTGTTTAAGGACGTGTTTCTGCTCTCAATCATTTTTTGTTACCGAATTCTGTCATAAGTTTGTAATTCGACCACATCTCCACCACTGTGACAACACGAGTATCTAGTCAAGAAGGACTTCCCTGCTAGGACTGTAACGAATTCTACACTACATGGGTTTATAATGAGATGGATGATGGGAATGTATGATGATGGCTTTGTACGGTGTAGCTTTCGACTAACTTCCCTTGAATCTAATATGTGGCTTCCTACCGTCTAACCAGACACGGGTGGAATAATGAACGCTCGTCCTATGATACCCTCAAGCAACCTAGCACTTTTATTATTTTTTTCTTTACACAATTTTTTTGACTTTTCTTTTGACTTCGTTCTTCCATTTGTAGGGAGAAGAACGTTTTATTGAACTAAAAAACTTGAAACCTTTTTGGCTTTTCTGATTTTTCTTCTTTTTTTCTATTTTTTCTTTTGTGCCGATTTTTCTTTTAGTTGCTAGAGGGGTTTACACATCTGGACATAAATAGCTTAGACCACCTGTTTAATGGCTATAGGCAGGTTACCACAAACCGACTTCCGGTAGGTCAATTTAGAACTACAACCACAGGGGATCAACGAGGAAATGAAAGAATGGGAAATGGATGTAATGTATTATCGAACCGAAAGAACAGGCCAAGCTCAAGGGTCTATGCCTAATGGATTTTATCGTTAGGTAGGCTATCTGGCTTAGTAGCTGAATCTAGGTGCCCCTATCATTCTAGAACTCGTGTCATCGTGTGGTCTCGAGTAGGTCTCATGCAAATTCTAACTCATTCAAGCAAACAGAAAACCACTCAGAAAGAATTGAAATTGCAAGTTACGTGCAATGGATCAAAAGCTCACAGTTGGTTTGCTAGTCGGATTCGGTCATTTTCATGCAATCAAGGCTACAAACTACAAGTGTGATTTTAAAATTCTGTTCTAACCAGGCAATTTAGCATCAAAGTATACAAGTTGGTTCTCAAGTTCTAGGTTAAGCAGTCTAAGTATCATTATGAAAGTTTGAACAACAACTTCACATCAAAAATCAAGAACTGAGCCATTCTAATGCTAGAGAGACTGGAATGGAATCACGAGGCACACAGAAAACACAATCAAGGGCAATCAAGTTCATGCAAGGTTCTCTAGCATCCTACCCCACACTTAAATCGGACTGTGATGTGAACCTCTGCAACCGTGGGCAGACGACCCTTGAACACCGCAAGTTGAGACCGTGCAACGAGGTAGAACCGTCGGGAACCGGGGCGGATAAGTACTTTGACCCGTCGGCTGTATATAGCCGGGAACCAGAAGTGTCCAGTCGATGACGCCACGCCAAAAGATGGATGCTCTTGATGATAAGTCGGGGCCTTCAGTATCGCAAAATGCAGATACAATAAGGTTTCAGAACAAAGTTCTTTCAAAGGGGGTTTATTTCATCAAAGTTGTGTTTACAAAGTGAGGCCGGCGGCCTCTATATATAGGGAGGGAACAAGCTCTCCTCCCTAAAGTCTAATTCCTAAATAATAATAAAATAAAAAGTCCTATTCCTAATTAGAATCCTAAAACCCCTAAACAAGTCCTACTAAAAAGGAAAAAACAATTAAATAGTCTTTAAATCCAAGAATCCAACTCAAAATAGGAATGAAACACTTAAACCCTAAACCGGCGGTTTTTAGGGTTTCCTAGCCCGAGTGGGACTAGGACTCGGCGAGCAGCCGGTCTTCGGGCCGGGCCTTTGCTCGGCTCCGGCTTCTTCCTCTTTAATGGCGGGCCTTCGTCGGGCCTTGGGGGCTGATGCTTCGGACTGGTCGAAGGGCTAGGGCCTTGCCAAAAGGATTGGTCCACACGGCGTCCATTCCCATAAAATAATCCCGATCGGCCCGACTCTCGGTCTAGGGCTCGGTGCGGGGCCGGTTTGGGAACTTCTTCATTTCTGCTCGGGGCTTCATGTCCTAGCTACGGGCATCGCCTCAGATAGCTCCATACGTGGCTCTCATGGGCTAGGGTCGGGCCAGGGTGGTGCCTTGGAACCAGGTGCTCCGATTCTCCTCAGGATTGGGCCGGGTCGTCTTGGGTAGCCATCCCTTCTTGGCTAGGTACTCTTGGGCTCTCTTGCTCCTATACTCCAGGAATGCCTCCAGACGGGTCTCTGGAGTGTGCTTCTTCTTCAGGGTCCTTGGAGATGAGGTCAGGATCCGGCCGGGGCTTACCTTTAGCTCTAGGGTTTCCACACTCGGCCAGCAGAATGGCTTGGAGTGGCATTTCTTCCTCTTGAGCTTTCCTACCTGTAGGGGGAGGCCTGAGCCTGTACCTTACCTCATACCTGGGCTTGGGGTCTTGTAGGTGGCCTTCCCTTGGCTCTATACGCTTCTTGTAGGGCCCTAAGGTTCTTCCTTAGACGGGTGACCCTAGTGGAGTGTATGAGTACTTACGGATACTTGGGCAGTCGGGCTGGGTCATATCATCCCCCTCTTCTTGCCTTGGATCCCCAAATCCATTCGGGTTCTCTACTAGCACTCATCACTCTCTTCCAAACTTCAGCAATCTTGTCGGCCACGGTCGGGGAAGATTCAGCTTCATCTTTAGACCTAGGAGTGTCATTGGAATCAGTAACGGACCAAGGCTCAGGTCCTTCAGCGCTTTCTCCATCGGTCTCCATAGCTCCCTCCCTGAAAAACTATCAACAATAATGTTAAGGCTCAGGGAGGTAGCGGGTGAGATTTCCTCACTCATCTCTACATCCGGGTCAGCATCCGGATCTTCTTCACTCGGGGCATCTCTCAAAACTCGTCGGGAGATGATCTCCCATTGAATCTTGGGTGCACAGGGAACCGTCGGTGAAGTGCCAGGTCGGGGCACGGGGGTGCCGGAGGTGATCCTGGGCACGTCGGGCAGGATGGCGGTGCCAGGTAGTGGGGAGGCGTCGGGCAGTGACGCGTCGGGCAGGGTTAAAGTGGCGGCGGCTAGGAAAAAGCCGCGGCGGCGCTAGGAAAAAGTCGCCGCGGCGTCGGGCAGTGGCAAGGCGGCGGGGCGGCAGTGATCCGTCGGTAGTGGGCAGTAGGGGCTGGTGCGGCGGCGAGTAGTGGAGAGCCGGCGGCGGGCAGGTCGGTGGCGTCGGGCATCGTCGCGTCAGGGCAGCCGGGGTCGGGTAGGACCGGGGCTGAGCGTCGGGCAGGGACGCGCCGGGCTCGTGGTCGGGGGCCATGTTGGGTGGTGATGCGCCGGGGAGCCTTTGGCAGCGACAGGTCGGGGCGGGTGCTAGGGCGGCCGAGGCCTGGTCGGGCAGGGTCGCGCCGGGTGCTGGAGCGCTAGGACTGGGCGGGTAGGGCCAGTCGGGGCCGGGCGCTGGGGCGCCAGGGCCTGGTAGGGCAGCACCGGGACTGGGTGCTGGGTCCCAAAGCTGGGCGGGTAGCGCCAGTCAGGGACGGGCGCTGGGGCGCCGGGGCCTGGTCGGGCAGCGTCGGATGGGGGCCGTGCGCTGGGGCGCCGGGGCCTGGTTGGGAAGCGCCGGGGTTGGGGCCAAGCACTAGGGTGCTGGGGCCTGGTCGGGCAGCGACAGGGCTGGGCCGAGCGCAGGTGCGCTGGGGCCTGGTTGGGTAGCGCGGGGCTGGGGCCGAGCACTGGGCGCTAGGGCCTGGGACAGCGCCGATGCTGGGGCCGAGCGCTGGGGCGCTGGGGCCTGGCTGGTCAGCGTCGGGGCTGGGTACTGGTGCCGAGGCTGGGGCCGGGGCTGGTGCCAGGGCAGGGACCAGGGCTGGTGCCGGGGCTAAGGCCGGGGCTGGTGCCGGGGCTCCGGGTGCTAGGGTTTTAAAGGTGAACCCTGCAAACTTCTCAAACCTTCTCGAGTTAACTCTTTCTCCTTCATCAGATTCTTCTTCTTCTTTTCTTCTCGTCCTCCTCATCGTCTGGTCTCGATTTCTCTTTCTCTTATCACCATCGTTTGTTGATTAGGGCAGTCCCTTGAGATATGTCCTCTACCTTGACACTGAAAACATACAATTCCACTGGCACGTGGGTTAGAGCCTTGAAACTTATAAGTAGATGGTGCAAGTGTTACCGTAGGTGCTGAATCCCTAGGGTTAGGGTTTGGCCGTGACCTGAGGGCTCGGTCTGTTCGGGCTTCCAAGGAGCTTGGCTTGTACTCGGATCTCCCTCTCCATGGGGCATGGGCGGGTCTTCTGGTGTAGCCGTCTTGGACTCGTCCTCTTCCAAGCTGGGTTAGGGTTCCTTGGATGTGGACCAGGGTAGCTTCAAGATTCTGAAGGGTGTTCTCCATTTTGGCTAATCTCTCGTCTGCCATGGTTAGTACTAGCAAACGGAAGCAATTTTCTATCCCCTCTTCTTAGAAATAAACTTACAACGAAAGGAAATAACGTGGCAAGGTATCCTTGCTTTCTTTTCTTTTTCTTACAACTCGAAACTTAAAACAAGAATTGAAATAGAAGGGAATTTTTCGAATTAATTTTCTAAAGAAAGAGTAAAGGATATGAATCCAGGTAAAACTGAGACTGGGATAGATTGTGGTCCGTGAGCTGAACCGTGCTCTAATACCAACTGATGTGAACCGCTGCAAACCGTGGGCAGACGACCCTTGAACACCGCAAGTTGAGACCGTGCAACGAGGTAGATCCGTCGGGAACCGGGGCGGATAAGTACTTTGACCCGTCGGCTGTATACAGCCGGGAACCAGAAGTGTCCAGTCGATGACGCCACGCCAAGAGATGGATGCTCTTGATGATAAGTCGGGACCTTCAGTATCGCAACATGCAGATACAATAAGGTTTCAGAACAAAGTTCTTTCAAAGGGGGTTTATTTCATCAAAGTTGTGTTTACAAAGTGAGGCCGCGGCCTCTATATATAGGGAGGGAACAAGCTCTCCTCCCTAAAGTCTAATTCCTAAATAATAATAAAATAAAGAGTCCTATTCCTAATTAGAATCCTAAAACCCCTAAACAAGTCCTACTAAAAAGGAAAAAACAATTAAATAGTCTTTAAATCCAAGATTCCAACTCAAAATAGGAATAAAACACTTAAACACTAAACCGGCGGTTTTTAGGGTTTCCTAGCCCGAGTGGGACTAGGACTCGGCGTGGGCAGCCGGTCTTCGGGCCGGGCCTTTGCTCGGCTCCGGGCTTCTTCCTCTTTAATGGCGGGCCTTCGTCGGGCCTTGGGGGCTGATGCTTCGGGCTGGTCGAAGGGCTAGGGCCTTGCCAAAAGGCTTGGTCCACACGGCGTCCATTCCCATAAAATAATCCCGATCGGCCTGGCTCTCGGTCTAGGGCTCGGGGCGGGGCCGGTTTGGGAACTTCTTCATTTTCTGCTCGGGGCTTCTTCTCCTAGCTTCGGGCATCGCCTCAGATAGCTCCATACGTGGCTCTCATGGGCTAGGGTCGGGCCAGGAGTGGTGCCTTGGAACCAGGTGCTCCGATTCTCCTCAGGACTTGGCGCCGGGTCGGTCTTGGGTAGCCATCCCTTCTTGGCCAGGTACTCTTGGGCTCTCTTGCTCCTATACTCTAGGAATGCCTCCAGAGGGTCTCTGGAGTGTGCTTCATCTTCAGGGTCCTTGGAGATGAGGTCAGGATCCGGCCGGGGCTTACCTTTAGCTCTAGGGTTTCCACACTCGGCCAGCAGCATGGCTTGGAGTGGCATTTCTTCCTCCTGAGCTTTCCTACCTGTAGGGGGAGGCCTGAGCCTGTACCTTACCTCATACCTGGGCTTGGGGTCTTGTAGGTGGCCTTCCCTTGGCTCTATACGCTTCTTGTAGGGCCCTAAGGTTCTTCCTTGGACGGGTGACCCTGGTGGAGTGTATGAGTACTGACGGAAACTTGGGCAATCGGGTTGGGTCATATCAGACTGTGTCCTCACAGGACTAATTCTAGAGTTCAGAGTGAAGTAGAAGAACCTGGACCAAGATGGTTGGCGTAGGGGATGAGCACGGGTCCTCGGAGCGGAGGGAATCTACCAAAGCGAAGCAAAGGGAATCTTCCTATTGCCTACAAAACAAAAACAAATGAAACATAAAAAGGAAATCGGGACAAGTGCCCCGGATCCACGCAGAAAAAAGTTGGATCGAAATCCGAAAAGAATAAATAAAAAGAAAGGACCAGAAAAGGAATACAACCCGATCACTGCTGGTCAGGCGCGCCGGGAGGTGGAAAGTGGAGGAAATCGCCGAGCTGACGTTGCCACGCCAGATATGCCTTATACCGCCTATCAGCGCGGTGCATATGCTGCTGCATAATAGTCCATCTCGCCTCTTGAGTGGCGTTGTCGGTGATGCGCCACTCCTGCAGTCGCTCATACAGCTCTCCAACATCCGCGGGATGCGGGTGAGGCTGCGGGTGAGGCGCCTGATATGGATCTGGGATGGCCGGCGGCGACTGGTGTACATACCCTGCCTGATGGTGTGGCGAGGGAGTATGGTCATGAAACTCTGGCTCGTACTGAGGCTGGGACTCCTCAAAATCATCGTCTTCCTCCGACTCATCCTCGCTCTGGAGGGGAGGATCTGCTGCTACCTGGGGACTGAGGTCCAGCTCGAGGTCGTACTCGACCGCCAAATCTCCTCCAACGGTGCGTACTCTGAGGCGTGGGATGTTCGGGCCATATTCGTGGCTGAGGCCGAAGGAGATGATGAGCTGGCCGATGAAGTTGCCTCCTAGGAGTGAGCGAGGTGGCGTCCTCCTCTTGGTCTTTTGGCTGACGATGCGAGCAAGAACCCATCCGGGGTGAAGAGGGTAGCTCTCCCGGATGGCGCGAAGAAGCAGAAGTTCCTCCTTGCTGATATGGTGGTGGTCCTTCTCTGGAGCATATAATAGCGATCTACGCCAAACCATATGAATGTATCTATAGAGAGGGTGAGAGAGAGACTTAACTGAGTTATGGTCTGTGAGACAATCGCCGGGCACTCCAGTCATTTGGCTCCAGAGTGCATGGTAGGCCTCCCCTTCGTCCTCGTCGTTCACCCAACCGAGGTGATGACCGTTGTAGTGCTCGTAGGGAATGCCTAGATGAGCTTCAAACTCATCATAGGCGAGAGTCCTGCACACTCCACCCAGGTAGAAGGAAACGACCTTCTTGCTCTGTCTCCTCTTGTGCTCGTCCAGATCAAAAGTGGCCCAGAACTCCTGGAGAGCGACGTCGGGGAAGTCGGAAGCTATGGTGGTCAGCTTAGGAGGCCGGCCGGTGCCAGGGCATCGTGCACTTCCGGTGGTAGTCCTCATTGTGATCGAAGAGAGACTCCATGGAAAGTGGTCGAACATTAGCTCCCGGAACATGCTCGAGCTTCTTGTAGCACTCAAAGTAGTAATCGGGTAGACGAGCAACAGTGCGATGATGCCCAGCACGGCCAGGAAATGCTGGTTGATGTGAACCGCTGCAACCGTGGGTAGACGACCCTAACCACCACAAGTTGGAGATCGTGCAACGAGGTAAAACCTTCGGGAACCGGGGTGGATGAGTACTTTGACCCGTCAGCTATATATCAGCTGGGAACCAAAAGTGTCCAGTCGAAGACGCCACGCCAAGAGATGGATGCTCTTGATGATAAGTCGATCCTTCAGTATCGCAACATGCAGATACAACAAGGGTTTCAGAACAAAGTTCTATCAAAGGGGGTTTATTTCATAAAAGTTGTAAGTACAAAGTGAGACCGACGACCTCTATTTATAGGGAGGGAACAAGCTCTCCTCCCTAAAGTCTAACTCCTAAATAATAATAAAATAAAGAGTCCTATTCCTAAATAGTCTCATGAATCTCCTAAATAATCCTACTAAAAAGGAATAAACATAAAATATTAGTTGTAGTCTTTAAAGCAGAATAAAAGACCTAAATTAGGTTAAAAACCCTAATTCGGCGTGTGTGGCGGTTTGGGCCGGTTGGGCGCTTGTAGCGGCCCGGTGGGCTTGGCTGGCCGGGCGGCGGCCTTGTGTCGGGTGGCGGTGGCGGGCCTGGTGCTTCGGGCTGGTTCAGTGGCAAGGGCCTTGTCCAAAAGACATGTTCTTCGTGGTCGGCTCCTTGGAATTCCTCTGATCGGACCGGTTGCCAATTTAGGGTTCGGAGCTTCTCTCTCCTTGGGCTTTCTTCCTTTCTGCTTGGGCCTTCTTCTTTAAGCTTCAGGTAGGCCTCCAAGTAGCTTCGGACGTAGCCCTCCGAGGTTAGCCCAAGTGTCATGCTTTGGGGCCACAGACTCCACTTCTTCTCAAGGCTCGGCTCAGGGTCAATCTTTGACAACTCTCCTCTTCGGGCCAAGGGTTCTTGGGCTCTCTTCCTTCTGTACTCCAGGAATGCTTCTAGAGGGTCACTAAAAGAATCGGCTTCTTCCTCAGGGCTCCTAGAGGTCAGGCTAGGGGCAGGCTGAAGCTTCTCTTCGGTGCTAGGGCTCATACCCTCGGCCAACAGCATAGCTTGGGACAGCATTCCATTCCTTGGAGTCTTTCTACCTGCAAGTGAAGGATTTAGTTGATATTTCTTGTCATACCTTGGTTTTAGGGCTCATGGACGGCCTTCCCTTGGATTCATTCGGTTCTTAAGAGGCCATAGGGTCTTGTCTCGGCCAGGTGACCCTGGTGGTGTGTAGGAGTACTGATTGCCTTCGGGGCAGCATTGTTGGATCATGTCATCCCCCTCTTCTTGCCTTGGATTTGTCCCCAAATCCATCTCGGGTCCTTTCCTAACACTCATCATCCTCTTCCAATCTTTAGCACCGTCATCCTTAGACCGAGGAGTCTCACTTGAGCCAGTAACGGACCAAGGCTCGGGTCCTTCAGTGCTCTCTTCTTCAGTCTCCATAGCTTCTTCCCCTGAAAAACTATCAATAATAATGTTAAGGCTCGGGGAGGTAGCGGGTGAGAGCTCCTTACTCATCTCCACATCCGGATCAGCATCCGGATCGTCTTCGCTCGGGGTAGCTCTTGAAACTCGTCGGGAGGGATTCTCCCATGGAACCGGTGGTGAAGCGTCGAGCCGGAGCACGAGGGTGCTGGGGGTGCCGGAGGTAAGTCAGGGCACGTCGGGCCAGGTGGCGGCGCCGGCTAGTGGGGACGCGGCGGCGGGCAGTGTTGAGCCGGTGGCGGCGGGTAGGAGGGAGCCACCGGCGGCGGCGGGCAGGAAGTAAGCGGTGGCGGGAAGTGATGCGGCGGCGGCAGGCGGTGATGCGGTGACGGGTGGTGGAGGGCCGGTGGCAGGTAGTAGAAATCTGATGGCGGCGAGCAGTGGGGTGCCGGCGGTGGCGGGCGCGTAGGAACTGGTCAGGCGGCGCCAGCGGGGGCTGGGGCCGACTGCTGGGGCACTGGGCCTGGTGGAGCAGCGCTGGGGCTGGAGCTGAGCACTGGGGTGTTGGGGCCTGGTGGGGCAGCGCCTGGGCTGGGGCCGAGTGCTGGGGCACTGGGGCTGGGGCAGGGCCGAGCGCTGGGGCGCTAGAGCCCGGGGTAGGGCCGAGCGCTGGGGCGCTAGGGCCTGGGGCAGTGCCGATGCTGGGGGCCGAGCGCTGGGGCGCTAAGGCCTGGGGTAGTGCCGAGACTGGGCCTGAGCACTGGGGTGCTGGGGCCTGGTGGGGCAGCGCCTGTTCTGGGGCCGAGTGCTGGAGCACTGGGGCCTGGGGGCAGCGCCGGGGCTGGGGCCGAGCGCTGGGCCAGGGCCGGGGTCAGGGTTAGCGCCTGGGCTAAGGCCGGGGCAGGGGCCGGGGCTGAGGCTGGAGCTGGTGCCGGGGCTGAGGCCGGGGCAGGGGCCGGGCCTGAGGGCCCGGGGCAGGGGCCGGGCCTGAGGCCGGGGCGCCGAGTGCTAAGGTTTTAAAAGTGAACCCTGCAAACTTTTGAAGCCCTTCGGGCTTAACTTCTTCTCCTTCATTAGACTCCTCTTCTTCTTCCTTCTTCTCCTCTGCTTCATCGTCCGTCTCGATTCCTCCTTCTCTTACTACCATCGTCTGTTGGTTAGGGCAATCCCTTGAGATGTGTCCTCTACCTTGACACTTAAAACATACAATTCCACTAGGACGTGGGTTAGAACTCTGAACCGTAGAAGTAGGTTGGACAGATGTTACCGGAGGTGCCGAACCCCTAGGGTTAGGGTTTGGCCGTGAACTAGAGCCTCGGGGCTGTTCGGTCTTCCATGAGGCTTGGCTGGTAGTCGAGCCTCTTCTCCACAGGGCACTTGCGGATCTTGTCGTGTAACCCCTCTTCAATTCTCTCTCCACGCGGTTAGCTAGGGATTTGAGATCCTCGTAGTCAGCATAGTTGAGTATGTTGACTTGATACATGAGCTCGGGGCGTAGCCCACCTACAAACCGGGCTATCTTCGCTTAAGGCTCTTCTCTGAGGTCGAGTCTAGCTACCAACATCTCTATCTCCTTGGTGTATTGCTCCACGGACATGGTCCCTTGCTTTAAGTTCCGGAGGGATGTGTGTAGGTCTCGGGTGTAGGTGCTAGGAACGAACTTCTTCCTCATGATCCTCTTAAGGTCTCTCCACGACTCGACGGGATCTTCTTCATCCCTTTGAATCCTGCCCTTGTATTGGCTCCACCAAAGAGCAGCATAGTCAGTGAATTCAAGGGTGGCGAGAATTACCTTCTTACGTTCGGAGTAGTGGTGGCACTTGAGGAAATCCTCCATACTTCTCTCCCAATCTAGGTATTCGTCGGCATTGTATTTGCCAGCAAACTTTGGCACGGTGAGCTTGAGGTTGCTCAAGTCATCGTCAATCTCCTGAGCTAGTCGTCGGGCTCTTCTGTTCGGGTCTTCAGGGCTGTCCTCTCGGTGCCTGCCTCGTCCTCTCTCGGCTTGAAGCTGAGCTAGGGCTTCGTGGACGGCAGCCATGGTAGCTCCAAGGTCCCGAATGTTGCCTTCTATATTGGCTAGTCTCTCGTCTGCCATAGTTAGTACTATCGAACGTAAGCAATTTTCTATCCCCTCTTCTTAGAAACAAACTTACAATGAAAGGAAATAACGTGGCAAGCTGACCTTGCTTTCTTTTCTTTTTTTCTTTTCTTATAACTCGAAACTAAAATTGAAATAGAAGGGAGATTTTCGAATCAATTTTCTAACGAAAGCAATAAAAGGATATGAATCCAGGAGAACCTGGAGACTGGGATAGATGTGGTCCTTGTGTTTGAACCGTGCTCTGATACCAACTAATGTGAACCGCTGCAACCGTGGGCAGACGACCTAACCACCGCAAGTTGGAGATCGTGCAACGAGGTAAAACCTTCGGAAACAGGGCGGATGAGTACTTTAACCCGTCAGCTATATATCAGCTGGGAACCAAAAGTGTCCAGTCGAAGACGCCATGCCAAGAGATGGATGCTCTTGATGATAAGTCGATCCTTCAGTATCGCAACATGCAGATACAACAAGGGTTTCAGAACAAAGTTCTATCAAAGGGGGTTTATTTCATAAAAGTTGTAAGTACAAAGTGAGGCCGGCGGCCTCTATTTATAGGGAGGGAACAAGCTCTCCTCCCTAAAGTCTAACTCCTAAATAATAATAAAATAAAGAGTCCTATTCCTAAATAGTCTCATAAATCTCCTAAATAATCCTACTAAAAAGGAATAAACATAAAATATTAGTTGTAGTCTTTAAAGCAGAATAAAAGACCTAAATTAGGTCAAAAACCCTAATCCGGCCGTGTGTGGCGGTTTGGGCCGGTTGGGCGCGTGTAGCGGCCCGGTGGGCTTGGCTGGCCGGGCGGTGGCCTTGTGTCGGGTGGCAGTGGCTGGCCTGGTGCTTCGGGCTGGTTCAGTGGCAAGGGCCTTGTCCAAAAGACATGTTCTTCGTGGTCGGCTCCTTGGAATTCCTCTGATCGGACCTGTTGCCAATTTAGAGATCGGAGCTTCTCTCTCCTTGGGCTTTCTTCCTTTCTGCTTGGGCCTTCTTCTTTAAGCTTCAGGTAGGCCTCCAAGTAGCTTCGGACGTAGCCCTCCAAGGTTAGCCCAAGTGTCATGCTTTGGGGCCACGGACTCCACTTCTTCTCAGGGCTCGGCTCAGGGTCAATCTTTGACAACTCTCTTCTTCGGGCCAAGGGTTCTTGGGCTCTCTTCCTTCTGTACTCCAGGAATGCTTCTAGAGGGTCACTCAAAGAATCGGCTTCTTCCTCAGGGCTCCTAGAGGTCAAGCTAGGGGCAGGCTGAAGCTTCTCTTCGGTGCTAGGGCTCATACCCTCGGCCAACAGCATAGCTTGGGATAGCATTCCATTCCTTGGAGTCTTTCTACCTGCAAGTGAAGGATTTAGTCGATATTTCTTATCATACCTTGGTTTTAGGGCTCGTGGACGGCCTTCCCTTGGATTCATTCGCTTCTTAAGAGGCCATAGGGTCTTGTCTCGGCCAGGTGACCCTAGTGGTGTGTAGGAGTACCGATTGGCTTCGGGGCAGCATTGTTGGATCATGTCACTGGTGGAGGGCCCTGGACGGCGGGTGTGACAGGAGCGGGGGCTCTGGAGCTCGAGGCGGCATCAAGTCTCTGCTTGGTCCTGCGCTCATAAGTGGTGTTCCTAAACAAGAAAACAAGCCTAGTCAAACTAAAACCCTACCCCACACTTAGTCGAAAAACTCAATTTCACAAAGAAATGAGGAAAATCGAATGGGGGTAAGCAAAGCATATTTACCGGTAATCACGAACAATAAAATACATGCTTAGGAACAGCCAGAATGGAATTATCACAATCAGAGTTCACAAGTCAAACCGACATTCAAAAAGTCAACACAATAGAACATTGAACCCTAATCATGGCAAGACTATCACAAATCGAAGAATGACGGTATAATATGATCTCAGATGGCAAACACAATAATCGGAACGAGAATGAACACATAAGGCAGCCAAATGATCAAAAACAGTTCATGGTCAAACCGACATTTCTAAAAAGTCAACCTCACAAGGAAATGGACTTAGGCATAGCAACACGTGATCAAACGATATGAAAATTAAGCACAACACTCCCTAAGCATGCTAGAACAGTTCAACAAGTTCAGCTAACCTAGTTCACACGAAATCAGTCGGCACGCAAATCGAGGCAAACTAAAAGTCAACCCCGACGAAATTCAGCAATCAACATGTCAAAAGATTCGCAATGAAAAGTTCTACAACTTACCTTGAAGCCATGGATGCTAAAAATGAACGGATTGGGAGAAATCGGTGAAAAATCGACAATTTTAGTGTTTGGGTGAACTAGAGCTGTAGAGCTCCGATTCGGCTGTTCTAGGGCTTTGATTGATTGGAAATGGAGGGGAAGGGAGCGGCGGCAGCGGTCGGCGGCGGCCAAAATGGGTGGCGGTGGGCGGGTTTGATTGAAAACAGAGGGGGAGGTTTTGGTTTCTTAAGAAATTTTCGAAATAGGAAAGTGAGGAGAGAGAGAAGAGGATCCGGATTTTAAAATGAATAGTTGGTTGATTTTCAAAGGAATTTTTGGCGAAAATAAGTGCAAGTTTTCGCCGAAAATGTTAGTTGAAAAGTACTGCCGGTTTTCAAAACAATTTTTGCCGAAAATGTGTAATAGTTTTCGCCGAAAATGTGAAGCAAAAACTTCTGGAAAACTCAGTGGGATTTCAAAGAGAATTTTCGCCGAAAACATGGGTCATTTTCGCTGAAAATATTGAACTCTACGATTGAAAATATTTTCGCAATCCCGACAAACTTCAGAAAATCACAGTTAAATCCACAAAAATCGGAAAGACCTCAAACGACTTGTAATTGACACTATGACACACAGACTACACACGAAAAATACGAAATCAAACAAACTAACACATTTGGCTCCCCCGAACTGATTGTAAAACACTAAGGTTGACACAAATAAAAAACGGACTCCAGTCGTGGGTTGCCTCCCACGAAGCGCTCTTTTATTAACGTCCTTGAGCTGGACGATACCTGGACGGTATTAGGAGACATCCCAACTTAGATTCTCCTTAATACTAGCATCGGAGTTCATAAAGTAGAGCTTCGGGGCTTCTCCGGTGCGCATGAATTTCTTCCCGTTCGCGTGTAAGAGTTTGGTATGTCCGTCGGGAAGGTGGTCAGTGATCTTGAATGGTCCGAACAGTTCTGTCAAAGGATCATCTTCTACAAGGAAGACAGTGGACGGAATGAGAATGATCGGCTCCTTCTTTTCTTTAACCTCCGGCTTGATATCACCAGGATCGGTGATCGTCAGTATTTCCTTAGGAGATGCTTTCGGCTTCTCCTTCCATACTTGTTTCGGCGCCGGTAGCTTGGAACGAATTGGTGGTGCAGCTGGCTCAGTAGAAGGTGGCGGCACAACTGGTCTCTAGACCATGTGAGTCTTCGTCTTCTTGTTCTTTCCCCGAGGTCTGCTAGGCTTTGTACTCGGTGGCTTAGAAGAGGCTTTCAGTTCCTTCTTCTTTGGAAACTTTTGAGGAACAGATTTCAGCTTCGGCTTGATAACCTATCCAGCACCTGCAACAGCAATTGATCTAGGCACACTAGAAGAGACATCATTACCGGAGTTGACCGGAGTCAACTCCACAGTTTCAACAGCTAAATAATGAAATTCTTCATTCTTAGGATTATATTTCATTCCGTCTTTAAGGCGGAACGTGATCGTTTCTTTACCAACCCTCAAAGTTAAAGAACCATTTGGAACGTTAATTTGCATTCCAGTAGTAGCCATGAAAGGTCGTCCTATGAGAATGGTAGAATCATCCTTACTAGTATCAATGATAACAAAGTCAGCTAAGAACGTGAAAGGACCACATTTAGTACCAACGTCTTTTATCTATCCCCTAGGGGTTTTAAGTGATCTATCAGCAAAGACAAGTTGCATGCTAGGCGGTTCAAGTTCTCCTAGGTTCAATTTTTCATATAGACTCATAGGCATAACATTAACAGACACGCCAAGATCAACCAAACAACGTTCTATCTCAATATCATTAATGACAAGAGGTAGAGTGAAAGAACCAGGATCAGAACACTTAGCTGGATATGGAGAGGAAGGTTTCTTGCTACGAGCATCAGGATATCCTTCTTTATTCCCCTTCATGCCAGGCTCGATCCTTGCATTCGGCAGCAATGCTCTTGGAAAAGGAGGCTTCACGACGTATGGTGCAAGAGGAGAATCTTCCTCCTTAGGTGCCACTTCTAGTGCTTCCTTCTTCTCTGAAGTTTCAGCGATCCTGCATAAAACAGAACAAGCGTCAGCAGATAAGCTAGTAATTTTTTTAACAGTTACCATCTTGGCTTGCTCCTTTCTCCGATTCAGCTCTGTCTGGCTCAGAAGTTGGCCAAATGGTTGACCAGATGCTAGCATGCTCGAGATGTTGTTCACTGCTTGCTCAATTCTTTGACCGGCTGCTATCTGTTCTTGATTGAGAAGAGCTTGAGCTTTAAACTGACTGTCATGATCGTCGAGTCTGGTGATGTCTGACTAAGCTTCTTGTCCAAGTCACTGACGTTGTTTTCCTTCTGGTACTGCTGTCCTGGATAGGTGTTATTCAAATATTGATTCTGGCGATTGCCAGGAGCAGTGATGTGAACTGCTGCAACCATGGGCAGACGACCCTTAAACACCGCAAGTTGAGACCGTGCAACGAGGCTAAATCGTCGGGAACCGGGGGCGGAAAGTACTTTGACCCGTCGGCTATATAACAGCCGGGAACCAGAAGTGTCCAGTCGAAGACGCCACGCCAAGAGATGGATGCTCTTGATGATAAGTCAACCTTAAGCAATGCTCCTCACATTAACTCGAAGGGAAAAGAACATAAGTTCTGAAATATATTTAATCAAAGGGGGTTCTGAGTACAAGAGGTGGCCGGCGGCCTCCTTATATAGGTGAGGGAACAAGCTCTCCTCCCTAAACCCTACTTCCTAAATAATAATAAAATAAAGAAATAAAAAGAGTCCTAATTAGAAAACCTAAAGAGGACTTTAACTAATCCTAATCTAGACTAAAAGAGGGAAAATTCGGACTCCAACCCTACAAGGGACCTAAACAAGAACTCCTAAAAAGGAGGCTGGAAAATCCTAAAAACAGCTAAACGGGTTCTGGAAATATTAGCCAAATAAATATAAACAAATTCGTAAAATTATGATCTTTTGCAGATCACTAGTAGACTCCATGGGCTACAACTTTCATGTTGGACATAAGCCCAAATTATGTCTCCAAGTAGCCCATATTCGTCACTCTTTGTCGGGCTACGAATCTGTCCAGAAATCCAGCTTTGCTTAGTATTGGTCCAGCTTTGGCCCGTGGCTGCTCGGTCATGGGCTGACCTCTTGGCTCTTCTCCAAGATGGGATTCTCCTTGATCCTCTCCTATTGTATCAGGCTCAGGTGGTGGCCTGATCACAGCTCCTTGTTTGGCCTTCCTCGGATCAGCATCCGAGGCTTCCTCTTTGGTGCTCCCACCAAGCTTCACTAGGGCTTGGCCTAGCTCTATCTCCTTCAGTACTGCTCCAAATTGAGAACCGTTTGTTGGAGCTGATTCATGGGCCTTTAAAGTAGCCAAGGCCTTTAGAAGAACCCTAATTCGGCCTTGGTTGGGCTGCTCCGGCCAGTTGGGCCATGGTGGCGGTCGCGGGCTGGTCTGGGGGCCGGGCTTCTTCAGGGCTCTCGGAGGTCAGGCTAGGGGCAGGCTGAAGCTTCTCTTCAGTGCTAGGGCTTGTGTCCTTGGCCAGCAGCATGGCCTGGAGTAGCATCCCATTTGTTGGAGTCTTTCTACCTTGGCCAGGTGAGCCGGGTGGGGTGTAGAAGTACCGGATGGTACTAGGGCAGCTTGGCTAGGTCATATCAAGCAGTCCCATAATTACCTGGATTGCGGTGCGGCGGCTGATAGACACCTGCCGGCGGATGGTTAGGTTTCTGATCCTGAGCTGGACCAGCTGGGCGGTTATTCTGGTTCTGGTTATGGTTGGCGCCAGCATTGTAGGGAGGTCTGTCTTGATAGTTCCCTTGCTGCCTGAAGTTGCGGTAGCCAGCATAACCATTCTGATTATTAACGAAGCCTTGTTGAACGAAATTTACCTCTTCGGCGGACCAGACTTCTGTCTTACCAAAATTCTGGCAACGGCCTCCGTTGTGTGCGCAAGCTCCACACCACTCGCAATCAGCAACATAGACAGAAGCTGCCGCGGTTTGATTGGTGTGGAAGACTTCTTCAGATGCTTCTCTACTTCAGCCTTGATAGCTGCTTCGAGATCGAGCTTGCTCCTTGATCCTTCAGATTGTCGTTCCCAGTTCCTTGACTTGGAAGCACAGTTTGCGAAGTGAAGAAGAGCAGCTTCGGGTGTGAGTGTAGTGCAATCCCCTTCAGCTAGAGAATTGACCCACTTGGCAGGTCCTTCTCGAAGACCTCGAGCAAAGATTTCAGCTAACTGCCTCTGCTCGAATCCATGATGAGGGCAGTTGTAGAGAAGTTCTTGGAATCGATTCCAAGTATCGTATAAGCTTTCTCCTTCTTTCTGGGAGAATCTGGCGATGCTGTCCCTGATGGCTGTTGTTCTGGCCGTAGGAAAGTATTCTTCAACGAAGTCCTAAACCAGAGTATCCCAATCAGTGTAATATCCAGGTGGTTTGCCAGTAAGCCACCTCTTAGCAGCGCCTTTCAGAGAGAACGGAAAGCTCTCAAACAAAGAGTATTATTGTCGAGGTTTCCGTTCTTGAAAGTGCTGCAGAGATCAAGGAAGTCTGCAAGATGAGTGCACGAGGTGTCTAGGGGCCTGCCTTCGAACTGTAGATCCCTAGAGATCATAGTCAAGAATGGAATCTTGATCTCATTGTCAGGATCTCCTTCAATGCGCGGTACGGCAATGGCAGATCGAACGCTAGTCGCGCTCGGCTTGTTGTAATCAGCTAGACTTTTCTGTGCAGGTGGCGGTGGTGGATTTCCGCCTGGTGGTGGTGGTGGTGGTAATTGATCAGTCATGGTAGGAGATGGAGGAGGTGAAGTGACTCGGTGTATGAAACGGATGTAGGTGACGGTAACGGTGAAGATGGAGATGAGGAACTCTCCTTCAGTTCCTCAATCTTAATCGGAGTGATGGATGGAGGTGGATTGATTCTGCTTCTCCTTGGAATCTGTGATTGTCGAGGTGGAGCAGAACTGCTTGGTCTCTCTATACTCTTAGCCTTGTCGGTTTGAGAGCGAGTCCAAGGGCGGCGATGCATACACATGTGAACAACCTACAAATAACAAAAACAACAAAACCAGTGTAAAATCGAAGTGGGTGGAAAAGTGAAAGATGGAAAATAGAAGAATAAATTGCCAGTTCTTCTTTCACACAATCAAAAGAAGTCCCCGGCAACGGCGCCAATTTGATGAACCGGTCGTTGACAACTCAATCAAATAACTAACAAAGCTAACAAAAGCTAGGGTAGATCGTATTCCACGGGCCTTCTAATGATTGACTACTCCAATAAACTAGCAATTTACTCAGGTTTAAGCACTTCGTGCGTGGTGTGAGTTCCACGACTTCTAATTCTAAGAAATGCAGAAAAAATAAAAATTGAAACTAAGAACAGAATGGAAATTGGTTGCTTAAAACATAGATGACAGACGAACTTAGACTTTGAATCCCCCTTCGTTCACAGAGCATTGGCAATCAACAGATCAGCGGATTTCAATTTTCAATCAATTCTAAGACACCACCATAACTCCTTACCCTTAGGTTTAAGACCGGCGAACGTTCGCTCTATCCGTTCTAGCTACCAAGATTAATTAGTCGCCCGGGTACGGTCGCCTCTCGCAACGACTTAACTTAACTGGTGGAATTACTAATGATTTATGAGTTACTCTTGCAGTGGATTAACCCTAACCGGTTCCTACGAAAGGCACGCTCCAATTATAAGGTTAATTGTTCAATTTGATGTTTCAAAGTAAGGCAAGCGTTCGCTTCTATCCTTAGCTTAACAAGAATCTAATCTAGGTGATCAACCAGACAAGAAACATGAACAATGACGAACAAATCAAACATGAAAGAGAAAC
Organism: Linum lewisii; assembly: GCA_034768395.1. Taxonomy (NCBI): domain Eukaryota; kingdom Viridiplantae; phylum Streptophyta; class Magnoliopsida; order Malpighiales; family Linaceae; genus Linum; species Linum lewisii. Next base: position 49,778,418 of record CM068298.1, on the reverse strand, counting down.
TGATTCAACTTCGAATCTAATCACCGCCGATCTTGACCGCTTTAAAGCCCTGGGTCACTTAGGGTTCATCTAGTCTAAGCTCTAAGAGTTTAGCTACTCATGTTTATCACAAAAGAATCCAAGACAAAGAAAGAGTTCATCATCCAGAGGAAGAACAGAAAAGAATCTGAAAAACCTAATTCTGACGACTCCGGCGAAGCTTCAATCTCCTGGATCTTCAACTTTAAGCTTCGAGCTCTTCGAGGTGGAAGGGATGGCGTCACGATCTCTTTCCGGCTCTTCGGACTCTAAACTCTTTGCTCCAGAACTTGAGAGAATTCTGAAGTTCGGTATTAGTTGGTAATTATGTTGTGTATGAAAAAAAGTATATTGATTTGGGCCGCCGGTTAAGTATTTATACTTAACCCTAATACCGCCTGATTTTGCCTGATATTTTTGCTAAAAATACTGGGGAATTTTCGCCGAAAATCTTAGTGTAAATGGATGGTCCGCCGGCTGCTTTTCTCCTGTGATTTTCGGTTCAATTGTTCACGGCAAAACTTAGGGTTTTCGCCGAAAACTTCCTTTGACGAGCATCAGTCAATTTGTTCTTGCATTTTCGCCGAAAACACTAGAATATTTTCGGCAAAAACTCCTTTGTAAACTGGGGCAGACTTTGGTTCGACTTGATCGACTCCTCGGATCGATTCTGGTGCAATTCCTCGAGGTTCCAACGCCTTAGACACGTCCTTTGCTACTTTATTTGACGACAAAAACCTGTGCTAACATAAAAACACTAGAAAACCATCAGATAGACTCGAAACGGGCCAAGGTAACACAAATAGCACGAGATAGGGCAATTGATTGAATATTCGTTATTCTACCCTAAAAACCATGTCTTAAGCAAGGAAATGTCGCTTAAATGAGGCTGATAATCACGTCAAATCGAGTGTCATCACTTGTGATGTTAAATTGACTTCAATTTTGAACAATGACGTCTAGACTGTTCCACTTAGAACCTGCAACCAATGTGTCGGAACTAATTTCAAACAAGTCTAGGTCAGAACAGATCATAAATCACTTCTGTAGATGAAACTTGAATCAATTGACTTGTTAATAACAAAGCTTGATAACACCGTTCTAAGATGATAAATGCTAGCTTCTCCCATGTTTTCACTCCATATTTGTTCACCTGTGATTGTGGCTAGAGATTAGACGGAAATCCAATTCGAAATCTTGTGTAAAAAGTTATAACTAGCTAGGGTCAAGTAGCTAAATGGGTAAATCAAGTAATTGGGTTGTTCAAAGTAATGCTAAGTTCTTCAAGTGCTGAAAATCAAAGCTAGGCAAGCCCAACACCTAAGTGAAGTGTTCGGGTTGAGCACTAGCATAGGCACAAGTACTGTGAGCTAAGCAGGTCCAACACCTAAGTGAAGTGTTTGGCATCGAGCACTAGTATGCAGTAAATAAATTGAAGGAAGAAGTTTAATTTGAAATAAATTGTTGATTAAAGCGGTCCTAGCTAGAACATGTAACGTACAGATCTAGAAATGGATCAAGTCGAGTCGATAGCCACGTCACTTTTCCTACCTCCGCATCCACATCATGGCTAGAGCTTAAAGTCTTTTCGATTAGAATTGGTGTTAACGTAGTCGGTTAACTATGACAAATTGTTTTGCCAAGAAACGAGCTTTGTTAAAACTACTACTTGAAGTGTGCAGAAATTAGTGAGATCGAAAACTTGTTTGGTTGATGTTCTTGCATTTATCACTTTTTCTACGTGGAACAGTCTAAACCAAATCGTTAAATTGAATCTCTAGATTTTAATTATTTTTGATGACACTCGAATTAACATGATTATCAACCTCATTTAAGAGACATTTCCTTGCTTGAGACATGGTTTTTAGGGTAGAATAGCGAATATTCACTCAACTGCTTTATCTCGTGCCACTTGTGTTACTTTGGCCCGTTTCGAGTCTATTAGATGGTTTTCTAGTGTTTTCTTGTTAGCACAGGTTTTTGCCATCAAATACAGTAGCCAAGGACGTGTCTAAGGCATTGGAACCCCGAAGAATCACACCGGAATCAACCAGAGAAGTCAATCAAGTCAACGAAAACCCTACCCCAATTTACACTTAAGTTTTCGGCGAAAACCCCTTAGAGTTTTCGTCGAAAACTCCAGAAGAAATCGGCTGATCTTCACAAGAGGAAGTTTTCGGCGAAAACCCCAAGTTCTCGGCAAAAAATCCTAGTCCGAAAATCACAGGAGACTATCGTCGAAAGCCAGCCATTTTACAAGTAAGTTTTTGCCGAAAACTTCACAAGTTTTTCGGCGAAAACTCCAGGCAAATTCGGCAGAAATCAGTTAGGTTTAAATACTAAAATCGGCGGCTGATTTGAGATATCTCATAACTTACACTTTTGGACAAAAATTCCAAGACGGAGACTAGAGAGAGAGAGAGTGAAAGGAGTTCGAGGAGCCAGGAAAGGATCGTGACGCCATCCCTCCATCTCGGAGAACTAGTGCTAGGAGTTGAAGATCCAACAAATCGAAGCTTCAGGGATTCGTCAAAATTAGGTTTTACAGTTCTTCTCTGTCTTACCTACCTGAGATGTATTCATTGTTCGTCTTCGATTCTCCTGTTTTGAATATGAGTAGCTAAACTCTTAGAGCTTAGATTAGATGAACCCTAAGTGACCCAGGGCTTTAAAGCGGTCACGGATCGGCGGTGATTAGATTCAAAATTCATTCAGTTTCTCCTTCATGTTTGATTTGTTCTTTGTTCTCTGTGTTTTTTTTCTGGTTTGGCCACCTAGATTAGATTCTTGTTAAGCTAAGGATAGAAGCGAACGCTCGCCTTACTTTAAAACACCAAATTGAACAATTAACCTATTCATTGGAGTGTGCCTTTCGTAGGAACCAGTTAGGGTTGATCCACTGCAAGAGTAACTCATAAATCGTTAGTAATTCCACCAGTTAATTAAGCCGTTGCGAGAGGCGACCGTACCCAGGCGACTAATTAATCTTGGTAGCTAGATCGGATAGAGTGAACGTTCGCCAGTCTTAAACCTAAGGGTCAGGAGTTATGGTGGTGTCTGTGAACTGAATGAACTAGAATCGAAAATCTGCTGGTCTGTTGACTGCCAATGCTCTGGTGATCTAAGGGGGATTCGAAGTCTAAGCTTGCCTGTCGTCTGTCTAAGTCAAACAATCTATCTTTCTGCATTTAAATTCCGTTGCATTTCACCTTGCATTTTAGTATAGAAGTCGTGGAACTCACACCACGCACTACGTGTTTAACCTTGAATAAAGATTGCCAACATATTTGAGTAAGCAAGTAGAAGAGGCCCGTGGAATACGATCTACCCTAGCTTTCTAGCTTGGTAGTTTATTTGACTACACGTGCGTGAAAACGCGTTCATTAGCTGGGCAGAGTGTGGCGCCGAGGCTGTGTAAAGTGCTGGCGCCGGGGCTAGGCAGACTGCTGGTGTTGGGGCTGAGCGTCGGGGCTGGGCAGAGTGCTGGCGCCGGGGCTGGGCTGAGCGTCGAGGTTGGGCAGAGTGCTGGCGCCGTGGTTGTGCTGAGCGCCAGTTCCGGGGCTGGGTAGCTTCTTGGCTCTGGGCCTAGGGCACGAAAGAACATGCCAGAGAACTTCTCTAGCCCTTCTGGCTTCACTTCTTCTCCCTCCTCCAAATCAGCTTCTTCTTCCTCCATCTTTTCATCCTTTCCATTATCCGTCTTGATCTCTCCTTCTGTAAGCACCATGGTCCTTTGATTGGGGCAGTCCCTTGAGACGTGGCCTCTTCCTTGACATTTAAAGCATATAATTCCACTAGGACGTGGGTTAAAATTATCAACATTAGGACTAGTTTGGATAGGTGTTACCTGGGATGCCGTATCTTTAGGGTTAGGGCTCGGTTAGGGCCTTTTGCTCCGGGGCTGTCCTGGCTTCCATGGAGGGTTGCCAGTACTTGAGCTCCCTCTCCACGTGCTGCTGGCAGGTGGGTTAGGCCTTCTCCCATATCCTCTCTTCAGCTCTCTCTCTACTCTGAGGGCCACGACTATCAAGTCTCCATAGTCAACATAGTTGAGTATTTGACTTGGTGCATGATGTCCGGGTGTATGCCTCCAATAAACCTTGCTATCCGGGCCTCCTCTTCTTCCTTCAAATGAGTCTTGTCACCAGCATCTCAATTTCTTTGATGTACTCCTCCACTGACATGGTACCTTGCTTCAAAGTTTGAATTGAGGTATGCAAGTCTCGGGTGTAGGCAGCCGGTACAAACCGCTTCCTCATCCTTCTCTTCAGGTATCTCCATGTGATGATAGGGTCCTCCTCATCTCTTAAGACCTGTCTTTTAACCTGGCTCCACCATAGGGCAGCATAGTCAGTAAATTCAAGGGTAGCCATGAGTACCTTCTTTCTCTCGGAGTAGTTGTGGCATTCTAGAAAGTCCTCCATGCTTCTCTCCCAATCTATGTATTCGTCGGCATTGGCCTTGCCTGCGAACTTGGGAATGGTGAGCTTGAGAATGCTCACTTCGTCATCACTCTCCTGGACTATCCTTCTAGCCCTTCGGTTAAGCTCATCATGGGGGCCTTCTTCATACTCATCATGGTCGTCTCTTCCTTGAAGCCTAGCTATAGGGCTTCTTGGATTTGCTCTAAGATTCCACCTAGGTTGTTTAAACTTCCTTTCATATTGCTGATTCTTTCATCTGCCATGGTTAGTGTATGCAAGTAGAAGCTATTTTCATCCCCTCTTCTTAAAATGAAACTTACAACGAAAGGAAAATAACTTGGCAAGGGTGGCCTTGCTTTCTTTTCTTTTTTCTTTAGCCTTTATTTTCTTGATGGCTTTGATGCCACCAATTTTCTTTGCCTTACAATGAAAAACTCAATACAAGAATTGAAATAGATGGGGATTTTCGAGATATTTTCTAATAACAAGAAAGTAAAGGATATGAATCCAAGTAAAACCTGGAGACTGGGATAGATTTGGTCCTTATGTTGAACCGTGCTCTGATACCAACTGATGTGGACCGCCGCAACCATGGGCAGACGACCCTAACCACTGCAAGTAGATGCTCATAGCAACGAGATGAACCTTCGGATCTGGGATGGAATCGGACTTTGACCCACTAGCTATAAGGGGAGCTAGGAACCACAAGTATCAAGTCGAGGACGCCACTTCAAAAGATGAATGCTCTTGACAATAAGCCAACCTTAAGCAATGCAACAAGCAAATACTCGAAGGATTTAGAACGAAGTTCTGAAAAAAGGGGTTTATATTAATCAAAGTTGTGTTTACAAAGAGTGGCCGGCGACCTCTATATATAGGAGGAGTTAGGGAACAAGCTCTCCTAATCCTCCTCGAAAACTACTTATTAAATAAATAATAAAAATAAAGTAAGCCTAAAAAGAGGACTAATAATATTCCTACTTATTCGAAACTATAAGGGAAACAAAACTAAAATCCTTAAGAGTCTTGGAAAACAAGTAAAACCCCAAAATAGTAAAACCGGCAAAACTGGAGAAACCCTAGGCAGGGCAGGAATCTGAATCCAGCTCGGATTTGTAGTGTCGACATATGTGTAGGGCGGATTCTGACCCGGATTATGTTCCTTCGCGTGTCCTAGCCCTAGGAGGACTAGGAGGCACGGTCCTCAGTCTGTGGCATCAGGTATTCCTGGCCCGGAGGGGAATCCTGAGCCCGATTAGTGCTCATCCTTGGGCCTGAATCGTGTATGGGTTGCTCTTCACGCGGTTTCTCTATCAAATCTCCTCGAATGCAGCTTCGTTTGTTGGAGGTGGCTCCTGGGACTTCAAGGCATCCGTAGCACTTGGAATTTCCCAAAAGGCCCGAGCCAAACGTTGGCTCGGCCAGATCACTTCGGCTGCGTGCCTAGACTCGGGCCTGGCGCTCTAGGCAGGCTGGTCTCTCGGCCCTGGGAAAATCTAGCCAGGCCTTCGAACTTACACTTCGGCCAGTCCCTTAGGAAGGCTTCAAGAGGGTCTTTAAACGTTAATGCAGGTTTGGGGCTCGGGGGAACCGCCTGGGGGCCTAGCCCTAATGCTAGGGCTCGTCCGGGGCTTGGCTTCGGGCCTTTGGTCTTTTGGCCAGCTTTCCTCCCTCTTCCTCATGTGTTCCTCCAGAAATACTTCAAGGGGATCCCTTGGCTTGTCCTTGGCCTCCTGGCTCGTGCAATTCGTTCTAGGGCCTATGGATGGCCCTAGCCTCGGTCCTAGGCTCGACTCCAGGCCTGTCTTCGGGGGCTTGGCTGGTAGCGATGCTTGGCGTGGCCTGACTGAGATTCTGGCTTGCCTAGCTGCTGGGGGAGGCCTGATCTGAATTTATTCACGTACCTTGGCTTGAGGAACCTTTGTAGGGCTCAGTTTTGAGCTTGCCTTGGCCTAGTCGCTTCTTGTACGACCCTAGGGTCCGACCCTTGGTAGGGGACGCAGGAGGGGTGTAAGAATATCAGTTTCCAGAAGGGCAGGTAGGTAGGATCACATCATCGTTGTACCATCTGTCAAGCTTGGCTGGTAAGGTTTGTCGCCGTCGATGAAAGAGAGTCGGAGGCGAAGAGCAAATGAAGGGGAAGAGTGGAGATCGGAGGCAGATAGATTGGTGAAGAGGAAGTTTTTGACAGCAAGGGTAAGGGGATTCCATCCCATCTCAGTAAAAATCTAATAGACAAAACGACGTCGTTTACTTCGGCTGACATGTCAAATGACTCAATTCTGACAGCCTAAGGGTCAATGACATGTCAAACATGTCAGCCAATCCCTAACGCTGTTTATCCATTTTTTAATGAAAGGGCTTGTTTGTTAGTTGTTCAAAGTAGATAGACTTGTTTCGTGCAATTAATTGTACATGGTTGCTATCTTTCAATAGTACAGAGCCTTCAACCTTATTAGCCCAGAATTTAATATAATTACCACAATTTTTCTGTTCAGAAATGCATCTTATTCCATCCAATAACGTTTTCGTCCTTTTGCCATTTTCTTCCACTGTATTTATTGGAACCCAATCTTGTCACTCCTAAATTTCCCAACAATGGTGTAGAAATGGGTTGGTTACCTAAATCAATACTGAATTTTGGCCAAATAACCCGCCAGTCACTGAACTCAGAAAATTTAACTAGAAATCACTAAACTTCGGCCCATTATCCTAGCAGTCACTACCGTCTACGGACATCCAAAATTTCGTTGGTCTGCCGATGTAGCGATGACGATTCAATTGCCATATCATTTAAATATGCCACATACATCCTATCTACCCAAAATCAACTCAAGCACCCAAGCCGATTACCCAATCAATTTCTTAACCGAATTACCAAAATCCCTAACCACTCCCTCTACATCTCATCCCTCTTTGACCCAGCTGGCCAATCTTCGACGGCGACGGAGGAAAAATGGGCCAATCAACTAGCCGCCATTCTCTCCTTCGAATCAATAGTGATTCAATACAAAGATCAAATTAACTACCATTACCAACACCAGATGCAGTAACATCACCGCATCTGCCAAGTTCTAGGCTCCCTGCGGAGAGAGTTTGCTCCGATAAGTCTTTCAAAGACTTGGAGGGCGGTGACGAAACCAATGAAGTAGAGGCTGATGACTAGGAGGACTACGGTGGGAGAGATCTTGAGTCCTGGAGCATCTTCAGTGTAGAATCGGAGCATGTTTGTGCCTCCGCCTCCAACGGATCCATCGGAGGGACATGCAGATGATGAAGCTCCTCCGAGGCAGCGGTGACAGTAGCTGATCCGCGAGTTGCAGGGAGTCCAAGATGGGAAGATCCATTCAGATGCAATAGCTCCCTCGCTCTTCTGTCCAGTGAAGCTTGACGAGGGATATGATGATGAGTTCGAGAATGGGATTGAAGATTGGTGCCTGTTTTGGTTTTGTGAACTAGTGAATTGGTGTATGTCTGAAGTTAATTTTTTAATCTGATGGGATTTTGTTAATCCCAATTTGTTAATTGACGAGGAAGAGAACGATGTGGACGACGATGTTTTGTTTCAGGTAGAGAGCCATTGGAAGATGGGGATACAACTCTCCATATCTGTCTTGTCTCTATGTATACTCAAGCTGCGTTAGGTTCGTCCAATTCGTAGATTTCAATCTCGATTCTTGTTGATTTCTTCCTACAATTTTGATCCGTGGTATTGTGATGATGATGACTTCATATTCTCGTTACTCCATCAATTTCGATCTAGGATGAGATGATGTTGGAGGCGTTTGGGTGGTGGCAGGGAAGGAGGAGGTTGAAGACAACATCCAAAAAATGAGCCAATCTGGTTTGGTTAATTGATCGGGTGGGTAATTAGGTTGGGTGAATAAAATATGATGTGGCATATTTAAATGACATGGCAATTGACTTGTCCTCGCCACGTAGGCAGACTAACAGAATTTTGAATGTCCGTAGATGGTAGTGACTGTTAGGATAATGGGCCGAAGTTCAGTAATTGCTAAGTAATTTTTTTGAGTTCAATGACTGGCGAGTTATTTGGCCATAGTTCAATGATGATTTAGGTAACCAACCCGTGTAGAAATTCCCCAATCCCAAATGCTGGCAAAGTAGCCCATTATCACAAAAATTTGATTCTTCTCTCTTTCTTCCTGGAGTTTCTTTAGCTGCCTCCATTATTGATATAATCGAAGCTCGTTAATGGATTCCGAATCTCCTTCCAGACATTTTACCTTCAACTTGGCGACGCCGATTCCTATGCAGTTCCAGACGATTCATCCGAGTTTTGATGAGTCATTCTTTCGACCCGTCAATTCGTTGCGTTCTATGACTCTTTGATTCAAGTTCCCGTCATGGATTTCTTGATCCTTTAATGGCTTCCCCATGTGATTTCTCACTTCAATCTTCTTCTTCCTTCACATTTCCTCTTCCTCCCCCTAATTTATGCCATTGATGTTGCAATTCTCTGGGTTTCTTTCTCTGAATCCTAATTTGTAATGTACCCGGAACTAGGGTTCCAGCGATATGGGAGAAAAGAAAGAGATTGAGATGAGAAGAGACATAGGGAAGCTAGGAGAGAGAGAGAGAGATTTACTTAAAGCAATTTCATTAACTTCTGCCTGCTCGTTTACATGCTAAAATAGGCGCACAAGGCGACTCACGACGATCAATTGTTTTATTCCAAGAATCACCGACAAATGTGCACCATTCTTTGCAACCTTGAAAAATGCATCAAATTTGCGTGGGATGAAAATGTAACAAGCCATTTGAAGAGTTGAAACTGTTTTTAGTCACACCTCCGGTGTTGGCATAACCTAAGGCAAATGAAGACCTATTTTTTATATCACGATTTCTACCAAGGCAGTCAATGCGGTACTCCTTCAGCGGGAAGATCGAAGTGATTATCCCATATTTTATACAAGTAAGACCCTGATTGACGCAGAAACCAGATACCCGGTGATTGAGAAGATGGCGTACGCGTGGTATGTGCGGCGTGAAAAGTAAGGCCCTGTTCCCAGGAACCCACTATTCACGTCCTTACAAACTTACCAATTAAGAATGCGTTACGATCCATGAGGGTAGCAGGGTGACTGGAAAATGGGCTATAAAACTAAGTGAATATGATATACGATACCAACCATGAACGGCAATAAAAGCCCAAGTACTGGCGAATTTTATTGTCGAATGGGGCCGCTCAGGAAGAAGTGGAGGAAGGAGAATGGTTGACCTTATTCACAGACGAAGCATCAAGTAAAACGGTGTGGGAGCATGAATCATCCTAAAAAATTTAGGAGGAGTACTACATGAACTCGCCTTGCGGTATTCATCTAACAGAACTAACAATGCGACGGAATATGAAGCTATGGAAGCAGGACTGCGAATCTCCATGAGCATGGGTGTCACCAATATCAAGGTGTTCTCAGATTTGGTGATTCTAGTCAACAAACTCAATGGGAGTTTTGAGGTAAAGGAGGAGTCCCGCCTCCCATATTTCGACGAAATTAAGTTACTCATGTCGAAATTCAAGAATGTGAGCATAGAGCAGATTGCATAAGAGGAAAATAGCCACGCCGATGCACTATCTAAGCTTGCAACAATCATAGATTTTAAAGAAGGGCGAATGGTTATGGTAGAGAAAGAAGTGAAAATGAAACATTGTTTCCAGATTGAACAAAGCGAAAGGACAAGCGACTGGCGATCAGCCATTAACCATTTTTTGGAAACAGATCAGGTGCCAGACGACCAGAATGAGGTAACTAAGGTACAAAGAAAAGTGGGGAGATGTAACTTACTAGGCGGTGAGTTATATCGGAAGTTTGCGATGGGGCCATACTTGGGGTGTCTAAGCCCAGAGGATGCTGAATGAGCATTGCAGGAGGTACATGTGGGAGTATGTGGTACCCACCTAGGATCCAGAAGCTTGGAGAGAAATTTAATTTACCAAGCTTTCTATTGGCCTACGATGAGGAAGGAGGCAGACGATTTGGTAAAAAAATGTCACAAGTGGCAAGAGTTCGCCAACTATCACAAGCTTCCAGCAGTTGCACTACAAGCAATAGTCAGACCATGGCCGTTCGCTAGGTGGGGGATGGATATTCTGGGGCCATTTCCCAAATCTTCAAGAAAGATTGTAGCAGTGGATTATTTCACAAAATGGATAGAGGCTGAGGCGGTCGCTAGCATAACGACAGAAGATTCAAAAGTTTGCATTCAAATCCATTGTCACAAGGTTTGGAATCCCGCAGAGTATCATATGCGATGGCACTCAGTTTGACTGCCAAATCTTCAAAGAATTCTGTGACGATCTGAAGACAGGGATAAATTTTGCCTCAGTCGTCTACCCACAGGCGAATGGACAGGCCGAGGCAACTAACAAATTGATCCTACAAGGACTAAAGAAAAGAGTAGAAGGATTAAAGGAAACTTGGGTGGATGAGCTCGATCATGTGTTGTGGGCTCACCGGGCAGCATACAAAACCGCCACAGGAGAAACTCCTTACATGTTAACTAACATGACAGAGGCTGTGCTACTAGTAGAAATCTCCATTCCTTCCGTCCGAATTCAAGCATATCAAGAAGAAGTAAATTAACAAGAACCAATGCACAATGTGGATATGATCAATGAACGAAGAGAAAGGGCACAAATGAGGCTAATCGCCGAGAAAGAACAGCTCACCAGACGATACAACATGAAAAACTCCACCCTCATCATATCTCCACTAACGATGTAGTACTAAGAAGGATTTTTCGTCCCGCAGTTGGCACGACAAAGTTGAACCCAGGGTGGGAAAGCCCATATAGAATTTGGAAGGTATTCGACGATAACACGTTCAGGCTAGCACAAATGGATGAAACAAAGATACCCAAAACATGGAATGCCATGCACCTACGACGATACTATATTGAGTAAATTGTTATAGATCGTTGTATTTACAAGTATTAATATGAATTAAAGCATGTCCGATAACTGTTATCACTAGACAGATTTTCAGGGTATATTAACATTCTTACGTAAGACCTATAGGAAAAATATCGCTAAATAAGGCCTACGGGCAAAAGATCGCTAAGAAAGACCTATGGGTAAAAATTGCTAAGTAAGACCTACGGGAAAAAGATCGTTAAGTAAGACCTATGGGCAAATATCGCTAAAATAAAACCTACAGGCAAAAATTGCTAAGTAAGACCTACGAGAAAAAGATCGTTAAGTAAGTCATACGGGCAAAAGATCATTAAGTAAAGACCTACGGGCAAAATATCATTAAATAAAGACCTACGGGCAAAAAAGATCACTAAGTAAGACTTAAGGACAAAATTCCTAAGTAGGACCCTCGGGCAAAAGATCGTTAAGTGAAGACCTACGGATAAAAGGATTTCTAAGTAAGACCTACGGGCAAAAGATCGCTAAATAAGACCTACATGATAAAATTGCCATGTAAGTACTATGATAGTTACCACATCCGTGAAATAAAGTTTAAGTCTTACAAGCATAACTCAAACAATAAAGCGTCACCAAAGTTGTACAAAAAAAAAAGATCAAGCATAACATAGATTCAAAGAAGTTCACAAGTCATTTCTCGCATAAAAGGGGGGGGGGAAGCGAGAGAAAGGAAGGAAACAAAGTGAAGAGTGATAAAAGTGCAATAGTACAACAGGGGACGCAACACTTAAGGCCTAGGGACGCTTTGCCTGACCACCAGATTCGGGATTGTTACGGTTCGGAGTCACGACCACCGAATTCAGGAAAGATCCGGTCCTAGGAGGAACTGAGCGTGACGGGGAAAAGACACTGGTTTGACCACGAGAAGAGCTAGTGGCCAAATCAGAAGGATGAGGGGGACCATGATCAGGGGCGATTGCCTCTTCATCAGGTAGTTCACGCCTTCCACGTTTGGTTGCGATGTATGCCTACTCTCAGATTCGACCTCGCGCATCAAGCATCAGAATCACGGGTAACATCGGGTTCATCCTCATATTCCTGATCAGGAACTTCGGCATTGTAAGAATGAAGACCCCGTAGCACAACCTTGTAAACTCGCCGAGCTGGCTAGTGACGAGTGGGAAAATACATCTGGATCTCTTTGCGAGCATTGCGCATAACCACTCTGATGCTCTTGCCTATAACATGATTGCTATAGGTGACGGTCTGGTCATACAGCGCCCTCTACTCAGCAAGATACCTCTCAGCGACCTCTTGGGCAGATAGGAGTCGTCAAGCAGTTCCTTAATATGGTCCTTATCCGCAGAAAGCAACATCAGTTTTCCCCATCAACTCGAGCTAGAGCAAGAGTATCCTCAGATTTGGCAAGATTGCTTTTGAAGCGATCAAGCTTAGCTTTCAGTTGGCTACCTTTGCCTTGAGAGTAGTCTCGTCATCCTCCAACTCTCCGACACGAGCGTTAGCCTCCCGATACATGTCCCTATTTCCTTCAACCTGCACCCCCAAAGTCAGGGACCAGTGATATGACCTAGCACGGCTGCCCTAGTACCCGCAGGTACTCCTACACCCCGTCAGGGTCACCTGTCCGAGGTAGAACCCTAGGGCCTTACAAGAAACGTGTAGGACCAAGAGCAGGCCACCTACAAGCCCTAAAACCAAGGTATGAGATGAAATATAGAATAAGGCCTCCCCCTGCAGGTAGGAAAACTCAGAAGGAAGAAATGCCACTCCAGGCCATGCTGCTGGCCGAGTGTAGAAACCCTAGAGCTGAGGACAAGCCTCAGCCAGATCTTGGCCTAATCTCCAAGGGCCTTGAAGACGAGGCACACTCCAGAGACCCTCTAGAAGCATTCCTAGAGTACAGGAATAGGAGAGCTCAAGAGTACCTGGCCAAGAAGGGATGGCCACCCAAGACTGACCCGGAGCCAAGTCCTGAGAAGAATAGGAGCCCCTGGTTCCAAGGCACCACTCCTGGCCTGACCCTAGCCCATGAGAGCTACATATCGAGCTACCTAAGGAGATGCCCGAAGCTAGGAGAGGAAGCCTCGAGCAGAAATGGAGAAGACCCCAGAAAGGCCCAGCCCCGAGCCCTAGACCGAGAGTCGAGCCGATCGGGAATACTTTGTTAGGCTAGCCACCATGTGGCCCGAGCCTTTTTGGCAAGTTCCTAGCCCCTGGAAGCCCGAAGCATCAGGCCATAAGGCCCGACGAAGGACCACCGTTTGAGAAGAAGCCTAGAGCCGAAGCAAAGGCCCAAGACCGGCGGACTCGACGAGTCCTAGTCCCATCCGGACTAGGAAACCCTAAGTTGCCGGATTAGGGTTTTTAAGTGTTTTATTCCTATTTGAGTTGCATTTTCGCTTTTAAGACTATTTAATTGTTTTTTTCCTTTTTAGTCGGATTATTTAGGGGTTTTAGGATTCTTTTAGGAATAGGACTCTTTATTTTATTCTCATTTAGGAAGTAGTCTTTAGGGATGAGAGCTTGTTCCCTACCCCTCCCCCTATATAAAGAGGCCTTCGCCTCTCTTGTAAGACACACCCTTGAAATTAATAAACTCTTAAACTTCGGTTTTCTCTTAGCATGGAATTGTTATTCTCTTCTTGACTTTCATGGAATTGACTATCGTTTAGACCGGCTTATCGTCTAGGGTATCCTCCCCTTGAAGTGGCGCCTTCGACTTGATACTTCTGGTTCCTAGCTCGTTTATAGCTAGCGGGTCAAAGTCCTCTTCCATCCCCGGTTCCGACGGTTTCTTCCTGTTGCACGATCATCAGCTTGTGGTGTTTAAGGGTCGTCTGTCCACGGTTGCGACGGTTCACATCAGTTGGTATCAGAGAACGGTTCAACACTAGGACCACATCTATCCCAGTCTCCAGGTTTATCTTGGATTCATATCCTTTACTGGTTTTTAGAAAATAGCTTCGAAAATTCCCTTCTATTTCAATTCTTGTATTCAGTTTCGAGTTGTAAGGCAAGAGAAAATTGGTGGCCATCATACCATCAACAAAAACCCTAATCGAGGTTAAGAAAAAGAAAAGAAAGCAAGGCCACCCTTGCCAAGTTATTTTCCTTTCGTTGTAAGTTTATTTCTAAGAAGAGGGGATAGAAAATTTGCTTCTGTTTGCTAGTACTAACCTTGGCAGACGAAAGACTGGCCAACATGGAAGGCCACCTCCAGACTCTTGGAGCTACCCTAGCTGCCGTCCAAGAAACCCTAGCCAGGCTTTAAGCCGAAAAAGGACGAGACGAGCGTCGAGAGGACAGCCCTAAAGGCCTAAACTGAAGAGCCCGAAGGCTAGCTCAGGAGATTGATGATGATGTGAGCAACCTCAAGCTCACCATGCCCAATTTTGCCGGCAAGTACAATGCCGACGAGTACTTGGATTGGAGATAAGTATGGAGGATTTCCTCGAATGCCATCACTATTCGGAAAGAAAGAAGGTAATCCTTGCCACTCTTGAATTTACTGACTATGCTGCTATATGGTGGAGCCAATTCAAGAGCCAGGTTCAAAGAGATGAGGAAGACCCCATCGAGTCGTGGAGAGATCTCAAGAGGATGATGAGGAAGAAGTTTGTTCCTGGAACCTATATCCGACACCTACACACCTCCCTCCGAAACCTAAAGCAAGGCACCATGTCCGTGGAGCAATATACCAAGGAGATAGAGATGTTGGTAGCCAAGCTCGACCTCAGAGAAGAACCCGAAGCAAGGATAGCCAGGTTTATGAGTGGACTACACCCCGAGATCATGCCCTAGCTAACCATGTGGAGAGAGAGTTGAAGAAGGGCTACACGAGAAGACCAACCAATACCCCATGGAGAGGAGGCTCGAGTGCAAGCCAAGCCCCATGGAAGCCCGAACAGCCCCGAGGCTCCAGCTCACGGCCAAACCCTAACCCTAGGGATTTCGGCACCACCGGTAACACCTGCCCCACCTACTTCTAAGGTTCAAAATTCTAACCCACGTCCCAGTGGAATTGTATGCTTTAAATGTCAAGGTAGGGAACATATCTCAAGGGACTGCCCTAATCAACGAACGATGGTGATAAGAGAAGGAGGAATCGAGACAGATGATGAAGAAGATGAGAAGAAGGAAGAAGAAGAAGAATCAGATGAAGGAGAACAAGTTAAGCCAGAAGGGCTTGAGAAGTTTGTAGGGTTAATCTCTAAAACCCTAGCACCCGGCGTTGCCCGACCGGGCCTGACCTGCCCCGGCGCTGCCCGACCAGGCCTGACCAGCCCCGGCGCCCCAGCGCTCGGCCCCAACCCAGACTGGTGCTGCCCGACCAGCACTGGCGCCCCAGCACCCAGCCCCGGTGCTGCCCGACCAGGTCCCGACGCCCCAGCGCTCAGCCCCGACCCCGATCGGCGCTGCCCGACCAGCCTCGGTGCCCCAGCACGCAGCCCCGACCTATCGCTGCCTGACGCCCCCCGACGCATCACCACCCGATGTGGCCCCGACGGATTACCATCCGACGAGTCTGGCGGGTCCCTGCCATGCGCTCCGTCCCGGTCCTACCCGACCCCGACTGCCCTGACGCAACGATGCCCGACACCACCAACTGGCTGACGCCCGACGGCCCATGCCACCGCGACGCGTCATTGCCCGACGTTGCCGCCTCCCCACTGCCCGACGTCGCCGCCCTGCCCGACGTGCCCTGGCCTACCCCCGGTACCTCCGGCACCCCCGTGCCCCGACCTGACGTTTCACCAACGGTCCCCTGTGCACCCAAGATTCAATGAAAGATCACCTTCCGACGAATTTTGAGGGCTGCCCCGAGCGAAGAAGATCCGGATGCGGATCCGGATGTGGAAATGAGTGAAGAACTCTCACCGGACACCTCCCCAAGCCTTAACATTATTGTTGATAGTTTTTCAGGAGAAGGAGCTATGGAGACCGACGGAGAAAGCACTAAAGGACCCGAGCCTTGGTCCATTACTGACTCTAGTGACACTCTCAAGTCTAAAGATGATGTTGAGTCTTCCCCGACCGTGGCCCATAAAATTGCTGAAGTTTGGAAGAGAGTGATGAGCACTAGGAGAGAACCCGAGATGGATTTGGGGACAAATCCAAGGCAAGAAGAGGGGGATGATATGACCCAGCCCGACTGCCCTAGTACCCGCAGGTACTCCTACACCCTGCCAGGGTCACCTGTCCGAGGCAGAACCCTAGGGCCTTACAAGAAACGTGTAGGACCAAGAGCAGGCCACCTACAAGCCCTCAAACCAAGGTATGAGATGAAATATAGACTAAGGCCTCCCGCTGTAGGTAGGAAAACTTAGAAGGAAGAAATGCCACTCCAGGCCATGCTGCTGGCCGAGTGTAGAAACCCTAGGGCTGAGGACAAGCCTCAGCCAGATCCTGGCCTAATCTCCAAGGGCCCTGAAGACGAGGCACACTCCAGAGACCCTCTAGAAGCATTCCTGGAGTACAGGAACAGGAGAGCTCAAGATTACCTGGCCAAGAAGGGATGGCCACCCAAGACTGACCTGGAGCCGAGTCCTGAGAAGAATAGGAGCCCCTGGTTCCAAGGCACCACTCCTGGCCCGGCCCTAGCCCATGAGACCCACATATGGAGCTACCTAAGGAGATGCCCGAAGCTAGGAGAGGAAGCCCCAAGCAGAAATGGAGAAGACCCTAGAAAGGCCCAGCCCCGAGCCCTAGATCGAGAGCCGAGCCGATCGGAAATACTTTATGAGGCTAGCCACCATGTGGCCCGAGCCTTTTGGCAAGTTCCTAGCCCCTGGACAAGCCCGGAGCATCAGGCCCCAAGGCCCGACGAAGGACCACCATTTGAGAAGAAGCCCGGAGTCGAAGCAAAGGCCCAAGACCGGCAGACCTGACGAGTCCTAGTCCCACCCGGACTAGGAAACCCTAAGTTGCCGGATTAGGGTTTTTAAGTGTTTTATTCCTATTTGAGTTGTATTTTCGGTTTTAAGACTATTTAATTTTTTTTCCTTTTTAGTCGGATTATCTAGGGGTTTTAGGATTCTTTTAGGAATAAGACTCTTTATTTTATTCTTATTTAGGAAGTAGTCTTTAGGGAGGAGAGCGTGTTCCCTACTCATCCCCCTGTATAAAGAGTCCTTCGCCTCTCTTGTAAGACACACCCTTGAAATTAATAAACTCTTAAACTTTGGTTTTCTCTTAGCATGGAATTTCTATTCTCTTCTCGACTTTCATGGAATTGACTGTCGTTTAGACCGACTTATTGTCTAGGGTATCCTCCCCTTGAAGTGGCGCCTTCGACTTGATACTTCTGGTTCCTAGCTCGTTTATAGCTAGCGGGTCAAAGTCCTCTTCCATCCCCGGTTCCGACGGCTTCTTCCTATTGCACGATCATCAGCTTGTGGTGTTTAAGGGTCGTCTGCCCATGGTTGCAGCGGTTCACATCAACCGGTGCTGAAAGGGAAAAAGATGGACATATGTATTAGCGGGTACTTTTCTAAAAAAGCTAAAAAAACAAAAAAAAACAACATAGAGCAATCGTGACTACCTGCTCCTCTTGCAGCAGACTAGTGAGATGTTGGTGAATCTCGCGAAGATCGTTGATCTCCTTTTGCATCTTCTTCCTGCAGGTATACAGATCGCCCATCTCAGTGGCGGTCTAAGATGGGAGGAACGAGAAATAAGAATAATAGGAGGGTAAACTTAGACCTTCAAAAGATGGGAGGAGCCAACCCCATGCACGTTGCCAAAATCCTCTGGTTCGATGGGATCGTCTCGCTCATAGAACACCTCATTCACGTAATCCTCCGAGATATCGCTGTCCATACCACAGAGAATGTCTGGCGTGGTAGGATGAGCAATGGAAAAGTAGGGCTCTCGGTGGGTAGGCGTGATCCTCCATCAGGACGAGGAACCACGAACACGCTATTCGTGAGCTCGGTCATTTGGATCCGAAGACCTCGGTCTGATCCAGGAGAGAGAGGCAGGAGAGACGGAGCTTAAGGCCTAGACCGCGGCTGAGCACCGGATGACGGAATATCAGAATCCACCACCAACGTGGAGTACGGAATCGGGACAGTAGTAGGGGTCACATGGAGAGGACTTGGGTTCTCCTGGCCAGCCTGGTTAAGAAGGTTGATGTGATGTTATTTAGTGCATTTTGAGACCTCGATTAGCCTAAGGATCTCCCATGTTTGATCTCATTTTGCCATGATTAGATGTGCTTTTATCGAAGTTTTATGCAAAGTGCTCTTTTGTTGTCCGGTTGCCACTTTGAGGCCAATTCCGTATCTATTGGAGTTGTTTTCTTTGCATTTTCAAGATTTGGCATTGAAGTACTGGTGACAAGGAGCACATAGGATCAAACAGGAGGTTAATCAGAGCTAGGACGGAGGAGATATAGTCGTTGCAAAATCGAGAAAAGTGCACAGCTTCATACTTGAGTTTTCGGCGAGAACCTCATAGTTCTTGCCGAAAACCCTCGGCGTTCACAAGCAGAAGGATTACAAGAGGCTGACATTGGATTTGTGAAGAAGTTTTCGGCGAAAACTTCCAGATTTTTCGCCGAAAACCTATGAAGAAATGCCAAAGCTGCTCGGTGATTTGCAAAGGAATTTCGGCGAAAACTGAATAAGTTTTCGCCGAAAAAGTCAGGTGTTTCCGGCGGTACTATTTAAAGCGGCAATTGGCGATAATCAGGGGGCGTTCATTATTATGATAACACATATTTGCCACTCTCTCTCTCTCAATCCATCATCGGCGATCAACCCTTCCTCTTTCAACCAAACATCATCCCTCCTCCTTTGTTGATCAACTTGATGATCAAGGATCTAAGTGAAGTCCTCCATACCTTGGATTGAAGCTTGAAGAGCCAAGTTGCAAGATCCTCCATGGAAACAAGGATGATCTCCTCTACTCAATTTCAGTTTCCTTCCATGGTTATGCTAGGCTAAGCTTAGGTTTAGTTTAGTGGGGGATGGATCAAGCTAGGATAGGTGATTGATTGTATGGATTGAGTTTCTCATAGCCATTTGTGTAAGATGATGATCCTAGACCTTGTGCTTGTTTTCCATGAGAGCTTGACTTGTTCTTTTGGTATTGTTTATGACTTTCAATACATGAGAATGATTGATTGATGTTGATCTAAGGTTTTAGGATTGTAATTGAATGATTTGAGAGATTGGATTATGCAATTGCAACCATTTGAGCTTGTTTTTCCTTGGTGACATTTTGCCGAACACTTGGTGTGCATTTAGTTTTCTTTCATTTGAAGGTTGAAAGACCCTTTGATTGCTAGACTAGTGTTATATGATTGGCATGAGAGTGTCTTGCATCATTTACCTTGTGTTAGATGAATGTTAGCATAGAAATCAAGTGTTGAGCATTTCATTGAGCTAGTTAAAGCACTCCATTCCCTTTGTTCACATAGCGAAAGCATGGTGCATTTGGTCTAGGAGTAGAGAGTCAATTGTGCGAGAGTTCGTTGATTCTACTTGAGTGGATTGCATGGTCATTAGTTTACACATCGTCGCTTGAGATTCAATCCAACTTTCATGAACCTTGAGCTTGAAGAAACCCCATGCTAAGCTAAACTCTCTTCTCTCTTGTTTGATCCTCTTCTTGCCTTGTTAGCTATTGCTTTACTTGTTTGTTTGGTTTATGATTTTGAATCTTTGTCACCAAAACTCAATCTCAACTTAAATGTTTAGACCGTTCGTGAACCTTGTGAGTATTAGCTTATGAGAGGGCCTCGTGGAATACGACCTTGATTGTTGTGAGTTAAATCTTGCACATCAAGTTTTTGGCGCCGTTGCCGGGGATTTCTCTCATTCCTAAGAAAGCAAATATTAGTGAACCAATCTTTACACTTCCTTCCATTTTCCTTTTTGCTTCCTTGTTGCTCTTTGTTTATTTTGTTATCCCGCATCGTTGTATTACTCGGGTGTGTTCGTTGTGCTTGTTTGCAGGAGATTGGTGTTAGTGCATGAGGCGTTCAGCTCGTCTTCAAGCATGAATCCAAGGACTAGAACAAGTGATCGAGCTACCAACTACTCCCCTACCTCCTACATTTGAAGAAGAAGAAGTTGATCGCATCTCACACCACACTATGTCTCATCACGAGGACGAAGATAACCATTCGGAACATTCACATCACACTAATGAAGACGATCAATCGCAAAGAGGTGCGAGGTGCACACTAGCTGATTATGCTCGCCCAACCCTTGAAGGGGCAGCTTTGAGCATCGTGCGAAGACCGGTGAATGCAAGAAATTTCGAGATAAAGACAAATATGATTCAGATGGTCCAGAACAGAGTGGTATTCAATGGTATAGACGGAGAGTGCCCGTCTAGACACTTGAAGGACTTTCTAGAGATATGCGATACGGTGAAGAACAATCAGGTTCATCCGGATTGTGTGCGACTTCGACTCTTTCCTTTCTCCCTCAAAGGTAGAGCCAAGTCTTGGTTGGAGAACCAACCTAGTAGAACATTCACTACATGGGAGGGACTAGCCGAAGCTTTCCTCGAAGAGTTCTTTCCTCCTTATATGACGGATGCAATCCGAGATCGTATCAACCACTTCACACAACACAAGGGAGAGCTCTTCCATGAGACTTGGAATAGGTTCCAAGCCCTTCTTCGGTCTTATCCTCATCACAACTTCGTCGAATGGAGCTTGGCGGATATCTTTGCTAGGTCCCTTGATTTTGAGAATACAAGGATGATCAACCAAGCCGCCGGAGGTGATTTAAGGATGCTCACTCCCGAAGATGCTCTAGAACTCTTCGCGGAGATGGCTAACAAGACAAGGAGTTGGTCTCGACAACAACCTCCTAGGTCCAAGTATGGGAGCGACACTCACTATGACTCTAGAGCCATAAGTGTTGATGCACCAAAGGATTCTTCTAGCTATGGGAAGAAGCCTAAGTTACCGGGGCATCGTGATGAAGATGACCCCATGATTGCTCTCCTCGTGTCCAAGATTGATGCCATGGCCTCTCAAGTAAGCAATCTTAGTATGCCTAAGCATCCTTCTAAGGTTTCATCATCTCATTTGGGTAATCCGCCGATTGCTTCGATATATTGTTGTGAATGTTGTGGAGGCCAAGGCCATGATGTCAATGCTTGCCCCTCCGCCACTCTCGAGCTTAGCCAAGGCGACCACAATGAGGAGGTAAGCTTCGCACAAGGTCAAGGATTCCATGGTAATTTCAACCCCCAAGGGAACTATCAAGAGGGTAACTACAACCGTCCTTGGAACCAAGGAGGTGGTTACAACAAGCCTAGTCAAGGGTACCAAGGCCAAGGGAACCAAGGTGGTGGCTATAACAAGGGTTACAACCAAGGTAATCAAGGAGGATTACAAGGTTATAAAGGGTACAATCAAGGCAACCAATGGACTCAAGGAGGTAACCAAAATCAAGGTAACCAAGGTGCTGAGCAAGGTTCTAATCCACCGGGGATGTATAATCATATGGGTAATGGACCCCTCGACTTCAATAAGCCTTCTCAACACAAAGAAGGTGGTTCTTCAATCTCCCAAGAAGACACCAATGCGGCAATGCTTCAACTTATCATGAATCAACAAGCGTCAATTACTAATTTGAATACCCAATTGGGTCAAATATCTAAGGCACTCTCGGAGAGACCAAAGGGTAGCCTACCCTCCAACACCGAGGTCAACCCCAAGGTTCCCGAGGAGCTTATGATGGTAACATTGAGGAATGGTAAGCAAGTCCAAGACCCCACACCTAAAGCGGTGAGAACTCATGATGATGACTATGTTTTGGTTGAAGACGTTGTTTCCGATGATGACACGGACAAGATTGAAGTACTAGATAGTGGAGCCAAGGCTAATGAGGCCTCTAAGACTACCACTAAGATTGGTTCTCAAAAGGCTACAAAGAGTGCTACTCCGGTCTCTCCTCCCGCACCGGTTGTGCCTCCGTACAAGCCTAAGCCCCCTTACCCTTCTCGCTTGAAGTCGGATTCCATGGAGAAAGATTTCAAGAGGTTTGTTGAGATTCTTGACAAGGTGCAATTCACAATGCCATTTGGAGAAGCAATCACCAAGATGCCTCAATATGCGAAGTTCATGAAAGAGATCTTTACCAACAAACGCAAGCTTAAGGATGTAACTTCGGCAAAGCTCAACGAACAATGCTCCGCCATTCTCTCTAAGCAACAACCAGAGAAGCTTAAGGATCCAGGTAGCTTTACTATTCCTTGCACTATTGGTGAACATGCAATAAGTAGAGGCTTAGCCGATTTGGGTGCTAGTATCAATGTTATGCCATATTGCATGTTTCAGAAGCTAGGCCTAGGGAAACTAAAACCAACCCTCATGAATTTTCAATTAGCGGATAAGTCCATGAAATCCCTCGTGGTATTGTTGAAGATGTGTTGGTTAAGGTTGGTGCTTTTGAATTCCTCGTGGATTTTGTTATTCTAGATGCTATGGGTGGTACCGATGTGCCTTTGATTCTTGGACGACCTTTCTTAGCAACCTCTCGTGCTTTGATTGATGTCTATGGTGGTAGACTTACCCTTAGGGTCGATAATGAATGCATGATTTTTGACCGTTCAAACGGCATGGAGTTTACTTTATCTTGTGCTAGTCACCATGATCCTAAGAATCCGCATGAGCTTACTTCGGTTACTAATAGCACTAACCTTGTCCGTCATAGTCTTGCGGAGTTGTTTGCCATTAATGATGTGCAGGAAACTAAAGATGAAGTAAAGGAGGCCCCACCTTTCGTGCTCCCACAGACACCACTTAAGGCTAAGAAGAAAGGTGTGAAGAAGCCAACTGAGAAAGGCAAGGAAGCAGCACCAATGGGTGAGACGAGCAAGACTAAAAAGCCACCCGATGAGAAGATCAACTCCAAGTGGTTTGGTCCCTTCTCCATTGCTCCCACTTCACCATCCGGCAAATCCATGATCATTCCACCCGAAGTTGGTAAGGTACAATTCAAGTTCCGTGTGCCATACGAAGGTAATGACATCGACTTCAATGAGGTTATGAGTTGGGATGGTTTTACTTAGCCTGCTACTTGTGCTTTCGTCTAGCTAGAGACGTTAAAGAAGCGCTTCATGGGAGGCACCCCATGTTATCCTTACCTTTTCTCTTTTATGTTTTTGTGTTGTTTTAGCTCGTTGAATAAGATGTGGGCAAGCACTTAGGAGGATCACTCTTCACAATGAGCGTCATAGGACTCTTCCTCTACTTTGGCTTCCTAGGCTCCTCTCTACCAACGCGGTAACTTCGTTCCACCTTACCCTCTCTTTCGAGATCATTGAGGACAATGCTCATGTTAGTCGTAGGGGAGTTTGAGGTTTGGTGTGATTATTTGTGGTAGAGATATAATGTTATGCTTGATGAATTGCATGATCTTGGTTGTTTCCAAATTCCTCTATCGTAGAATCATTCGGTTCTTGACTTTTGGTGTTTAATTGACTTCAAGCTTTCATAATGACGTTTAGACTATTCCACTTAGAACCTATAACCAGCATGTTAGCACTAATATCAAATGAGTCTAGGCCAGAACAGAGATTTTATCACTCTTGTATGTTGGTTGATTGGTTTGATACGTGTTTGTGTACCGCTCGATAACACCGGTCTAAGATGATGAAGACAATCAGAATTTTCACCCTATTCCATGTTTTTCATCACCTTTTTTATCCCTCGTGATTGTGGCTTGAGATTAGACGGAATCCAATTCGAAATCTTGTGCGGAAGTTTAAGGGGCTAAGGATCAAGTGGCTAATTTGTGAAGAGAATGTTCAAACGAAAATGCTCAAAAGAAAAGAAAAGCTAGGCAAGCTCGGCACCTAAGTGAAGTGTCGGGTTGAGCACTAGCAAAGGCAAAGGCTGTGAGCTAGGCAGGTTCAACACCTAAGTTAAGTGTTGGATCGAGCACTAGTATGCAGTAGAAAAAAGAAGAAGAAAAAAAAAAGAGTTCTTAAAAGTGGCCCTTGCTATAGTGATCCTAGCTAGAGCTTGTAAAGTGCAGATCTAGAGGCGGATGAAGTCGAGTTGATAGCCACATCACGTTTACTCACCATCTCCCAAAATGTTTCATACCTTCACCTAAACTGCATCATTTCCCGAGTTTAAGACCTTTTGATTAGAGTTGGTGTTGTCGTGGTCGGTTTTTCTGTGTCCCAATTAACCACTACTTGAAGTGTGCAAAAAATGATGAGGTTTAGACTTGTTTGGTTGACGTCCTTGCATGTGTAGGTTAAGTTTGTTCGTGGAACAGTTTAAGCCAAATTGTTATCATTTGAATCTCAATGGGACCGATCTTGTCATTTGTGAACTTGGATGTTTTCTAATTCATTTGCTTGAGGACAAGCAAAGCTTAGTCGTAGGGGAATTTGATGTGACGTTATTTAGTGCATTTTGAGCCCTCGATTAGCCTAAGGATCTCCCATGTTTGATCTCATTTTGTCAGGATTAGATGTGCTTTTATCAAAGTTTTATGCAAAGTGCTCTTTTGTTGTCCGGTTGCCACTTTGAGGCCAATTCCCTATCTATTGGAGTTGTTTTCTTTCCATTTTCATTATTTTTCATTGAATTACTGGTGACAAGGAGCACGTAGGATCAAACGGGAGGTCAATCGGAGCTAGGACGGAGGAGATATGGCCGTTGCAAAATCGAGAAAAGTGCACAGCTTCATACTTGAGTTTTCGGCGAGAACCTCATAGTTCTCGCTGAAAACCCTCGGCGTTCACAAGCAGAAGGATTACAGGAGGCTGACATTGGATTTGTGAAGAAGTTTTTGGTGAAAACTTCTAGAGTTTTCGCCCAAAACCTATGAAGAAATGCCAAAGCTGCTCGGTGATTTGCAAAGGAATTTCGGCAAAAACTGAAGAAGTTTTCGCCGAAAAGTCAGGTGTTTCCGGTGGTACTATTTAAAGCGGCAATTGGTGAAAATCAGGGGGCGTTCATTATTATTATAACACATACTCGCCACTCTCTCTCTCAATCCATCATCGGCAATCACCCCTTCCTCTCTCAACCAAACATCATCCCTCCTCCTTTGTTGATCAACTTAAAGATCAAGGATCTAAGTGAAGTCCTCCATACCTTGGATTGAAGCTTGAAGAGCCAAGTTGCAAGATCCTCCATGGAAACAAGGAAGATCTCCTCTACTCAATTTCAGGTTCCTTCCATGGTTATGCTAGGCTAAGCTTAGGTTTAGTTTAGTGGGGGATGGATCAAGCTAGGATAGGTGATTGATTGTATGGATTGAGTTTCTCATAACCATTTGTGTAAGATGATGATCCTAGACCTTGTGCTTGTTTTCCATGAGAGCTTGACTTGTTCTTTTGGTATTGTTTATGTCTTTCAATACATGAGAATGATTGATTGTTGTTGATCTAAGGTTTTAGGATTGTAATTGAATGATTTGAGAGATTGGATTATGCAATTGCAACCATTTGAGCTTGTTTTTCCTTGGTGACATTTTGTTGAACACTTGGTGTGCATTTAGTTTTCTTTCATTTGAAGGTTGAAAGACCTTTTGATTGCTAGACTAGTGTTATATGATTGGCATGAGAGTGTCTTGCATCATTTACCTTGTGTTAGATGAAAGTTAGCATAGAAATCAAGTGTTGAGCATTTCATTGAGCTAGTTAAAGCACTCCATTCCCTTTGTTCACATAGCGAAAGCATGGTGCATTTGGTCTAGGAGTAGAGAGTCAATTGTGCGAGAGTTCGTTGATTCTACTTGAGTGGATTGCATGGTCATTAGTTTACACATCTTCGCTTGAGATTCAATCCAGCTTTCATGAACCTTGAGCTTGAAGAAACCCCATGCTAAGCTAAACTCTCTTCTCTCTTGTTTGATCCTCTTCTTGCCTTGTTAGCTATTGCTTTACTTGTTTGTTTGGTTTATGATTTTGAATCTTTGTCACCAAAACTCAATCTCAACTTAAATGTTTAGACCGTTCGTGAACCTTGTGAGTATTAGCTTATGAGAGGGCCTCGTGGAATACGACCTTGATTGTTGTGAGTTAAATCTTGCACATCAAGTTTTTGGCGCCGTTGTCGGGGATTTCTCTCATTCCTAAGAAAGCAAATATTAGTGAACCAATCTTTACACTTCCTTCCATTTTCCATTTTGCTTCCTTGTTGCTCTTTGTTTATTTTGTTATCCCGCATCGTTGTATTACTCGGGTGTGTTCATTGTGCTTGTTTGCAGGAGATTGGTGTTAGTGCATGAGGCGTTCAGCTCGTCTTCAAGCACGAATCCAAGGACTAGAACAAGTGATCGAGCTACCAACTACTCCCCTACCACCTACATTTGAAGAAGAAGAAGTTGATCGCATCTCACACCACACTATGTCTCATCACGAGGACGAAGATAACCATTCGGAACATTCACATCACACTAATGAAGATGATCAATCGCAAAGAGGTGCGAGGCGCACACTAGCTGATTATGCTCGCCCAACCCTTGAAGGGGAAGCTTCGAGCATCGTGCGAAGACCGGTGAATGCAAGAAATTTCGAGATAAAGCCAAATATGATTCAGATGGTCCAGAACGGAGTGGTGTTCAATGGTATAGACGGAGAGTGCCCGTCTAGACACTTGAAGGACTTTCCAGAGATATGCAATATGGTGAAGAACAATCAGGTTCATCCGGATTGTGTGCGACTTCGACTCTTTCCTTTCTCCCTCAAAGGTAGAGCCAAGTCTTGGTTGGAGAACCAACCTAGTAGAACATTCACTACATGGGAGGGACTAGCCGAAGCTTTCCTCGAAGAGTTCTTCCCTCCTTATATGACGGATGCAATCCGAGATCGTATCAACCACTTCACACAACACAAGGGAGAGCTCTTCCATGAGACTTGGAATAGGTTCCAAGCCCTTCTTCGGTCTTATCCTCATCACAACTTCGTCGAATGGAGCTTGGCGGATATCTTTGCTAGGTCCCTTGATTTTGAGAATACAAGGATGATCAACCAAGCCGCCGGAGGTGATTTAAGGATGCTCACTCCCGAAGATGCTCTAAACTCTTCGCGGAGATGGCTAACAAGACAAGGAGTTGGTCTCGACAACAACCTCATAGGTCCAAGTATGGGAGCGACACTCACTATGACTCTAGAGCCATAAGTGTTGATGCACCAAAGGATTCTTCTAGCTATGGGAAGAAGCCTAAGTTACCGGGGCATCGTGATGAAGATGACCCATGATTGCTCTCCTCATGTCCAAGATTGATGCCATGGCCTCTCAAGTAAGCAATCTTAGTATGCCTAAGCATCCTTCTAAGGTTTCATCATCTCATTTGGGTAATCCGCCGTTGCTTCGATATATTTTTGTGAATGTTGTGGAGGCCAAGGCCATGATGTCAATGCTTGCCCCTCCGCCACTCTCGAGCTTAGCCAAGGCGACCACAATGAGGAGGTAAGCTTCGCACAAGGTCAAGGATTCCATGGTAATTTCAACCCCCAAGGGAACTATCAAGAGGGTAACTACAACCGTCCTTGGAACCAAGGAGGTGGTTACAACAAGCCTAGTCAAGGGTACCAAGGCCAAGGGAACCAAGGTGGTGGCTATAACAAGGGTTACAACCAAGGTAATCAAGGAGGATTACAAGGCTATAAAGGGTACAATCAAGGCAACCAATGGACTCAAGGAGGTAACCAAATCAGGTAACCAAGGTGCTGAGCAAGGTTCTAATCCACCGGGGATGTATAATCATATGGGTAATGGACCCCCCGACTTCAATAAGCCTTCTCAACACAAAGAAGGTGGTTCTTCAATCTCCCAAGAAGACACCAATGCGGCAATGCTTCAACTTATCATGAATCAACAAGCGTCAATTACTAATTTGAATACCCAATTGGGTCAAATATCTAAGGCACTCTCGGAGAGACCAAAGGGTAGCCTACCCTCCAACACGAGGTCAACCCCAAGGTTCCCGAGGAGCTTATGATGGTAACATTGAGGAATGGTAAGCACGTCCAAGACCCCACACCTAAAGCGGTGAGAACTCATGATGATGACTATGTTTTGGTTGAAGACGTTGTTTCCGATGATGACATGGACAAGATTGAAGTACTAGATAATGGAGCCAAGGCTAATGAGGCCTCTAAGACTACCACTAAGATTGGTTCTCAAAAGGCTACAAAGAGTGCTACTCCGGTCTCTCCTCCCGCACCGGTTGTGCCTCCGTACAAGCCTAAGCCCCCTTACCCTTCTCGCTTGAAGTCGGATTCCATGGAGAAAGATTTCAAGAGGTTTGTTGAGATTCTTGACAAGGTGCAATTCACAATGCCATTTGGAGAAGCAATCACCAAGATGCCTCAATATGCGAAGTTCATGAAAGAGATCTTTACCAACAAACGCAAGCTTAAGGATGTAACTTCGGCAAAGCTCAACGAACAATGCTCCGCCATTCTCTCTAAGCAACCACCAGAGAAGCTTAAGGATCCAGGTAGCTTTACTATTCCTTGCACTATTGGTGAACATGCAATAAGTAGAGGCTTAGCCGATTTGGGTGCTAGTATCAATGTTATGCCATATTGCATGTTTCAGAAGCTAGGCCTAGGGAAACTAAAAACAACCCTCATGAATTTCAATTAGCGGATAAGTCCATGAAATCCCTCGTGGTATTGTTGAAGATGTGTTGGTTAAGGTTGGTGCTTTTGAATTCCTCGTGGATTTTGTTATTCTAGATGCTATGGGTGGTACCGATGTGCCTTTGATTCTTGGACGACCTTTCTTAGCAACCTCTCGTGCTTTGATTGATGTCTATGGTGGTAGACTTACCCTTAGGGTCGATAATGAATGCATGATTTTTGACCGTTCAAACGGCATGGAGTTTACTTTATCTTGTGCTAGTCACCATGATCCTAAGAATCCGCATGAGCTTACTTCGGTTACTAATAGCACTAACCTTGTCCGTCATAGTCTTGCGGAGTTGTTTGCCATTAATGATGTGCAGGAAACTAAAGATGAAGTAAAGGAGGCCCTACCTTTCGTGCTCCCACAGACACCACTTAAGGCTAAGAAGAAAGGTGTGAAGAAGCCAACTGAGAAAGGCAAGGAAGCAGCACCAATGGGTGAGACGAGCAAGACTAAAAAGCCACCCGATGAGAAGATCAACTCCAAGTGGTTTGGTCCCTTCTCCATTGCTCCCACTTCACCATCCGGCAAATCCATGATCATTCCACCCGAAGTTGGTAAGGTACAATTCAAGTTCCGTGTGCCATACGAAGGTAATGACATCGACTTCAATGAGGTTATGAGTTGGGATGGTTTTACTTAGCCTGCTACTTGTGCTTTCGTCTAGCTAGAGACGTTAAAGAAGTGCTTCATGGGAGCACCCATGTTATCCTTACCTTTTCGCTTTTATGTTTTTGTGTTGTTTTAGCTCGTTGAATAAGATGTGGGCAAGCACTTAGGAGGATCACTCTTCACAATGAGCGTCATAGGACTCTTCCTCTACTTTGGCTTCCTAGGCTCCTCTCTACCAACGGGGTAACTTCGTTCCACCTTACCTCTCTTTCTAGATCATTGAGGACAATGCTCATGTTAGTCGTAGGGGAGTTGAGGTTTGGTGTGATTATTTGTGGTAGAGATATAATGTTATGCTTGATGAATTGCATGATCTGTTGTTTCCAAATTCCTCTATCGTAGAATCATTCGGTTCTTGACTTTTGGTGTTTAATTGACTTCAAGCTTTCATAATGACGTTTAGACTGTTCCACTTAGACCTATAACCAGCATGTTAGCACTAATATCAATGAGTCTAGCCAGAACAGAGATTTTATCACTCTGTATGTTGGTTGATTGGTTTGATACGTGTTTGTGTACCGCTCGATAACACGTCTAATGATGAAGACAATCAGAATTTCACCCTATCATGTTTTTCTCACCTTTTTATCCCTCGTGATTGTGCTTGAGATTAGATGAACCCAATTCGAATCATGTGCGAAGTTTAAGGGCTAGGATCAAGTGCTAATTTGTGAAGAGAATGTTCAACGAAATGCTCAAAGAAAGAAGCTAGCAAGCTCGGCACTAAGTGAAGTGTCGGGTGAGCACTAGCAAGGCAAAGGTGTGAGCTAGCAGGTTCAACACTAAGTGAAGTTTGATCGAGCACTAGTATGCAGTAGAAAAAGAAGAAGAAAAAAAAAGAGTTCTTAAAGTGGCCCTTGCTATAGTGATCAGCTAGAGCTTGTAAAGTGCAGATCTAGAGGCGGATGAAGTCGAGTTGATACCCACATCACGTTACTCACATCTCCAAATGCTTCATACTTCACCTAACTGCATCATTTCCGAGTTTAAGACTTTTGATTGAGTGGTGTTGTCGTGGTCGTTTTTCTGTGTCCCAATTAACACTACTTAAAGTGTGCAGAAATGATGAGTTAGACTTGTTTGGTTGACGTCTTGCATGTGTGGTTAACTTGTTCGTGACTTTAAGCCAAATTGTTATCATTTGAATCTCAATGGGACCGATCTTGTCATTTGTGAACTTGGATGTTTTCTAATTCATTTGCTTGAGGACAAGCAAAGCTTAGTCGTAGGGGAATTTGATGTGACGTTATTTAGTGCATTTTGAGCCCTCGATTAGCCTAAGGATCTCCCATGTTTGATCTCATTTTCCAGGATTAGATGTGCTTTTATCGAAGTTTTATGCAAAGTGCTCTTTTGTTGTCCGGTTGCCACTTTGAGGCCAATTCCCTATCTATTGGAGTTGTTTTCTTTCCATTTTCATGATTTTTCATTGAATTACTGGTGACAAGGAGCACGTAGGATCAAACGGGAGGTTAATCGGAGCTAGGACGGAGGAGATATGGCCGTTGCAAAATCGAGAAAAGTGCACAGCTTCATACTTGAGTTTTCGGCGAGAACCTCATAGTTCTCGCTGAAAACCCTCGGCGTTCACAAGCAGAAGGATTACAGGAGGCTGACATTGGATTTGTGAAGAAGTTTTCGGTGAAAACTTCTAGAGTTTTCGCCGAAAACCTATGAAGAAATGCCAAAGCTGCTCGGTGATTTGCAAAGGAATTTCGGCAAAACTGAAGAAGTTTTCGCCGAAAAGTCAGGTGTTTCCGGTGGTACTATTTAAAGCGGCAATTGGTGAAAATCAGGGGGCGTTCATTATTATTATAACACATACTCGCCACTCTCTCTCTCAATCCATCATGGCAATCACCCCTTCCTCTCTCAACCAAACATCATCCCTCCTCCTTTGTTGATCAGCTTGAAGATCAAGGATCTAAGTGAAGTCCTCCATACCTTGGATTGAAGCTTGAAGAGCCAAGTTGCAAGATCCTCCATGGAAACAAGGATGATCTCCTCTACTCAATTTCAGGTTCCTTCCATGGTTATGCTAGGCTAAGCTTAGGTTTAGTTTAGTGGGGGATGGATCAAGCTAGGATAGGTGATTGATTGTATGGATTGAGTTTCTCATAGCCATTTGTGTAAGATGATGATCCTAGACCTTGTGCTTGTTTTCCATGAGAGCTTGACTTGTTCTTTTGGTATTGTTTATGTCTTTCAATACATGAGAATGATTGATTGTTGTTGATCTAAGGTTTTAGGATTGTAATTGAATGATTTGAGAGATTGGATTATGCAATTGCAACCATTTGAGCTTGTTTTTCCTTGGTGACATTTTGTTAAACACTTGGTGTGCATTTAGTTTTCTTTCATTTGAAGGTTGAAAGACCTTTTGATTGCTAGACTAGTGTTATATGATTGGCATGAGAGTGTCTTGCATCATTTACCTTGTGTTAGATGAATGTTAGCATAGAAATCAAGTGTTGAGCATTTCATTGAGCTAGTTAAAGCACTCCATTCCCTTTGTTCACATAGCGAAAGCATGGTGCATTTGGTCTAGGAGTAGATAGTCAATGTGCAGAGTTCATTGATTCTACTTGAGTGGATTGCATGGTCATTAGTTTACACATCGTCGCTTGAGATTCAATCCAGCTTTCATGAACCTTGAGCTTGAAGAAACCCCTTGCTAAGCTAAACTCCATTCTCTCTTGTTTGATCCTCTTCTTGCCTTGTTAGCTATTACTTTACTTGTTTGTTTGGTTTATGATTTTGAATCTTTGTCACCAAAACTCAATCTCAACTTAAATGTTTAGACCGTTCGTGAACCTTGTGAGTATTAGCTTATGAGAGGGCCTCGTGGAATACGACCTTGATTGTTGTGAGTTAAATCTTGCACATCAAAGGTCCCAGACTAACAAGGAGTCCTCATTGACCTCGGGAGGGGGAGATTGCTCCTAAATGGGGGGGAGGTGATGACGTCTTCAAGATGGCTTGACGATCCTTCTCCCAATTTCCTGGTCTCCGGGGACCGGGACTTGCGCTTCTTAGAATCAGAAGCGTCCTGATCAGCATAAGACCTCCGTTTCTTGGAAGGTCTGTCCGACGAAGCGGATGAGGTTTTAGATTTGTTGGATTTGTGGGAGTGACCGCCCGACGGCTTCTTGTGTCGAGAGGCCTTGGGGGTAGTGGCGGGGTTGAATTCGAGTTGGGGTTGAGTCTCACCCACTACCCTGCGGGTGGCGGTGTTGATCAAACACCCAGCCAAAGAAAAGACACATGCAAGTAAGAAATCACAGATTGTTAGTAATCAATAAAGCATACATAAGAGCACAGTAATAACCTAACTATGAGGAAGTACCTCCCCTAATCCCTGGTGCGACTATTCTAAGCCAGCAGAAGTATACAAGTTAAAGTGATCAGTTATGGTGACGATTGCCATTAAAGTTAAAGCGAGAAAGATCGCCAGTTGACCAGACTAATGCAGTAGGATGGTCAATGAGCGATCTGAATCGCTGGGTTTGAAGTAAAAAAAGGAGTGGTACCAAGTAGGATGGGGTTTGGCGGCCCGACATGCTCCCTACTTTATATATTTGATGACACTCGATTTGACGTGATTCTCAGCCTCATTTAAGCGACATTTCCCTGCTTGAGACACCGTTTTTAGGGTAGTTTAGGGGTTTTCACTCGACTGCTCTAGTTCTTACCATTTTGGTTACTTTGGCCCGTTATGGGTCTATTTGATGTGTTTTCTAGTACTTTTGTGAATGCACGGGTTTTTCCCATCAATAAGTAGCCACGGACGTGCTCGAGAAGAAAGGGAACCTCGAAGAATTGCTAGAAATCGATCTAGAAATCATACAAGTCGGAGACCACACCCACCCTGCCAACATTGGAGTTCTCGGCGAGAATACTCATAGTTATCGCCGAGGAGTTTGAGCACAGAACTTCTATGATAATTAAAGAAAAAGTTCTCGGTGAGAACTTAAGTTCTTGCCGAAGAGTTTTGCAAACAGGAGAAGCAGGAGCCCTTGAACTAAAGTTCTCGGTGAGAACTTTCAAAGTTCTCGCCGAGAAGTCCTCTCTTTCCGGCGCACATACGAAAAACCCCTATATAAGCAAATCAGTGGACTCATTCAGAATATACTTTTCCCACGGATTAATTTCCCGACAAAAATAGTTCGAGAGAGAGTTAAGATCATCCTCGGGGTTTCCGGAGAGATCGTGACGCCATCTTTCCACCTCGGAGTGCTCAGAGCTAGGTGTTGAAAATTCAAGATATTGAAGCTTATCGATTTCATCAAAATTAGGTTTTACAGTTCTTCTCTATTCTTCCTACCTGAGATGTATTCCTTGATTGTTTTCGTTTCTCTTGTTTCGAATATGAGTAGCCAAACTCATAGAGCTTAGATTAGATGAACCCT
This sequence comes from Linum lewisii, assembly GCA_034768395.1. Classification (NCBI taxonomy): domain Eukaryota; kingdom Viridiplantae; phylum Streptophyta; class Magnoliopsida; order Malpighiales; family Linaceae; genus Linum; species Linum lewisii. The sequence continues at coordinate 49,744,353 of CM068298.1, read as the reverse complement.
AAGTGACTCGGGCTTTAAAGCGGTCACGAATCTGTGGTAATTAATTCAGATTCAGACAGTTTCTCTTGCATGTTTGGTTTGTTCATCGTTGTCTGTGTTTCTTTTCTAGCTTGATCACCTAGACTAGATTCTTGTTAAGTTGAGATAGTAGCGAACGTTCGCCTCACTTTAAAACACCAAATCAACAATTAACCTATTCATTGTAGTTTTCCTTTCGTAGGAACCAGTTAGGGTTAATCCACTGCTAGACTAACTCATAAATCACTAGTAATCGCGCCAGTTAGTTTTCCATTGCAGAAGCGAACGCACGAACGGTAATTAATCTTGGGAGTTAGATGGATAGAGCGAACGTTCGCCAGTCTTAAACCTAAGGGTCAGGAGTTATGGTGGTGTCTGAGAACTAAATGAATCGGGATTGAAAACCGCTGGTCTTGCGATCGCCAATGTTCTTGTGATCTTAGGGGGATTCGAAATCTAAGCTGTATGTCGTCTTGTCAAGTCAACCCAATCTTTATTTATGTCTTTGTTTTCATTTCAATTTTCCTTTGTTTTATAGATTAGAAGTCGTGGAACTCACACCACGCACAACGTGTTTAAACTTGAGTAATTTGTCAACTCATTTGAGTAAACATTAGTAGAGACCCGTGGAATACGATCTGCCTTGCTATTAGCTCGGTAGTATTTGATCACTGTTTTACAGCTCATTAATATTCTTTTTGCTTGGTAAAGCTTATGGTGTTGGAGGTCAATTTGGAATTATACAATAGTTGGAATAATCTCAGGGTGGGAGTGATGAGCATGGACTGGCACAAGCACTCAAAAAGAGACCATAATCGACCAAGCTACTGCGACACATCGATGCATCTCAAATGAGACTAAACAAGTGATGACGTGGCGAGGCAAGGTGAAGGTTTCGGTCTAAATGTCGTACCACCCGGGGGTACAGTTTCCGATGGTAGATAGGCGGGAAACTACGGTGAACTCCCTTGTGCTTGGAAGCTAGGCGAGGGAAGGACCTTGAAAATTTTTAAGGCAGTCCCAGAAAGGTAGTAGCCAGGCCTAATAACTCGGCGATCGTCACAAGGACACCTTTGCCACATATATAGCCAATTATGTATGAAATCATGCCAATTTTTGTGGAAGCCTGAGGATCTATTTGAAAACGTTGAAGCACCTGGTCGAAACCATGTTGGTGAGGTCCCCAGTAGTGGAGAGAAGGTTCAGAGGTGCTCTCATCCTCCTCACACTATAAAAAAGTGCTTTAGCGTCGGTTGGTCAAACGACCGATGCCAAAGCGAAATCGCAGTTGACTAAGCATTTTGGCGTCGGTCAAACGGTGACTGACACTAAATCAGGGGCCGTCAAACCGATGATATATCTCGGTCCTGGTTTGGTTTTTTTGTTGACCAAACGTGAAGCATAGTGTCGGTCAGTAGAATCAAAATAGCGTCGGTTACGACCGATGCTATAATGCGTGTATTTAGCTTGAGTCATCGACCGACACTAAATCGCGAACATATATAAACCCCACTGGCAGCGATAGAAATCATAATTCCCTTCTCCCCAAAGTTTGAAACTCTCTCAACTCCTAAAACCTCTGAAATTCTCTGCATTCGAGCTAGGAGCTGCTGTGACGACGTTCTCATCACCCTTGTTTCCTTCACATCTCCTCTATATCGGTGTAAGTTATTTAATTTTTTAATTTCTAAATTGTAATTTATATTTCATTTTGTTTTTAGAGAATTAGATGATAACAAGTTAGGGTTTTTGTGTTATTAGAACTGTAGTGAATTGAAATAGTTACTTTGATTAGTTCTAATTGTATATGTTGTGGTCATTTTATTAGTGCCCGTATCGACTAGTTCTTGTGCCTTCTGCCTATTTGTCATTCAGCTTGGTGTAAGGTATGCATTTCTGAGCATTTTTGCTTACATGGAATTAATTGAATGTAATATGGAGCCTTTTTTTTCTACTCTCCTTCTTTCATCTTTGTTTCAATTTTTTACCAAACCCACCGTCGGAAACTTCCTCTCAAAAACCTCCATCCAAAATGGATGTTTACAAGTTATTTTAGATATGAAACAATGTTAGCATGTTTTTGGGGGTTCAAGTATTGTGATGTAATACTAGTATTGATGAATTATATTAGTATTATATGGAATAACATTCATATATCTATTACGTCTCTTTAACTTTTATTTTTTGGGAAACACTTCCCTTTTGGCTAATTCCTCCAACGATGTTATCATGGATGTTTAATTTTTATTTTAGATGTGCTACTGTCATAAGCTTTGATTTTGTGTGGTTTAAATACTTTGATTTAATACTAGTATTAACAATACTAGTATTGATATTTATACTAATATTATATGGAGAAAACCATAGGGTTCTCATTTCCCTGTTTGTTGGTGCATCCAGAGATGTTATCCTGGCTGTTTAAATATTTTTTTCGATGTGATACAGTCTTAGCATGATTTTGAGCATTTTAAATACTTTGATTTAATACTAGTATTGATTTTTTTTTGGTAACCGAACAAATCAAACCCAAATTACACCACAATTCTCCTGGGTTCAGTTCCCCCTACAGAATCGTAGGTACCCCAATAGATAACAGTTCTATCTGTTCTTTCCACAGAATGAATACCAAGATCAAAAGCGTGGCCACTGTTGGCGAGCGCATCAGCGAGGTGATTAGCTTCTCTGTAAATATGCTTCACTGTGACTCTCCAATTTCTTTCAGTAAGACGTTGTATTTCCGAACGACAGCTGCGTGTTGATGCTCCGTGTTTCCTTCTTCGGACAGCAAATGGATAGCACAAGTTGAATCAGTTTGAATCTCCAAATCCCTAATTCCTGCATTCCAAGCACGCTCCATACCAATAACAATTGTTGTTAGTTCCGCTCTAGAGATCGAGCACACACCCAGGTTCACGGCAAAGGCATCAACAACTCGGCCATTCGAATCTCTAAGAACCCCTCCAGCTGCCGATTCTCCTGTGTTGTTTCACACCGATCCATCGGTGTTTAACGTAGCTTTAGGACCTGGAGCTGCCTCCCAAAAGATCTCATTAATCACTGTATTCCTGGATTGCCCGCACTTGAGGCGGTTAAGCTCTGAAGCAGCTGAATTTGCGATAGCCACCCAGAATCTGATTCTCTCCACGATGCTATCCACAGAGCACGTTTTGTCTTCAAAAACCTTCTCATTCCGACTCTTCCAAAGGGTCCAACATGTAAAGCCAAATGTCGGAGCTCTCTTGCAGTCTGCAATGTTAGACTTCCACCAAGCATCCATAGGCATAGAGAAGAAGGGGTCAGCCCCAGATATATTTAACAATTTACCCCAAACCTGTCTGGCCGTTTGGCATCCCCTAAGAAGATGCTCAATGGTTTCAGGTGATGAGTTGCAGAGACTACATTCACTTGCCACCGCCAAATGGCGTCTCACCCTTTCCGAGTTCGTGAGCAAACGACCATGGATAGCTGTCCACAGAAAGTGACGAATGCGTGTGGTCCTTCCCACCTCCAGGCAATCTGCCAAATCTCATTACCTCCAACTTCGACAATGTCCTTCGCAAGCAAGTAACCCAATCTCACTGAATATTTCCCATTAGGCTCAAATCCCCACACCGGAGTGTCATCCTCCAATTCTGCCATCGGAGGAGTCATTCCCACCACCGCTTTAAGCAAGGGGGCGGGAGAGTATGCTGAAGCTGCTGAACATCCCAGTCACCATTCCGATTGCAATAATCAGCCACCACACCATGTTCTTGGCCAGCTGGGGACTGATCTGCTCTCCAATGACCAACCCATTTTCTAACCACTTTTCACTCCAGAAATTTGTCCTCCTCCCATTACGTATGCTCCAGCGAAGCCCCCTCTAAACATTTCACAAGCATACTAATCCCTTTCCAGCAGGAGGATTTTCTAGCAGCTTGCCGCGGGATTAAGCCTATTGCAGTACGCTTCATATATTTGGAAATGAGGAGATCTGCCCAGAGCTCAGTTGGATTCTTGATCAGCCCCCACACCAACTTCATGAGGTAGGCTTGGTTAAGCTCCTGTGCACTTCTTAAGCCCAAACCACCTTGATTCTTTGGAGTGCAAATCGTCTCCCAGTTGATCAGATGCATCTTTCTTTCTCCGTTGAATGAGCCCCAAATGAAATCTCGAATTTTCCTATCAATTGCATTGCAGATCTCAACTGGCAGGAGGGTAGTCTGCATAGCGTAAGTGGGCAGCGTGTTGAGAACAGAGATTGCCAGGGTTACTCTGCCTGCAGTAGAGAGGGAATTAACTTTCCACCCCGCCAGCTTTTTATCAATCCTCTCAATAAGGTAAATGATATAGCTCCTTCGAGTTCTTGCCATGGATTAAAGGTACTCTCAGGTACCGCCCCAAATTTTGAGTTGCAGTCATGTCTAGGATGTTGCAGACCTGCTGCGAAGTCACCCTATTTACGTTTTTAGAGAAGTAAACCCGTGATTTGTCCCTGCTAATTTCTTGGCCCGACATGGAGCTGAAGCTATTCAACACCTCGTTAATATAACGTGCCTGCTCAATTTTCGCATACCCAAACAACACCAGATCGTCAGCAAAAAACATATGAGTAAGCTTAGTGCCTCTTCTGGTGAGCGAAACCGGCTCCCACTTTTTAGCTTCAACACTGCTGCAAATCAGACCACTGAGTCTCTCCATACAGAGGGTAAAAAGATATGGAGACAGCGGGCAGCCTTGTCTAAGCCCTCTGCTCGGCAAGAAGCTGTCGGATAATCCACCATTCCATTGCACTTGGGCAGAAGTGGTGGAAATGCATGCCTCAATGACGCGAACAAGGCTGTTCGGGATCTTCATTGCCCTCAACGTGTCAAGGACAAAGCTCCACTTAACTTTATCATAAGCTTTGGCAAGATCAATCTTGAGGACCATCATTCCTTTTCCACTCCGCTTAGCGTGCATTGAATGGATAACTTCCTGCACTACAATAATGTTGTCAGTAATATGTCTCCCAGGCACAAAGCTAGTCTGCGAGGGATGAACCAACGAAGACATGAACCCCTTAAGCCTGTTCGCAACGCACTTTGCAAGAACCTTGTAGGAGACATTACAAAGGCTAATCGGCCGAAATTGAGAGATGAGTGTTGGTCTCTCGATCTTCAGGATAAGCACAATAATGGTTTCATTGACAGTTCTCAGGCTGTCAGGAAAAATGAAAGCTCCCTGCACAAACTTAATCAAATCTTCCCCAACAATATCCCAACACTTTTGATAAAAGATGGGATGGAATCCATCTTTTCCTGGAGCTTTCAACCCATTCATGTCCTTAATAGAATTATAAATTTCATCTCGAGTGATAGGGCTCCTGGCCAGACGGATTTGGCTGTCCGAAAGAAATGTGGTATTCGGCAGTTCACCCTCCGCCATAGGACTCTGAGGATCCGTATACAGGTTCTGAAAGAACTCAACCGCCAGCTTCAGCAATGTCTCATCGTCTTCAATCCACTCGCCTTCATTGTTTTTAAGTCTACTGATTTATTAAAAGCACGTCTTCTAATTGCCGCTTTATGGTAGAAAGCTGTGTTTCTGTCTCCTTCCATAATATTCTTTTGTCTGGCTTTTTGAATCCACAATAATTCTTCCTCCCCCAACGTAGTCTCAAGCTGCTCCCGAACAGCACTCTCCTCTGTCGCAAGGACGTTAGAGGGGCTCCTATCCTGCTGCTCTTCAATTTCTTTCAAGCGCTTCATGAGATCATTCTTTCGCTTGAAAATGTTACCGAAAGTGTCCTTATTCCACCTTTTAAGTTTAGCTGTTAGGTCCACCAGCTTCACCGGCAGGTTGGTCCGATCAGTCCAGGCATTCTGCAGGCATTCCGAAAGGACGGGTGACTTAACCACGGAGCCATAAACCGAAAGGGCCGGAGCCGTCTAGTGCGATCAATATCTTCACAATGAACCAAGATAGGTCTATGGTCCGAATAGAGCCTAGTAAGATGCTGCACTTTTGTGAATGGGTACCTCATAAGCCAAGCATCATCGACAATAGCTCTATCCAGCCGCTCCGCCAAATGGCCTCTATACCAAGTGAATTTGGGACCAAACGTTCTGGTGTCCGACAAGCTGTAGATATTGCAACAGTCAATGAAGGCTTGGTTTAGGTTAAAACTAAAATCGGTTCCACCTTTTTTATCCGACGGGGATAACATTGCATTAAAGTCCCCGCCAGGATCCAAGGGTCCATCATAGTGATGGAGATTCTACGAATGGCTGCCCATAAAGTTGTTCAGTCAGCAACACTTGTTCGGCCGTAAATCGCACTGAGGAAGAACCTGCCCTCGCCCGAACTAACTCCCTCAAGATGAAGAATTTGATCCCGCATCTCAATAACTTTAAACTTAACATTGGAAGGATGCCAGAGAACCCAAATACCTCCTGAGAAGCCAACAGCTTCCACTCTACAAAACTCATCAAAACCAAGCTTCCTACAAACTTTTTCTGCTTTATCACCACTAATCTTAGGCTCAACTAAGATGACTACTTCTGGGTTGTGCTCCTTCATATAGCTTTTAAAGGCTGTGAAGAAGTTGTCGTGGCTGGCTCCACGATAGTTCCAGCTAAAGACTTTAATCATTGGATGATTGAGGGTTTGAGACGGGACATGGGATGGCTCCACCCTCGCTGGTACCATCCATCAACAGTTTGTTATCCACTCTACCTTTTCCTTTCCGACCAGACATTTGATTTTGCTTGGCATTCGGCAAGCTTCCTTTAGCTCCACTGCCTTTGGATTTATGACTCACTGCACTCCCAGCCTTATCCTCAGAAAGTTTGTTAACGAGACTCAGGATTTGGGTGCCTCTCCCCGTACCCCGTGGGTCTCCCCTGTTTTGTCTAATTTGTCAGTCTCAATCTTGTTCCCTGTTCTTTCTGAATCAGATTGAGTAGCTAGCTCGCTGCCTGGTGGTACAGTCTGCTGATCTGTCCCAAACTCGAGGCGCTATTAGTCTTTTTCGTAACCGATGCCTGTTGACTACCCCCAGCTACCTTGGGACCTGATCCAAGGCACTTATCCAGCTCCTGTAAAGGCTCTGGTTCAATGGCTCCTGTTGTCTCTACTCCTTCCTCGGCCAGAACTTTGAACCGTAAGCCCACATTCTGCGGTTTGTTGCCTTCTCCTGTTTTGGCCTCCGGTGGACTAGATTGACGAGGCTTCCCGCCTTCTTCTTAGCCTTCATCCACGGTCCATACTCCTCTTCCAGCTCCGGTCTGGTATCTCCGTCAGAGAAACTAGGGTTGGTAAAAGTATTATCATGGTCAACTGGGTCTTTGGGGACTCTGGTCCGGGCATTCCCCTTGTCCATGACCGTATCTCCCACATGTAAAACAAATCTCATGTAACCCTTCATATTCCACCCGACGAACTCTACGGTTGAGGCGATATTTGGATACAAGAGGTTTATGCAGATCAATCTCAACACAAACCCTTGCATAGTTCCCTCTCGAGCCAAATAACGTCGTATTGGCCACCCTAACGTCTTACCGATTTTATCCCCAATCGATCTCAGGATTCCGTCATCAAAATACTCAAGTGGAATGCCTGGTAGCCAGACCCAAGCACGGATCGTATTAACCTGCGAGTACCCTGGTTCGAAATTAGGTCTCCACTCTTCGATATCACATAGTGGTCTCCAACCAGCCACGGTCCCTCAAACAAAGCTCTTGTATAGTCCATGTCGTCATCAAACTTAGCAACATAATGTCCAAAGCCGATATCCCAGATAAAGACTCTTCCGCGACGCGCCCACATTTGTTGAAGCTTCCTAGCCATGAACTCATATGAGAACGATTTACCAAGTGTCCGGAGGATCAACGAGTTACGCCACTTCCTACGGACTCGTCTTTTATCATCATTGGAAACTCTGATGGTAGGACACAACGGGTCATCCTCACCCTCATCCCCTGAGTCATCAGAGACAAGCACCTCCTCTTCAGAGTCACTATGGAAAATCGGTTGTTCCCCCATAATGGTATCCTTGTATGATACATCTTCCCTAACCCTACTGGTACGCGCAGGACTAGCAGCCTTGTTCTCCAAAAGAGTAACATCACGTCTAATAACACCATCACCATCCAACGTCTTCTCCCTTTTAACTTCTTTCACAGGGGAGCCATCCAGCACATTCGCTGTTGGAGCTATGTTCTGAACGGCCGCCGTATGGCCAGCCATTGAGGCAGACCACTCGCGACGAGGATCGCGATGATCGGGAAATCCCAAGAAACACGGAGAGAGCAAAACCCTAACTGTCATACCCCTTTGTTGTGAAGTTAATTTTTAATACTAGTATTGATGTTTATACTAGTATTGATGCTTATACTAGTATTATATGGAACTTCAACACAATATGATATCGTGGATGTTTCGAGAATAATAGAAACAACCTGGAAACAAAGGAAACCACCCAGCCTCTGAGAACGAATGTAACCCACATGATACTTTAATTTTTAGAGCTGAAAATATAATATGGTATACATTTTGTAATACTAGTATCAGATTCAGATGTTGTTCGGGGTAACCTATAAACACAGAACAAAAAACGTGAAGTTTGAACAATATTATTAAAATCTGTATCAGAGAAAGGAAAACCACAATAAAATCCTTTTTTATGTATCCAAATGAGAGTCATTATTAGTAGGGAAATCTGCAAATAAAATCATTAAATATAAGAATATTTGATTTAATGTAAATTAGGTAATTAAAATATTGAAGATAATTTATTAAGATATATATTAATTAGAAATAACTATCTATTAACTACCCTATCTTATAACAAACAAAAGAGGTGATGTGGAGGCTCATCATTGGTTATGTCTAGGGGACATAAGAATTCTTTATGTCACCCTAGAAGTTCCCAGTTACTAGTATATTATTAGCTACAACATGATAGTTAATTAATGTTATAACATCTTAGCACTTTACTTAAGTTAACTTTTATAGATATTTATCTCCACTACTGAGAATCTATTCCTTACACTTTTTTTTGGTAGAAAAAGGGTGCTAGGCACCCTTATGTATTAGACGAAATCATTCTGGGGAAAGAGACTTTAATACAATCGCTTCGCAGCGCATTACAAATGTTGGGAGGAAGAGAATCTAAGGTATGTGTTCCAAGAGCTTGGCTATGACCAAGGTGCGCTAGGAGGTCCGCAACTTGGTTAGCTTCTCAATAGATGTGAAACACTTTCGTTTACCAGTTCAAGCTTCGCAGAACTAAATTTGATTGATGATTGAGCTATGTCTAGAGTCATCCATATGCTGGCCCTCGATAGCCGAAACAGCAGACCAAGAATCCAATTGAAGGATGACTTTGCGCAGCCCAAATTCCAAGCGATCTGGAGACCAAACTCCACAGCTCGCAATTCCGCTCGCATGATCGAGCAAGAGCCAAGGTTGGCTGTGAAGGCAGCAAGGCAGCAGCCTTGGCTATCCCTGATAATCCCGCCAGCAGCTGCACGGCTGCACTGATTTAAGACAGACCCATCAGTACTAATAGACACCCAATCGTCTGGCAGAGGGATCCAGCTAATGAGGGTATCCCTTTTGCGATGAACCATAGTTGACAAGCTTTTAGTGTGAGCTTTCATTGTCTCTCAAACCCCGGCGATCCATGAAAGGACTCGTAGGCGAAGCTGATCATTCGTCACCAAAATATTATCAAAGATGAGTTCATTGCGAGATTTCCAAAGGAGCCAATTAGTAATACCGAAAAGAAGACCAATATCTGGGGAGTTCAGTTCTTGGAGAAGCCAATCATTTAAGGAACCTGAGAAGAAGCTCTAGTGTCGTTCAGGGGGGATAATCTTCCGCCAGACCTGTTCTGCAAATCGACAGTCTCTGAGAACATGCAGAGTATCCTCAGCTCCCCCCTTGCAGCGCTCACAAGTATCAATAGCAGAGATATGACTGCGCCTTCTCTCTGAATTTGTGAGAAGTCTGTTATGAGCAACTAACCATAAGAAGAATCAGATCTGGTTGGGGCCTTCCCATCGCCAAACTGAGCGCCAGAGTTCATTATTTGTGTGAGCTCCACCATCTGCTGCCACAAGCACTTCATAGGCGGATTTCACAGAGAAAAGGCCTTTGGGATCCGGTCCCAAAATAAGGGTATCCTCGCCACTTTCTGGTGATGGTGATTTCATTCCAGCCACCTGTAGAATAGCATGATGGGGGAGGGAGCTGTTCAAGAAGTTCCAGTTCCAGTTCCAGTTCCCTTTGCCGTCAGTAGCACCGGCGACAGTTCTCTGATCTTTGTCCAGCCCAAGGTCGTGGAGAGCGAAGTCAGCCAATTTAATCCCACTGTCTAACCAATTGCTGAACCAGAAGGAAGTGGTGAGCCCATTCCTGACACTCATTTGGAAAACCGATCGGAGAGCAGGCCAAATCTTACGGACTCCGCGCCACAGAACTGAGCCATAATTCCTCCTACGAATATCAAGAACTCCATCAATCTCCTTGAGATATTTAGTGGTCAGGACACAGACCCACAGCGCGTCCGGATGCATCAAAAGTTGCCAGCCAATCTTCATCATGAAAGCGCCATTCAGCTCCTTAGCCATCCGAAGTCCAAGTCCCTATTGAGCCTTAGGCCTGCAAATAAAATCCCACGAGAGTAAGTGAATTTTCTTTTGATCATTCGAACTACCCCAAACAAAGCTTCTAATCTTGGAATCAATAGCTTTAAGAATAGAAGCAGGAAGAGTGGAAGTTTGCATAACATAACTGGGCAAAGCATTAAGAATAGACTGCGCAAGCGTTACTCTTCCCGCAAGCGAAAGAGATTTACGCTTCCAACCATCAAGATTTTTGTCAATACGCTCAATAATATACTCATAGGTATGCTTATTGATATGCCCATGGAGAACTGGGACACCTAAATAACGCCCAAGGTTCAAAGTTTTCGTGATACCCAGAAGGCCACAGGTTCCACGACGGACATGGGTGCTAGTGTTCTTACAAAAGAAGACGCGAGACTTCTCCAGGCTAACCAATTGACCCGAGGCATTACAGAACCTACTAAGACAATTGGTAATAACACGACTTTGATTCAGGTTGACCTCTCCAAAGAGGACTAGATCATCCGCAAAAAAGAGGTGGGAAAGCTCGGGGCCGTCCTTAACAAGGAGAATAGGCTTCCAAGTTCCTGCCTTAACCGAATCAGAAATAAGAATACGAGATGCTCAATGCAAAGAGTAAAGAGGAAAGGAGAAAGGGGACATCCCTGACGGAGGTCGCGACCAGGTTTGAAGGGAGCTGTTAAACCACCATTCCAAAGCACTTGGGTCGAGGCTATAGAAATGCAGCAGACGGTGATGGAGACCAGGTTCGTCGGGACGTTAGCACACCGAATGGTTTCTTCAACAAAGTTCCAGTCAATTCTATCAAAAGCCTTGGCAAGGTCGAGCTTAATGGTCATCCAACCTTTCTTCCCCTTTTTGGACCGCATTGAATGAACCACTTCTTGAAGGATGATGATATTCTCCGTGATGTGGCGACCCGGAACAAAGCTCGTCGCATATCTCCTACAAGCTTGGCCATGTAGGGCCGAAGACGGTCAGCAATGCATTTGGTCATGGCTTTGTAAGTGACATTGCAGAGGCTAATGGGGTGAAACTACGAGATTGAATCTGGCTTGTTCAGCTTCGGAATGAGAACAATGATTGTTTGATTCACCTTCTCAATAAGCTCCGGGTACCTGAAACAAGCAATGAGGAAATCAGTGACGTCGTTCCCAACCTTAGACCAACACTTTTGATAAAAAATAAGGTGAAAGCCATCCTTCCCTGGAGCTTTAAGGCTGCCCATTGCTTTAATGGCGCTAAGAAGCTCGCAATCAGAAAGGTCATGGCTAAGGTGAGATCTGTCCGAGTCCGTGAGAGGATTGGGGAACTTCCCTTCCATAGCAGAGAGCGGGTTAGGAGTAGCGGCCGTGAAAAGAGTAGCGAAGTGTTCAACCGCCATCTGACGTAGCTGATCATTGTCATAAACCCAATGACCATCATTGTTCCTCAAGCCTTTAATGGTGTTGAATTTGCGCCGACGGAGGGTCGATAGGTGGAAGAACTTAGTGTTCTTGTCTCCTTCGAGATTCCATTTAATTCTAGACTTTTGAATCCAAAGAAGCTCCTCTTGCCAAAGGGTCTTTTCAAGTTCAGCTTTAGTTGCCTGCTCCTCTGCTTCGAATCTGCAATTTTCGTCTCCAGTGCTCCGATGCTCCAGCCATTTCAGGTGATTGGTGAGGACACGTTTCGGAAAAAGATGTTGCCAAAGACTTCCTTGTTCCACTTCTTACACTCTTCTTCGAGAACCTGCAAGGCATCACAAATATCATTTCCGCTTTTCCAGCTTTGATCAAGCATAGGTTGGAAGTCGTCAAGGCTAAGCCAAGCCGCATTAAAATGAAAGGGATGGGAGGAGGATACCTGGAACGTAGGATTCTGAAGACAAACGAGGATCGGCCTATGATCCGAGTACAGTCTCTCAACGTGAAAGGTGGAAGCGATTGGAAACTGAGTGAGCCAGCGGTCGTTGTAGAGGCTGTGGTCAATTCGTTGCCGAAGGTTTCCTCTAAACCAGGTAAATTTGGGACCTGAAAAACCTGGATCCAGGAGCGCACATGAGCTGATGCAATCCCTAAATTCTCGTGCGGTGATCGTATTGAAGCCGCTTCCCCCACATTTCTCAGAAGAATCAGCCATTGGCGTTGAAGTCTCCCGAGAGAAGCCATGCCTGAGCGATAGAATGGGAGAGTTAGCTCAATTTGGACCAGAGGTCACGGTGGTGATGGAGGTGCGGAGAACCATAGACGACAGTGATCAGAAAATTGTTGCCTCTACTGATTTGACTTCAGCGTGAATGTACTTGGGAGAGGAAGAGATCCTTCTGATTTGGAGGAGGGGGTCCTTCCAGCATAACCATATCCCTCCGCTAAATCCCCTAGCTTCTTCAATGATCGAGAAGTGGTAGCCCAGCTTAGTCCGAGCCTTTTGCCCTTTAGTTCCGCTAATTCGGGGTTCGAAGATCGCAACCAAGGAAGGATTGTAAACCTGCACATAGTGTTTAAAAGCATAGATAAATGAGTTGTTACCGGCTCCCTGGCAATTCCACGTAAATATACTACCCATAAAAAGACCAAAGGAGAGGAATGAAACAACCATCAAACCGATCAGAGGGTGGGTTTGTTGAGATCGATGCAGTCAGCCGCATCAACAGTTGCACCTGAATCGTCAACCACCATAGAATCGAGCTCACTACAACAAAAAAGGGATTGGTGGCGGATACAACAGTGGCGGTTGTGCAACCACCACAATTGTTTATTAATAGTGGCGGTTGTGTACTGGAGGTTATAACCGCCACAATGTGTTCTATTCATTGTGGCGGTTATAACCGCCAGTATACAATTCCGTCGATAAAGCTGAAATCAATTTCAGCCACAACTCCTCTCACCAGCTCTCTATCTCGATGAAAAGTATCTCTCTCTCGAGTCCAGCCTCGATGCCGGCGGCCAGCTTCTCCTCCTCCGATGGAGCCCCTAACTCCGATGCCTCTCACCCTCCTACGGCTTCTCCTCCTCCGGCGACTCCTCCTCCTCCGTCGAGCTAGATCTCACGTTAGCTCCTCTTACTCCACCGTCCGACGCCCGCCTCCTCTTCCAGAGGTAAGAATCAAATCAAATCAACCATCGCTCCTCCTTGCTCCGCCGTCCGACTAAATCCTCATTTTCGTTCTTTTTTTTTTCAAAGGAATTGGAGCAAAGAGCCTGAAACCTCCCTCACGTCCTCTACTATTTTGTAAAGGCTTGGTGACGACGAAGGACGTTGGGCACCGATTGAGAGAGAGAGAGGAAAAGAACGGTGGAGGAACGAAATCTGGGAATGTACTCGCCGGAATCTGAGTTTTACGCCGGCGAGTTTTTTTTTTGGAAAGTTGACATCAACATTGGCGGTTATAACCTCCAATGTGTAACCGCCAATGTTGATTATTAGTGGCGGTTGCTGACCGCCAATAAAGTTCATTTGTGACGGATGTATTTGTGGCGGTTTCTGCTTGCAACAGTGGCAGTTGTACAACCACCACTATGTTTACAACAGTGGAGGTTATAACCGCCACTGTTGTTAAAAAAACCGCCACAAATCCTTCGTTTTGTTGTAGTGACTCTTTGTCTTCATTCTCAGTGCCAGAAGCAGAGGCGCACAATTCAAGGATTGCAGCAAGAGCCTTTTCCGAGTCAAAGCCCGTCATTGCGTCCATAGCCGTGGAATCCTGAGCTCCCACAATCTCATCTGGATTGACGATAGAGACAAGAATTTGGCCGTCAGCGGTGAGGGCCTCCTGGATTTGATGTTTGGCTGAATTGGGGAGGTCGGCGGCTTTCCTAGGCTTAGTGACAGCCTTTTTAGATCGGAATCGAGTCTTTCGAACCTTATTAGGAGGTTCAGTCTGTTCAATTTTCTCTTTCCTCTTCAATCTTTTAGATGGAGGAGCACGAGGTGGCATGGATAAGGTAACTGGTTGAGTAACTGGAGGAGAGTATCCTTCGAAGGGAGATAAGGTGGCATTAGAAGACCCTGCAGGCTTGTTGGTGTCAATGGTGATGTGGCTTTTTGGGCCGTCTTTAGGAGAGTTGTTTGGGCGAGGCCCAAGTAAACCAGCAGATGGGGATACAAGAGGATCCCCTTTGGAAGAGCCAACTGATCTCTGGTCTGTCATTTTAGGAGTCGACCCCGTCTGAGGATTGCCTTTAGCGGACTTTCCCAATTTAGCAGGAGTGTTCTTAGCCGTTGTCTTCTTAAATCCATGAGCAAGATCTTATGGGAATAGAAATGGAAGGTTCTTTGCTAGAATTATGGGAAGTCGAATCTTCAAAAAATTTCCCCAATGATTTGGCTCCTGAAGAATTGACATTCCTTTTTGGTTCCTGAATTTTCTGCTCCTTCCTTCCCGCCAAACTTTCCTTATCTGACTAACCGATCAACCATTGCCAGCGGCCCTTCCTCGACACCACCAACCAGGGCCGTAAGTGTCGTTCCTAACGTCGTTATTGCCATCAACAGAGATCAGCTCGGCGGATTGAGAGGGGACGTCGTCGGTGACAGGACAGGTGGCTTTGGTCAGCTTCGGGCAATTACCCAGGACATGTCCGATCAGCCCACACTCAAAACAGAGATCAGGGATGTTCTCATACTCCACTTTTTTCCAGGCGCCATCTAATTCAATGACCAGAGCAAGAGGCACGTCAAGGTCGATTTCCACCGCTAATTTGGCAAATTTCCCTCGCTCAGCATTTTGAGTTGTGAAATCAATACGGACAGTCTTCCCGATCAAGTTTCCAAGAGCTGTGAGGATTTGCGGGTGGTAAAAGACGATCGGTAGGTGCGGGAGGTGGACCCAAACAACCATTTTAGATGGAAGTTTGTCCGAAACTCTGAACGAAGGATCCCATTGTTGGACGACGAGGTAATGATCTAAAATAATCCACGGCCCGCTTGTGAGAGCTTTAAAATAGTCTTGTTCATTGCCGAACTTAACTAGGTAGCAATTTTTGTCGAGATCTATGATCTGGAGAGTACCTAAAGGCTTCCATATAGAATTGAGACGGTGGCTGGTGAAGCCGCAATCGTTGTTATGCGTTCACACAAATAAACTACTAATGCTAAGAAAAAGCTATAGCAGATCGTATTCCGAGGGTCTCCTATGACTGACTACTTCAAAACTGACAAAGTATTCAAATGCAAACACGTTGTGCGTGGTGTGAGTTCCACGAATTCTACTTCTAAGAAATGCAGAAAAATTAAAACAAATTAAACTAAAGCAGATTGGGAATTAGGGTTTGAAAACAAGAATGACAGACGAACTTAGACTTTGAATCCCCCTTCGTTTCCCAGAGCATTGGCAATCAACAGATCAGCGGATTTCGATTCTCATTCAATCAATTACTAAGACACCACCATAACTCCTTACCCTTAGGTTTAAGTACGGCGAACATTCGCTCTATCCGTTCTAACTACCAAGATTAACTAGCCGCCCGGGTACGGTCGCCTCTCGCAACGACTTAGTTAATTGGTGTAATTATTAATGATTAATGAGTTACTCTTGCAGTGAATTAACCCTAACCGGTTCCTACGAAAGGCACGCTCCAATTATAAGGTTAATTGTTCAATTTGATGTTCTAAAGTAAGGCGAGCGTTCGCTTCTATCATTAGCTTAACAAGAATCTATTCTAGGTGATCAATCCAGACAAGAAACATGAACAATGAAGAACAAATCAAACATGAAAAAGAACTGATTGAATTTCGAATCTAATCACGCCGATCGGTGACTGCTTTAAAGCCCTGGGTCACTTAGGGTTCATCTAGTCTAAGCTCTAACGAGTTTAGCTACTCATGATTATTACAAAAGAAACAAAGACAAAGAAAGAGTTCATCATTCAGAGGAAGAACAAAAAGAATCTGAAAAACCTAATTCAGACGACTCTGACAGACTTCGATCTTCGGTAGATAACACTCCTAGCTCCGGTTCTCCGAGATGGAAGGGATGGCGTCACGATCTCTATCCGGCTCCTCGAACTCGAACTCTTTGCTCCAGAACTTGAGAGGATTCTCTGAATTCTTATCTCGAAAAGTTGTATTATGATTAATTATGATCTGTCCCCCTTTGTTGGGCCGTCGGGTTAAGTATTTATACTTAACCCTAATCAGCCGGATTCCTCTTATTATTTTCGCCGAAATTCTTAAGGAGTTTTCGGCGAAAATTCCTTTGTGAATGGGAGTGCTTTCTCTGCCTTTTCTTTTCGGTCCGAAGAACACAATGTTTTCGCCGAAGTCATTCTTCACTTGGCGTCAGTCGATGTGTGATGTTATTTTCGCCGAAATCAATAAGATATTTTCGGCGAAAATATCTTTGTACTCGGGCAGGATTTTGTTTGACTTTGACTGGCCCCTTTGATCGATTCCGGTTCAGTTTCTCGATGTTCCAACGCCTTAGACATGTCCATGGCTACTCTATTTGACGGCAAAAACCTGTGCTAACATAAAAACACTAGAAAACCATCAAATAGACCCGAAACGGGCCAAGGTAACACAAATGGCACGAGATAGGGAAATCGATTGAATATTCGTTATTCTACCCTAAAAACCGTGTCTTAAGCAAAGAAATGTCGCTTAAATGAGGCTGATAATCACGTCAAATCGAGTGTCATCAAATACCCCACACTTAAGCTTTTGCTTGTCCTCAAGCAAACTGAATAGAAACGCTCATGTTCATAAATGATAAGATCGATTAAATTGGAGCTCAATCAAACACAATGAATTATTAGTCAGATCGATCCTAGAACAAGAAACCTAACATGCATACAGATCAGCCAAACTACCTGGTCTCACTAATAAGCTGCACACGACAAGTAATTAGCAACCAATTATGCACGAATTTGACCTGACCGACCAGACTCCTCACACAGGATATATATAGTACAATGGGAACTCTCACTCTCTGTGTTTAAGGACGTGTTTCTGCTCTCGATCATTTTCTGTTACCGAATTCTGTCATAGGTTTGCATTTCGACCACATCTCCACCACTGTGACAACACGAGTATCTAGTCAAGAAGGACTTCCCTGCTAGGACCGTAATGAATACTACACTACTCGGGTTTATAATGAGATGGATGATGGGAATGAATGATGATGGCTTGGTGCGGTGTAGCTTTCGACTAACTTCCCTCGAATCTAATCTATGGCTTCCTACCGTCTAACCAAACACGGGTGGAATAATGCCTCAAGCAACCTAGCACTTATTCTTTTTCTTTTGCACAAATTTTTTTTCTTTTCTTTCTTTTGAACTTTTCTTTTGACTTCGTTCTTCCATTTGTAGGGAGAAGAACGTTTTATTGAACTACACTTTGAACTTTTTCTGATTTTCTTTTCTTCATTTTTTTTCGAATTTTTTTTCTCTTTTTCTTTCTTTACTTTTTTTTTCTTTTGTGCCGATTTTTCTTTTAGTTGCTAGAGGGGTTTACACGTCTGGACATATTAGCTAAGACCACCTGTTTAATGGCTATAGGCAGGTTACCACAAACCGACTTCCGGTAGGTCAATCTAGAACTACAACCACAGGGGATCAACGGGGAATGAAAGAATGGGAAATGGTTGTAATGTATTATCGAACCGAAAACAGGCCAAGCTCAAGGGTCTAAACCTAGTGGATTTTATCGTTTGGTAGGCTATCTGGCTTAGTAGCTGAATCTAGGTGCCCCTATCCTTCTAGAACTCGTGTCATCGTGTGGTCTCGAGTAGGTCTCATGCAAATTCTAACTCATTCAAGTAAACAGAAAACCACTAAGAAAGAATTAAAATTGCCAGTTACGTGCAATGGATCAAAAGCTCACAGTTGGTTTGCTAGTCGGATTTGGTCATTTTCATGCAATCAGGGCTACAAACTACAAGTGTGATTTTAAAATTCTGTTCTGACCAGGCAATTTAGCATCAAAGCATACAAGTTGGTTCTCAAGTTCTAGGTTAAGCAGTCTAAGCATCATTATGAAAGTTTGAACAACAACTTAACAACAAAAATCAAGAACTGAGCCATTCTAATGCTAGAGAGACTGGAATGGAATCACGAGGCACACAAATAATGCAATTAAGGGCAATCAAGTTCATGCAAGGTTCTCTAGCGTCCTACCCCACACTTAAATCAGACTGTGTCCTCACAGTGAAGGGACTAGAGTTCAGAGTGAAGTAGAAGAACCTGGATCGAGATGATTGGCGTAGTGGATGAGCACGGATCCTCGGAGCGGAGGGAATCTACCCAAGCGAAGCAAAGGGAATCTCCCTACTGCCTACAAAACAAAAACAAATGAAACATAAAAAGGAAACCGGGACAAGTGTACCGGATCCACACAGAAAAAAGTTGGACCGAAATCCGAAAAGAATAAATAAAAAGAAGACACCAGAAAAGGAATACAACCCGATCACTGCTGGTCCGGTGAACCGGGAGGTGGAAAGTGGAGAAATTCGCCGAGCTGGCGTTGCCACGCCATCTGTGCCGCATACCGCCGTCGGCGCGGCGCATATGTTGCTCATAATAGTCCATCGCGCCTCTTGAGTGGCGTTGTCGGTGATGCGCCACTCCTGAAGTCGCTCGTATAACTCTCCAACATCCGCGGGGTGATGTCGGGGCTGCTGGGGAGGCGCCTGGTATGTATCGGGAATGTGCGGCTGTGACTGGTGATCATACCCTGCCTGATGGTGTGGCGAGGGTATATAATCTTGGAATTCTGGTGGGCTGCGGCTGCTGCTCCTCAGCATCATCTTCTTCCTCCGACTCGACCACAGGCTGGAGTGGAGGATCAGCTGCTACATGGGGACTGAGGTCGAGTTCTAAGTCGTACTCAACCGCCAAGTCTCCTCCAACGGTCCTAACTGGGTATCGTGGAATGTGCGGGCCATACTCATGGCTGATGCCGAAGGAGAGGATGAGCTGACCTATGAAGTTACCCCCAAGAGTTTGTGGGGTGGCGTCCTCCTCTTGGTCTTCTGGCGGAAGATGCGAGCAAGCACCCAGCCGGGGTGTAGAGGGTAGCTCTCTCGGATGGCTCGGAGAAGCATGAGCTCCTCCTTAAGGATATGGTGGCGATCCTTGTCAGGTGCATATAATAGGGATCTACGCCAAACCATATCAATAAATTTATAGAGCGGGTGAGATAGAGACTTAACTGAGTTGCCCGCTCCGAGGCGATCTCCAGGTAAGCCTGTCATGTGGCTCCAGAGGCGTGGTACTCCTCGTCATCATCATCCTCGCCCCAACCCAGGTGATGGTCGTGATAATGCTCGTAGGGGATGCCGAGATGAGCGGCAAACTCATCGTAGGTGAGCTGTCGGTACACCCCACCAAGATAGAAGGTCACAACCTTCTGGCGTTGCTTTCTCTTGTGCTCGTCCAGGTCAAAGGTTGCCCAGAACTCCTAGAGAGCGATCTCTGGGAACTCGGCAGCGATCCTGGTAGTGGCGGAGGCATTGGGATCGAGTTTGACGCTGAGTAAGGGAGACGGAGTCGACGCCGTCATTGAGAGGAGGAAGGTTTGGCTTCGTTGTTGCGCAACAGTTGGAGCGAGGCCGAACGTGGAGGAAGGTTGATGGCAGCCGACGAATCGGTAGGTTTCCAAGGGTCGGAGCTTCGTCGGAGATGCTAGAGTAGAAGGGAGGTTCATTCGATGAGTCTGAGAGTTTCATGAGAGTCAGAGATTAATTTTTGGTCAAGAAACGCGATTCCAAAAGGCTACGGGGGTTCGTTGGGTTCTGTGGCCGCCGCCGGAGTTCTACGCCGGCTAAAAATTTTCTAGACGAAACAATTTAACAGCGGCCACTAAATGGCCGCTGTTAAACACTTACAAATTAACAGCGGTCGTTAGGTTTAACCGCGGCCACTTTTTGCCGCTGTTAAATTCATTTAGCATTGGCCAATTTAGCAGCGGCCAGTGGCCGCAGTTAAAATAATTTAACAGCGGCAGTGGCCGCTGTTAACTTTGAATTCTGCCGTTGTTAAATGTATTGTTTCTTGTAGTGATTTCCGTTGTAAATGATTTCACGGTTAATACCCTAGTTTTATGGTTGATTTGGAAGTAGTTGGTCAAAGTTACATTTTTCAACCTTTGAGTCATCGTCTATCCGGGACACGTTGTCGTTTTACATTTCATAAAATTGGGGTGTTACACAATCCTTGGCGAGCACGACAATAGGAGGACATGCTATACATACGGACTCTTTGGCAGACAGACATACACTATTTGACACAAGGATCATTCCATCGGTACGTTATTCCCGTTCACCTACCTCATTCCTTAGAATCGCCCGTATCGTCCCTGAACTTACTAATATCCCATCTTCTTACTTACAAGGTACACCCCTCCCCCACTAAAGACCAGGCGAATAGGCTGGAACAATTTCAACCCTACTAAGATAACTAGTTACTAGTGCAAATAACTAGTTATCTCTAATATGATAACAAGTACAATAACAAGGCATATCATTTGTATACTAAGATTGTAATTCAACTAGTTAGATAATAAACATAATAAAATATCAACAGAGAACTACCTACTAATATTGAATTTGATTCATCCAGAAGTAATCATTGGAGGAGTAGAATATTTATCGGGGGAGTAGAATATTTGATCAGAAGAGATGATTTTTGGAGGAGCTTATAGTAGGAGGATAAGAGTGAGAGCTGATCGGAGGAGTACATGTGATGATTAGAGGAGATTATCTTTTGGACGAGATGATTGGAGGAGGAGCAGAGGATTGATCTACGGAGAACAGAGGATTTGATCGGTGAAAAAGAGAAATTTAATAATTCAAAGCAGAAGTTTTGATTTTGCGCGATTTTAAATTTCTTTCCCCTTTGTGTGATTTGACTTATTTGCCCTTGAGAAGAATTGTGCAAGACTATCGGGTCGTTTGGTTTCTATGATTTGAGAGTGTGATTTTGGTGAATATGTGGATTCAAGAGAAACCCTTGTTTTTTAGAAAAGTAATTTAATGATTTGAGGATGAAGCCAGAAACTTTTCATTCTAGGGGCCGACCAAAAAAATTCAAAATTATATTATTATTTTAATCATATAGGTTTTTCTTTAATATTTATTGAAATCAAAAATCAAAATTGTATCTAAACGTTTTTTTTAATATTATCACGTTTCACATATATATGATTAAACTATCAGTTAGAAAGTGATCATCACACTTTTTATTGCGTAACCTAGTCTTCACTATCTTCTTCGTCGAGAATATAAGATGAAAAAAGACTATCTTTATTACATAACCTAGTCATCACAATTTTTATCGTCTAAAGTTTCGGCACAGATCGGAAAAAAAATTGCTTCATAAAATCAAATAAAAAAAGGCAAAAAGAAAAATTTAGTTTTTAAATAGTTGTGGGCGTTCACCAGTAGCAATATATTTTTTTTTGGTCTGACACTGGTAGCAATAGAGACTGGAAAAATAAACTCTAGACATATAAATTGGTCCACAAGATAAAACTGGCTTGATTTGTTTGTCTCTATCAAACCGCGACAAAGCTCAATAAAAGATGATAACTTCTCTAAAGAAGGGTGATTATGAACATCAACCTAGAAAAATCACAACTTAAAGTCTAATATCTGTATTTCTTGTTCAGAAAAATCAAGAGTATCTTCTAAAAAGGTTGAAATGAAAGTCTAATATCTCTCTATTTCTTAGATTGATGGTTATTAAATACTTAATCACACAAAGAGAAGCTAGTTTTTAAAAGAAATTGAAAGAAAGAATGAATGCATGAGTGAATGAATATTAATTGATGATGATTAAATACTAAAAAATTAGTTTTAATAAGGGTCAAAAACACTGTTGGTCATCTAAGTATGGGTCATGTAACAGCGTGGTCACCTAACTATGTTTTGTAACAACGTGGTCACCTAAGTTTGTAAATCATAACCGATAGGCATCTCCAATGATTTTTCACCAAATCTCATGTGAATTTGCTAGCTCAAAGAGCAACATCAGCCAACAAAATAATATTGTTAACATGGAGAAAATGGAATAAAAATATTTTGTTGCTGATATGACCCTCTGAGCTGGCAAATTCACTAAAGATTCGGTAAGAAATTGATGGAGATGCATGTCAGTTACGATTTACAAACTTAGGTGACTACGTTGTTACAAAATATAGTTAGGTGACCACGCTGTTACATGACTCATACTTTAGTGACTGCAGTGTTTTTTACCCGTTTTAATAATGGTATGTGAAAAGAAAAGGAAAATGAATAAATTTAATAAAAACGTCTAGGTTTAAGAGTGCGGCTTGCTGTCAAGGAAATAAGCTTTCCTTGATGGTATTAAGGACCAATTTCAACCATTGATTTATTTTTAAATCTAATGGTTTAAATTAAAGGGTAAAAGTGTTAGTTCACAATTTAATTTAATTTCTTTTTTCTAATTGAAGTGTTGTCGTCACGGAAAGTCTCCAGCGACTGGTACTCCAATGACCAGAGCTTCGATTTCGAAGAAAAATTCAGCCACCAGACCATCTTCGTCGGGCCTATTTTTCTGATTTTTTTTTCCAATGACTTTTGCTACTACGTCATTTCCATATCATGCCAGCCGGAGTCGTCATGACTCGTACATACCCATCAAAGTAGCGTCAAAACACAGTCTTTTAGTCAAAGAAGGTGGCCGCTCGTATATCCACCTGGATTCGAACAAGGGCAACTTGTCTGACGCTATTTTTGAGATTGCGTCTGTAGCTAATGCTCATCTGCATAAGGCTCGTGATTTGGTTGGTACCGTACCTGTTGAGGCTCGTCCGGTGCTCTTGCCATCAGTTCCAACCCAGGTTATGTTGGATTCTTTGAGTAAGGTGCAGTTTAATGTGTTTGATCCTAGGTTGTCTGGTGAAATTCTCGGCATTCCTTCTTTATGGGGGTTTTAGAATTTTCTAGCACTATTTACAATTTTATGTACTGTCGGTAGCAAAATGCGTAACTATGTCCAAAACTAGACAAATGTGACTGGCGCATCGCCAGCTGGCTTGCGGTTCGATGGCTGCAAGTCACATTTGTCTAATTTTGGACACAGTTACGCATTTTGCTACTGACGGTACATAAAATTATAAATAGTACTATAAAATTTCAAACCCCTTTGTGGTACCAGATGAAACTCAAGTGGCAATCTTGGAGTGGGAAATACTGATGTTGTTCTTCTTAGTTTTCCATTTGACTCGCTATTTTTGAGTTACAACGGTAGAAGGCCAAGAACATTGTTATATTTGTTTCGAATAAAGCCGGTTTTCGGGTTACTACACTGAGGATTTTGAAACCCTTGTAGTTGGTGAACTTCTGATGCAAAATGTTCAGTTTGGTTTGGATTGTATCTTCAATCAGAAAGGTTCAATCTTATGAACCACCATCTAAGGAAAATTGTTGAAAGTCAAAACCTTTGCCGTATGGTTAAAGTTGATGCATTCTAATAAATTGAGCTATGTGAACTAATTGCTTTTGTCAATTGCTCTATAACGATGATTTAATGGTTTGAACCTCTTCGTACTCATTTTTAATATGTGTACACATTTTTATATATGTGTACGTGTTCATTTTCTGTACATAAATTGTGTACTCATTTGCACACATTTTTCGTACACGTGTTATATACGCTCACGTTTATGTACTTACATTTTTGTACACGTGTACACTTATCTTGTACACATGTACATAATGCGTACATGTGCACATACACTTTATGTACATGTGCATGCACTCTCTATACACGTGTACACATATTTATATGCGTGCACATACTCATTGTACATGTGTACACAATATCTTACATTTTTTATGTGCACGTATACACACAGTTTATACACGGTACACCTATTCGTACACGTGCACACTTATTTTTTACACCAGTGTACACATATTTCGTACTCGTGTGCATATATTTTGTATAAATCACGTGTACACGTTTCTATACATGTTTTGTACACGTTCTAACATGTTTTGTACACGTTTATACATGTGTACACGCTCTATAGACGTACACATTTTGTACACGTTCTGTGCACGCACACGTACATGTACTTACTTTTTTTGTACACGCGTACACTTATCTTGTACACATGTACACAATGTGCACATGTGAACAAACTCTTTCCACACGTGCACAAACTCTTTCCACACGTACACAAACTTTTTGCACACGTGCACACACTCTCTATACACGTGTACACATATTTATATACGTGCACATACTCATTGTACACGTGTACCCAATATCTTACATTTTTTCATGTACACCTATTCGTACACGTGCACACTTATTTTATACACTAGTGTACACATACTTTGTACTCATCTACATATATTTTGTGTAAATCATGTGCACACTACTTAATAAAATAATGTGTGTACACCTATTCGTACACGTGCACACATTTTTTTTATACTAGTGTACACATACTTCATACTCATGTTTACATATTTTATACAAACCATGTGTACGCTACTTTAATAAAGGGTTAATACACCTTTTTGTCCCTCTACTATGCAAAGTTAACAAACATACCATTTAACTATTTTCTAACCGATTTAACACCTTGTACTTTGAAAAGTTTAACAAATATGACCATCGATTTATCTTTTCATATATTCTTCGTCTGTTGAGTTGATTATACGTGCTACGTCATATTATTTATCCACAACATCGCTAATTGGGATGTGCACAATGTAAAATATTTAAACTAAAAAGAAAAGATAAAGGAAAAGCATTATAATCACTATTATGTACGGAGATGTTTGTGGTATTCCTTTTTATTTTCTTTCTAATTTAAATAATTTTCGACTGTAAACATTCCAATCAGCGATAACGTGTATAAATAATAGGCCAAATACACAAATCTAGCCAAACTTTTAAAAAAATGTCAAATCTAGTCATATCTTTTGAAAAACCCAATTTCACCACTTTAACGAATTTCGTCCGTTTTATTGTCGTGCCGTTAGCGTAAATTGACGGACTAGTATAGTTTGATGACTTGGGTCGATGTGGCACTTGTCTACTGGGATTACAGCTCTAGGTGGCTGCCAGCTCATTTGATGAATCTCACTCCCAAAAAGTTAAAAGAAAAACTGAAAATGAAAACTAAAACTAAAACGTAGCCACCCATCCTCTTTGCATTCTAGAACCATCGGAGTTTGAGTTTCCTTCGTTATCTCTGACGAGTACTTGACTCGCCACGTTTAGCACTTTAGAAAAGTTCGTTCGCAGGAGTTCCGATTCTATTATCACCGAAAGATGAATCGACTGCGGCGGTGAATAACAGCCGACGCAGCACAACTGAAAGAGAAAGCGAAGAAGATAGTCGTTGGAGTTGCTCTTTCCGATTACCAACTGACATCGGGAGAAACGGACGACGACGAGACGACGACTAGTGTTGAACAGACGGTCGTTTATCGGCTTTCAGGTGCAGGTGTTCACCTTTGCATTTTCGATTTCGTCTCTCCTCCTACTGCTGAAATTAGGGTTTCCACACATTTGGGGGTTTAGGGTGTAAGCGGTGTGATACAATATATATACCTTCGAGGCGAAGAGTGATTTGGATCGAGAGTGCGAGGAACAAGTACGACGCCAACAAAACTAATACCTCATGCGAAACGGAGCGTTTAGTCGGTGGATGTACGACAGTGCAGTGATGGGGAAAATCCAGATCGGATGTCGAGACGCCGGTTTGGTGTGTCGAATCGACGGATTAAGAGAGAAAATGCCGATAACAATCGACGGCGGTTTAGGGATTTGGAGACGGATAAACAGGGGAGGGAAAATTGGGAAAGAGTTCTACCCTAATATATTTGGAAGATGAAGCCACACTAAACGATGGCGTTTCAATATCTAGTGTATTAGGATGACGTGGCATCCAATCTGGCCAAAAATACATGAATCAGCTGCTGACGCGGCAGTCGATTGGAAAATGGTTAACGGCACCGTCAAAAGGAAGATCTCCGTTAGCGGTTCGTGAGGCATTGGGATAGATTTGACCGATAAAATTAAGGTTTGGCCTTATTAGTGTCACTAAAAAAGATATGGCTAGATTTGACATTTTTCTAAAAGGTTTGGCTAGATTTGTGTATTTGGCCCAGCCTAAATAATATGATGTGGCACGTACAATCAACACACCGTAGACCAAAAATTAAACAGAGGGACATATTTGTTGAACACTTCAAAGTAGAGGGTGTTAAATCAGTTAGAAAATAGTAAGGGATATGTTTGTTAACTTTGTATAGAAGATGGGCAAAAAGGTGTATTAAGGCTTTAATAATACTATTTTATTGTTATATAATCACAATAATGTCCAATGGCATAGTGGTAAGAGTTCAACTTTACAAGAAGGTGGTTATGGTTTCAAATCCCCTAAATAATTTTTTTTCAAATAATCACTCGGAGGTCAGGTCGGCGGCGACAGGGGCGGCTGGAGGAGGCGGCGACGATGGAGGGTGGCCGAAGGAGGTGGCGCGATGAGGCGACGGGGTGCGGTGATGGAGGCGGTCGGAAGAGGCGAGGGCGGCCGGAAGAGGCGGTGGCGACTGGAGGCTACCGACGGATGGTGGAGGCGGTGACAGAGGGCGACCGATGGAGGGCCACCGGAGGAAATAATCACTCGGACGGGCAGTCGGCGGCGACGGAGGGTGGAGGCGGTGACGAAGGGCGAAAGCTGTGGCGGAGGGCGATCGACGGCTGCCGATGGAGGGCGGCGGATGGTTGACTGATGGGTGTATGAATTATGAGAATGTCCAAAATACCCTTGTATTTTGGACTGTTGGATTAATGAAAATTAATCAACGGCTGTGATTATTCCTTGATGGGGTCAAGGAAGGGGCTTCCTTGATGCTAAGCCGGACTTGCTTTACCACGCAGCGCTATAGTGACTGCAAGATTTTGTAGTAAAAAAAATACTGAATTAATATAACTCATTAGATTACTATTTTGATCTAATGGTTTGGATCACAATAAAGGTACGTAAATTAGGAAAATACATTTTAATTAGATACAAAGAATTCATAATTCAAACTAAAACGACCTACAATAAAATACAAACATTAAATATATCAATGTTGAACTCTTTTTGTCTGTGCTCAGCTGCCTCGCTCACTGGAGTTGTCTCGTCAGACTTTCATCACCCGTCTCACCGAACCTCCACTACTGTGCAATAATTCAGTTACAAAAAATTACAACCACGTGCAATAAAACCAATAACTATATATGAACCGCACTAGTGTGGTCAAATACTAAAACGCATTCATACTAGTGCCAACCAAACCAATACCCAATAACACTAGTGCAACCAAAACCTAATACCCATGCTTACCCATTCACACTAGTACGTACCTCGGCGGTGGCGGCTGTAACAGATCGGGGCATGGCGTATCTCGAAGGAGACAGCTAGAGAAGATCTCGACGACGATGACGACGACTGGAGTAGATCTCGAAGGCGACAACTAGAGCTGATCTCGACGACGGGTGGTAGCTAGAGCAGATCTCGATGGCGGGCGGCAACTAGAGCAGATCTCGACGACGGGCGGCAACTGGAGTAGATCTTGACGACGACGGTAACGGGAGCAGATCTCGACGGCGGTGACAGTTGGAACAGATCTCGGCGGCAGTTGGAGGGGGGCGGAGGCCCACACCGGATCCAGGGAAGCGACGACAACGACGACTCACCGGAACTGGGGATAAGATGAAGATGAAGCATATAGAAGGGGATCGCCGCGGCGGCTCTGAAGCATGCTGCGTTCAAATATTGGTGGTGTTAGGAGGATATCAAGACACCATTGGTGGGGACGAAATCGATGTAGGTAAGGAGACGTGAGAGAGAACTTAGATCGGAGATTGAGTTGGGAGGAAGTTGTTGATGAGAAGAGAGAGAATGAGAGTGTGGCGTGAAAGGAGTAGTGGAGTTAATCAAGGAGCTAGCAATAAAACCCTACAAATTTTTTTCTCCAAAATACCCTTTTAATATTTTATTCAATTAATGTTTAATATTAATAATATCTAAGATGAAGGGTTAGGATTGATGCAGTAAAAAATACAGCATAATAATGCAATCACTACAAAAATTCCTGGTTTACCATCATAGTTAAAACAAACAGCTGAAGATGCATTACAAAGATGAGGTTTGAACCCCAAAACTTCACCCTATTAATACAACAACTTCCTAATGATTGGATGCAGAACCGAAGACTTGAGATTCATATATGAGATAGGAGGATCTCATGTCATGTCTATAGCTGGACTCACATCCTTGTTGATTTTTAAGTCCTAGCAATGTAATTCCTTATACTAGTGAACAAAAATGAATGCAGCCGGCCGACATTTGATTCACAATTCAGTTTCTCAAATTTGTTCTGTAAGCGGTCCCATCCCACACGCATTAATAAATAAAAATCTTCCAATTCCATAGCTGGTCACTTGCAAGCCCCAAAGGTTAAAGCGCGTTAGTGTCGGTGGTTGGTGAGTTGACCTACGATTGCCGGTAACTTTCATTTCTCTAAATCACAAATTTTCCCTATAGCTTTCTTTTACCATCAATAAACTTTTCAAGTTATATAGTTCAAATTTTATATTTTATCACTTCCACTTGAAAATAATAAGTAATAGATCAAAAAATGGTAAAACAGCGGGTGCAAAACGTCTAACTGTCAATTAAAGTCAACCGAGACTTTAAGATACCGAGACAGTCATATCACAAGATATGACCAAGGTTACAATCTAAAAGAGGAAATATATAAATCCTAAAAGGGTAATCGTAACTGCGGCTAGCAAGGAAATCAACCGCCTTATTAGCTTCGCGGTAGACATGTCAGTTGATAACTCTCCAATCCTGCCTGCATAACTCCCGGAAGTGAAGCACCTTTGTAGCATTTTGATGCATAGGCTCCTCACTGGAGGAGATAATGGAAATTTCCGTCTGAGAATAAAGTTGGAGTACGACTTGTCGAAACCCATAATTCCACGCGAGCACCAAACCTGTGATGGCTCCCTGGATTTCGACCCTCATAATCGAGCACCGACCCAAATTCATAGTAAATGCCACCAAAACCTCACTCGAAATAAAAAAAAAAAAAATTTAAAAGTAGGTGTATAAATGAAGCAATTTTAATGATATATATGTGGATTTGGTGTTATAGTTTTACCAACCAAAACCTGTCATTGTTACACACACCCACCCACCCAAGCCCACCAACTCAAAAGCTAATATATAAAGTAAAATCCCAAATGGCTTATACAGCAACTTGCAATATTCATTTAACAACTCTTTTTATTTGCTATTTTATTTTCTTAAAAGAAGAATACGTGTCTAGCCTTCACTGCTGTTTATAATGGCTTCCAAGGTTGAACATGTATTTCACCATTTTATAGATAGGTGCTCAAACTTCTTATAACCATAAAAATTAATTTAACGGTAATAGAGGAGAAAGAAGTGAAGATGAGTGGAGGACTTAGGTCCTTAGAGCATCTACAATGGTGGTGTAATTTAAAACTTTAACTAGTATGCCACATCACTTTTTTTAAACACTTTAACTTATAAACCTATTCCTACAATGGCATGAAACTTGTAAAGCTTTATAACCATTTAAATATTAATTAATAATATAATATGATTAAAATATTTAAGGAAAATAGCATTTTGCCCCCTATATTTTGCCAATATTACAAATAGCCCCCTATATAAATACAACCACCTAATTTGATCACTTTTACATTTTGGGTCTTTCCATTCCACTTATCATTTTCATGACGTCAATTGGTACGCATTCAGTACACCACTAGCTTCAAGACCATGTATCATCTGACTAAGTATTTTATGATTGAGAATATAAGTATATATAATTACAAATTATGAAATCGACAAATAAATCGCCTAAAAATTAATAATATAATAAAAATAAAATATGATTAAAATAATACATCCCTTTGAAGATAAATAGGTCAAACTCAATTTAAATTAGAAATTTGATGGAATACTATGAAAAATGCAATCAATTAGTCCAAGCCTAAAAATGTATATCTTCAATATAGGGTTGTGGTTACTGAAAAAGAAATACATTATTTGTTGGAGGTAACCCATATATTTCGCAAAAATCTAAGCTGATAAGATTGAAAACCCTCTATAAATTGAATTACATTAAACTTTAACATTACTAACTTTTCCACATGGAGCCAAATTATTTCACGAGGTTATTGGGTAGTCATTATAATGGTGAATCACTTCATCCTCAATACACGGATCCACCACCTCAGGTGCAAGGTTCTTCACAGTTTCAAGAACGCCAAGGTATCCCGAATTTTCAATATTATTCAAACCCTCATGTCCCCATGTATCCACACTATGAGTATTTCAATCCAGCAATGCAACAACAATATCCACCGCAAAGTATGCCAACACCGCCTGCCGATACAAGACCTGATAATATGGTGGAGTCTGACGGAATGAGTAATCACGAAAGTCGCAAGAGGTGGACCATTGAAGATGACAAGTTGCTTGCAAGCTCTTACCTCATCATCTCAACTGATAGTGTGAAAGGTAACAGAGAAAACAGAAAAGACTTTTGGGAACGAATAACAAAATACTTTAACGATCATGATATGAGCGGTAATGATAGAACGCAACAATCCTTGAAATCACATTGGTTTAATATAATTCCTTCGGTTAATGAATTTAACCGATACTTCATTCAAACCAAAAGACAAAATCATAGCGGTTGATTGGTGAATTTCATAAAGCTTTTTGCAAAAGCTTTCAATCTACAAAGCTTTTGCATTCTCTCTCTTCCAAAATCTTCACCTCATATTATTTTATAGAATATAATATTTACACTTAAAGCTTTAAACTTTTAAACCCTACCATTGTAGTCCCTAAAGCTTTATGTATATAAAGCTTTTTGTGCCACCTCAACCTCTTCTATGGTTATAAAGCTTTTTGTAAAAGCTTTAAACATTTTAAATAAGACCATTGTAGATACTCTTATATAAGGACACTAATCTACATCCTTAATTTGTTTAATAGAGATTTAATGGTTAATATGATGTGGATATTAGGGTAAATTCTTAATTGGTACTGCTTTTTTTAATTCTCATTTTGGTTCCACTTTTAATTAATTATCTCATTTCCCATTTTGTCCATACTTGGTTCCCGCGGTTAGATTAGGATCATCATCCAACGGCTGTAAAGAGTGTCCTCATTTAAGGACTCTTAATGGAGTCCTCACAATAGTAGATCCTGAAGATGAGTATTTTGGTCTCGTACACGCGTACAAATGTACATCTCATTGTTACGGAGGAAAATGGTGAGCCGTTTCATTTGACTGCGTACTACGGCCTTCCAGAAAGAAGCCAGAGGAGGGAATCGTGGACGATGTTGGAAAATTTAGCTGGAAATAGTGGGGACGTCTGGCTCTGTATGGGTAATTACATTGATCTTTTAAGAAACGATGAGAAGAAGGGCCTTCATGACCATCCTAATTGGTTGCTGACAGGTTTTAGGGAGACTATAATTAATTGCGGGTTAAGCGATATCCCGTTACATGGATATCCTTATACCTGGTCGCGAGGTAGAGGAACTCCGGATGCCGTTGAGGAAAAGCTGGATCTTGCAATGGCGACAAGGCACTGGCATGACCGATACCCGGGAGCGGTACTAAAAAACTTAATTGCACCGATATCTGATCATAGCCCTATTCTTTTGGACACTGTTGGGACGTCGAAACAGTGGTGCATACAACAATTTAGGTTTGAGAATGCTTGGCTCTTGGAGCCGACCTTTCAGGAAACTGTGGAGAATTATTGGCGAAACCTGGGTGATATTAATGTAATTGTGAAGCTCAATAGATGTGCTGAGATGATGCAGGAGTGGGGGAAGAATTACTCACAACGATTCAGGAAGGGTATTAAAGAAGGAATGGCGAGCCTTTGTAATTTACGGGAAAAGGAGTCAGAACAAGCGGCGCGAGATTATGAGGAAAAGAAAAAAGAGGTTACCAACCTCTTGGAGATCAAGCAAAAGTACTGGAGGCAAAGAGCAAAATTGTTTTGGATGCGAGATGGACATCGCAATACCCGTTATTTTCATGCGTCAGCTACTTCTCGGAAGAAAAGGAAGGAACTGTCGAAATTGGTTGATGATCACGGTAATGAATATGAAGGAACTGAAGAAATTGGGCCTTTAGCTGTGAGTATTTTGCAAGGCTGTTTCAAGCGGGTGATTGTAATGCTGCGCCGGTCCTTGAATCACTTCGGGCAAAGCTTACAGAAAGTGATAATGACCAGCTCGGGCAGCGATTCACGACGGAGGAAGTACGTACGGCGGTGTTTAGTATGGGGAAGGATAAGCCTCCGGGGCCAGATGGCTTTAATCCAGGATTTTATCAGCATTTTTGGCCACTAATTGGCGATGAGGTTACTAGAGTGTGCTTACAGTAGTTGGAAGCTGGCTCGATGCCTGCTGAAATCCGTGCGACGACGATTGTTCTGATTCCTAAAGTTGATAACCCACTGTCAATGAAGGATTTACGACCTATCTCACTTTGTAATGTGTTGTACAGGATTATTGCTAAGGTGGCTGACAATAGAATCAGACGGGTAATATCGAAGCTTATTACTCATGAACAATCAGCGTTCGTGAAGGGGAGGTCTATTGTGGATAATATTATGATTGCATTTGAGGCTATTCATACTATGAAGAGAAGGCCGAATGTGAAACTTGGTGAGTTAGCTCTCAAGATTGATATTTCCAAGGCGTACGATAGAGTGGAGTGGAGTTATCTGGATGGGGTGCTACGTAAGTTTGGGTTCTCGATGAAGTGGATTAACTTGATTATGAATTGTGTTACCTCAGTGGAGTACACAGTTAATATTAATTCTACTCTCGCTGATAGTTTCAAAGCACATCGGGCTTACGGTAAGGCTGTCCGTTGTCGCCTTTCCTTTTTATTATGTGTGTGGAGGGTTTGTCAGCATTATTGGAAAAGGAGTCGACCGATCACAACCTACAAGGGTGTAAAATCAGTGGTGGAGCACCACGCATCTCACATCTTCTCTTTGCCGATGATTGCCTCCTATTCCGCCGAGCAACTATTCAGGAGGCAAGGGTGATGCGAGATGTCCTGGATCGGTACGCGCATGCATCCAAACAGGTTATAAATTATGGGAAATCGGGGTTGCTTTTCACCAAGAGTACGGATCTGATGCTGGAAGCAAGTATTCGACATATTTTTGGTGTTTCAGACGAGTTTGATACTGGTAATTACTTGGGTATGTCGGCAATGGTGGGTGCGAATAAGAGGAAGACGTTTCCTTTTATGCGTGATCGGCTATGGCAGAGAATCAGATCGTGGCTTGGAAGGCGGATGTCGAAAGTAGGTAAGGAGATTATGATTAAGGCAGTGGCCCAAGCTCTCCCAGTATACTGCATGAACGTATTTAAAATTCCGATTACGTTGGCAGCTGAGTTGGAGCGAATGATTAATTCTTTTTGGTGGGGTATGAAAGGAGATAGAAGACGAGGCATGAATTGGCTTAAGTGGGAGAAGCTTTGTGTGAGTAAGGAGGAAGGTGGAATGGGGTTCAGGAACCTTCATGGATTTAATATGGCTTTGCTTTCCAAACAGGGTTGGGACTTCTTGACCAATATGGATGCTTTAGTTTCGAGGATTTTCAAAGCGAAATACTATCCCAGAGGGGATTATTTGTCGGCAGCACGTGGTGCTAACCCGACACTACAAAAAAAGAGCGTTTGGCATCGGTTGAAATGAAAGTATTTAGCGTCGGTCGACCGGTCGACCGACGCTAAATACAATCTCGCGTTTTGGCGTCGGTCGTTTGGTCGACCGACGCTAAATACTAACCCTAAATACGCTGAAACCCTATGCAGCCGCCTCCATTCTCTCTTTTTCCCTATCTTCTTCTTCCAGCCGCCTCCCTCTCTTCTTCTTCTTCTTCTTCTTCTTCCTCTCCAATCTCCCAAACCTCTCTTCTTTTTCTTCTTCCTCTCCAATCTCCCAAACCTCTCTTCTTCTTCTTCTTCTTCTTCATCTTCCACTCCCAAACCTCAATTTCAATTTTTTTCTCTCAACCTCAATTTTTTCTCTCAACTTCAATTTTTGTCTCTACCCTAACTCTTTCTTCTTTTTTCTTGTGTCCAGATGAGAAAAAGAAGCAGCAGATCAAGAAGAAGAAGCAACAGAGGAGAAGAAGAAGAAGAAGAATAAAAGAGAAGAAGAAGAAGAAAGAAGAAGCAGAAAGAAGAAGAAGGATGCAGAAGAATAGAAGAGAAGAAGAAGGAGCAGAAAGAAGAAGAAGGACACAGGAGAAGAAGAAGAAGAAAGAAGAAGAAGGATGAAGAAGAACAGAGGAGAAGAAGAAGAAGAAGAAGAAAGAAGAAGGAAGAAGAAAGAAGAAGAAGGATGAAGAAGAACAGAGGAGAAGAAGAACAGAGGAGAAGAAGAAGAAGAAAGAAGAAGAAGGAAGTAGCTGCTGCTGCAGCTACTTTTTTTTGTGATTTCCAAGTGGCTTTAGTGTCGGTCGGTCCGTGTCTTAGCGTCGGTCAACCTAAAACCGACGCTAAATTTTAACGTCACCACATCTGGCGTCGGTTTTGTTGACCGACGTTATTAAATTTAGCGTCGTCGATGACCGACGCCATAACGCGCGTCCGACCGACGCTAAACCCCTGTTTTTTTGTAGTGCGAGTGTAGTGTGGAAAAGCATCTGGCAAGCTCAACCTATTGTTCAAGGACGTTTGAGGTGGAGGATTGGCGACCGAAAATCAATTAATGTTTGGACGGACCCATGGCTGCCAGATGATGTTAATAGGTATGTGACTACCCCTAGAATCGAAGGTATGGAAGAGCTGAAAGTTTGTGATCTGTGTATTCCAGGTTTGCCACAGTGGGACATTGGCTTAATTGAAGATCTTTTTGATGCACGAGATGCTGAGGTCATTGCCACAATCCCGTTGAGACGGATGGAAGGGCAGGATGCAGCTATATCGCATCTGGGCAAAGACGGATGGTTTTCTGTCCGCTCAGGTTATCGGTGGTCGCTCGAGCATGTTAGCTCTTTAAGTAGTTACAGACAGGAAGGGCCGTGGTTAATGTTATGGGCAACTGAGGCTCCCCCGAAGTTCAAGATTATGGCATGGCGCTTAGCCCGAGATATAGTGCCGACACATGCAGTCCTTGCGAGGAGACACATTGAAGTTCCCTAGAATGTGGTTTGTGTCACCAAGCACCTGAAATGAACCGACATTTATTCTTTGATTGTGAGTTTGCTCGAACTTGTTGGGAAGAAGCCGGTATGTTGGCTTTCATCATGGATCTGAGTGACCGAAGTGATTCCTTTCTTGGGATCTTGTGCCAAATGATAGATCATGGTGCGGCTTCGTTGGTTGAGAAATGCATGGCGTTACTATGGAGCCTCTGGAGGGAAAGGAATGCTAGGGTTTGGAGGAATGAGCAGAAACCGGTGTTCGTGGTTACTCGGTTGGCAATTGAAGGCCTGAACGATTAGAAACAGGCTCGAAGGAAGGAACCTGTGATATCGACTTCAGCAACTCCTCTGAGATGTGGTAAGTGGCACCCACCGCCTCCTGATTATCTGAAATGTAATGTGGATTGGGCATGCTTCAAGGAACTTCGGCTCTCAGGTATGGGGCTAGTCTTCACGACCCCTCTGGTAGTATGGTCCAATACTTTATGCAGACAAGTCAAGGGTGCCCCAATGCTAAGAATGGTGAAGCGGGGGCTTTGTTTGAAGCGGTTTATTGGCTGCGATCTCTAGGGGTTCTGAAGGTCATCATCGAGATCGACTACCAACTGGTGGCTAATGGGATTAATGGGGCAGAGACGGATATCACGGAATTTGGAATGATCATTGATGCATGCAAACATCTCCTGCTACCTGAGTATAGAGTTATTTATGTTAAGAGAGATAGAACGAGATTGCCCATGTTTTGGATAGACACTCTCGGTACTTTGCGTCGCCTACTTACGACCATGCCTCTCTTGTTTGGATGGACGAGGCTATGAGTAACTTTTGCTCTAACCTCAATCACTGATGATGAATATATTGGTGATTACACTAAAAAAAAGATGAGTATTTTGGAAAAAAAAATTGTCTGAATTTGATTTTAAATAAAATAGTTAAATAAATAGAAAAATCAATATTATTTTTCTCCATTTTCAATTTTTTCTCATTTCTTTCCCCTTCTCCCAAAATGTTATCTCAAATTTTCATGAACAAAGAATAGATTTTATGTTCATTAACCCGAGAATTAACACTTCTAAGTTGCATCTTCACATAAGTTATGTACTTCACCATCCCGTGGAATGTATGCTCGGTCATGGAAGTTATGAGAAAACGTAGGACGTCCTTAAGTACCTCGTTGATGCACTCCTGCATGTTTGTCATCAAGGTTCCCCCATCGAGTGCCACCGCCACTAACATTGTCTTGGGCCATGCTCCGCAGGATTTGGTCGTCGTTTACCCACTAGGCGACCCACAAATTTTGTTCATCGTGCACCTCGAGCCACTGCGCCTTCTTTGCTTCAAACTTTCTCATGTTATATTCCAACCCTACGAAATGCAACAACCAAAAGGTGTAAGAGAATGTACGATAGTACTGACGAATGCTATGAAAACAAGTTAGTCAAATACATAGGAACCACAAACAGCCTTTGAGAAATCTGTTTCGGTAATGGGTGTTGAAGTTGTTGACATATAGCATAGGCACCATCGCCAAGTCCACCATCGATCAATCTGGCGCATTGTCGCTTGTATTCCCTTGTGGTGATCACTAATAATTGTGATGTTGGCCCGATTAGTGACGTTTGTTTTGGAGCATGTGCATGAACCACTCCCAGTTGGTTGTGTTCTCCTTCTTCACTATTGCGTACACTGATGTCACGATCCGATGGCATCCCTTGAACCCACTAACCATCAACAAGGTTCTTCTGTACTTTCCAGATAAGAACGCGTCGTCAATGATCAAGACCCCAGGGTAATGCTTGAAGGCTTTGATGCATGGCCAAAACGCCCATAACATGTTGTGGCACATGCGTATGTCACATGCCGGAGTGGTACGAATCTCGTACCTTGTAGCTATGTTGGTTAGTTGGATTGCATTCAAAATCATCTTGATGTTGTTGTATGATGCCACCCAGTCTCCATACTACTTCTCGACAACCCATTGCTTTCCGAACCATGCCTTCAGATACGATATTCCCAGGTACTTTCCCATAGTGGTGTTATGCACTGTCTCGACCTTCATGTGCGACTATGTGCGAATGAGGTGCATGATGGCATCTAGGGCTGGCAGTCGGTTGCTAGTTTTTCGGTTTTAACCAAAAACGAGCCGAAACCGAGGTGGCCGAACCAAGAAGAAATCGACACGGTTCGGTCGTCGGTCTAAACTTTTGGGATTTTTCAGGTTTTATCGATTTTCGGTCAAAAACCAAAAAACTGAAATAAACTGAGTAGCGACCGAAATCCCTCTTCTCTTCCCATGCGAAGCATCTCGAGTCCTTCACAGACTTCAATCTCTCTCTCACAGTCTGCTCTCCTCTCCCGATCCGGCCGTCCCCACCTCCAGTCTCGACGCTGACTCACACTCACACACTCGTCCGTCGGCGGCTGCAGCAACACCGACGGCGACAAGCGTCAGTCGAATCTCGCCTCTAGCCGAATCTCTCACTGCCGCTGAAGCTCCTCGCCGATTGCCAAAGCTCCTCACCGA
Source organism: Linum lewisii (assembly GCA_034768395.1). Classification (NCBI taxonomy): domain Eukaryota; kingdom Viridiplantae; phylum Streptophyta; class Magnoliopsida; order Malpighiales; family Linaceae; genus Linum; species Linum lewisii. The sequence continues at coordinate 49,706,002 of CM068298.1, read as the reverse complement.
CCTCTCTTCTCGCCGACGAATCCCAGACCCTATACTCGCCGCCGAAGTCATCTTCTTCCTCCACTCTCACCAGTCATCGCCGAAATCCCTAGTCTGAACTCTGAAATGTAAGTCATCTACCCAATGTTCAAATTAGGTTAGTTAGTCGAACTTAGAAGCCTTGTTGATTGTTGTTAATTAGTTCAAAATTGTTGATTGTTGTCACTCAAAGTCTCTGATTCTGAAGGCCATAGACAGCCACAATTGTTGTTAATTAGTTAGAACTTAGAATCTACCGTTCATTCATGATTGTTGTTCATAATTTTGATTAAATTTGGTTGGTGTACTAGTTCTAACTTCTAATTGTGATTATCTTGAATGCTAGCCGCTATAGCTCTTTGTTGATGTTCATGCTATAGCTGCTATAGCTCATGATATACATGCTGCCACAGTTGGATATGCTGAATTGTTGATGTTCAGTTGCTAACCTTCATAGACTTCAGCATATTCAACATATCCAAATGTGCCAGCATATTCAGCCTACACCAAAAGTTGGGGTTCAAACATTGTAGCTCATCTTTTCCCTCTGCTCACTCGAAGTCTCGGAGTAGCTCATCCAATATGTAAGTTCGAAATAGGGTGAGATTATGATTTTCAACTTCAATCAGCTCCTTTCAAATCCCATTATCATCATATAGCTTTTATATATTGCTTCTTTTTCTTCTTCTTCACTTCTTCTGTTAATGCAATGTGGGATTTCTATGAGCACATTTAATTTGTGATGTAATTCACTCTCTAATGCCTTTTATCACAGTGATTATTATGCTGTTAATCTTCCTTTAAAATCAGTTTGACAAGGTCGTTTAACTCATAAACATAATTGATGTATATACAACTTTGTTAGCTAAGTAATTATCCATCTAGTTTGAGGAAGAACAATGGAACATGGATGGATGCTTGGTCACCGTTAGATTGAAAGCTTGAGTCACAGTTGGTGATTTATGCTTGGACTCCTATGCTTGCTTGAAAAATGCTAGTTGAAGTAGATATGCGCCTAGAACGTCTTTGATTTGTGATAAGCAAAAAATAGAGAACCATATTCAGTCTATTCTTCATTCAGAATCTTGACTTGAGTCTTTTCCTTTGTAGGTATGAGAACTTGGACAAGCTCATAACTATGTTCAAATCTATTGAGCTTCTCAAGGGGAGAGGGGTTCATGGCGTATTATGATTTATGATGATGTGTAGAGGTTTTAAAGCTTGGTTTTAGAGCTTTTCATGTTCTTTTTCTTCCTTTTCTTCCCCTTCTTTAGCGTATGTTCAATACCAACAGGCAACAGTAGGGCTGCCCAGCAGTACACATATATAAATATATATAATTAATAATTTTGGTTCAGCAACCAATTTGGTTTTGTGCCCAGAACAATTCGGTTTTCTGCCCAGAATTCGGTTTTGTTCCCAAAACTCGGTTTAGGTTTCGGTTTCGGCTTGATTTATGTTTGTTTCTTCAGCTCGAAAGTGCTTTAATCGGTTCTTGGTTGCGGCTCGGTTCAAAACCAAAACCGACCGGTTCGGCTCGGTCAAAAAACCGACCAAATTCGGCTCGGTCACCGGTTCCTGAATTCCCCATAATTCGGTTTCGGTCAATCGACAATTCGGTTCGGTTTTTGACCGAACCGGGCCGACTGCCAGCCCTAATAGCATCTACGATGAGTGTGACGTCCAGTTGCAGGTGGTTTCCAAATATCATCGAGTGGTCGTAGTTCTGGTTGTTGTGGATCTACTTGATCGACCAAAACCATAGTTTTGGCTCAAGGTGGAACACATTCTCCATGAGCATGATGGGTCCTTGCAATTTATGGCCTATGCTTCATATTGAATGTCGTCACCTTGTATTTGTAGCTGCAGGTGACGACTTGGCTTTCGCCAAAGACACCAACTACTCCTTTGAAGAGAACATCTGGCCTAGCCTCCTAGGTAGAAGTTCATCTCGACGGACCAGTGCATATACTCCGGAAAATTTAATCGTTTGTCCATGGAGTAGGTGTTAGAGATTGTCATGGTGTGTTGAAGTCGTCCCCCAAGTTTGTGGCTTGACCCACTAGCACATAGGGTTCCCCATTGCCTCTTATTCCTTCCGCGGCACCACCATCATCTTCCTCATCATTCGAGCCGACATCATCACTAAGGATTCTCTTCGTCCTCACTACAATGACTCTAGCTAGTCGTCACTTGATTCATCAAAACTCGCGTACACATCATGTAGAAATCCAAACTGATCCACCTTTACATCCTTTGCGCCCTCGCGACGGTTTGACACATACGAACCATCTATGATCACTACAAAAAAGGGACAACACCTGGGTTGGGATGACTCTCGGTACCTGGTTGTAATGGGACAATAGCTCTTCCAACTAGGTGTACAACTGAGCCACTTCTAATATTGAGTGTTTCTGAACAACGTCGTAGATGAGTTACAACCCATTTTAATCAGAGATCATCCTCGACACGTAATGGGACAGTCCGCCTTGGATGAAAACCGACATTCTCCAAACGAAGGACTGGATGTACTAATCTAGTCTGAGCCCCATTTTCCTCCGGTAAACGTTCCCTGAGCTCTCATAGGTAGTTCATTTTCTTATTTTGAGTTGGACGTTTGCCCCTCCATCGTAAGCTAGACCGCTGATATCACAGACGATTTGGCCCCCAGTACATCTAGATCCGAAATTCTTTTACACTGTATTCAATATAACAATAAAGTTAGTATAACGAGAAATTATAAGAGTGACTAATAATGACTATAACAACATTCGGGCATTACCTGTTGTGGCCAATCATCGTCTAATTGTCAAAATCCTTCGTAGACAATGAAAGAAAAAGGTAGTATACATATTTTTCTAATTAGGTGAAATTGTTTGAGATTTGAACCCCAAACCCTAAAACTTGTTTTATAATTGAGGTATTTGCATAGTTGTTGGGCAATTTCGCTTCATTTTTGGCAAATTTTCCCAGAAAGGGTATACTATTAGGATTTTGACCGGTCAGAAACTCCACGGGCAAAAAATGCCTAGGTGCTGGACGAATTCACCTAGCATCTAGGCATTTTTTGCTATTTTGGTAAAATTTAAAATGTATTTAAATTAGTACATAGTTATTTAATTTTTATTACTTAGGTGAAATCACCCATTAAATTAGATTGCTAGAAATTCAGGGTTTCACAACATCAACTCATCAAGTGCTTAAACTAGTCCTAAGCAACATACTCTCAAAAGTAAAAAATTAGCTAGTAGTATCATAATATATCTTGTTAGATGCTTCATTAAATTATAACTATTTTGAAATAAAAAATATGAAAAAATTTAACATAGAGTATAAAATGATGGAGAACAATGAAGATGGTTGTATAACTATAAACAATATAAAGAATGAGAGTAACATATGTAAAGAGAAACACAAGAGAGAAAAGTGGGGAAAATTATTTCTTCTTATTCACATCCCAATTGATAAAATGATGTGCTCTATTTATAGGTACATAATACATAACTTGTAAGGCTGTATATGAGTCGAGTCGAGCATCAACCAAGCTCGCGCTTGGGATCACCTAAATTTTTCCTAGCTTGGGCTCGTTACGAGCTTGGATAGGCTTGGTCGGGCATGGCTCGTATACATGCTTACTACTCTAGGGATCGGCTCGTTTATGATGTTAAACGAGCCAAATCCAAGTTAGACTGGTAAACGAGCCAAATTTGGGATAAAAATATTAGAAATATAAGAAATTAAACCTTCTATAAAAATATTATATAGGTGCTACAAAATGTCATAAATATAAAAAATCACATTTTCAACATGGCATCTAAGCGGGTTGAACAAAAGGTAACAATCAATCTGCCAATTCCAATAAACCATTGAGTTTATAAGAAAGCCAATCTTGAGACCTAAATTAAACTTAATGAATAACTAGTTTTGAACTGGATCTGTTGGTCGGGAATTTTATTTAACAATAGTAGTCATATAATATTTTTATTTTTTGGAAGCTATTAGATTTAGGTGTGAGGAATGTTACAAATATGTTTCATTTCAAACATATATATATGCTTATTAATTTTAATCAGAAAGAAATCTATACCTATTATTTTAAATACAAATTCATATTTGTGTAGCGAATCTAAATATTAGTGTCGGATGAGAATCATATATCCATATTCAAAATCCTATCCTTGTCTAGCTTCTCGTCGCCATGCCATGATCTCCAACATTTTTCAAGTCACATTCTTTTTCATTAGTCAGACACCTTGATCGCTTTAGGCGATCAATACAGATGTCATCAAAATCATAGGTTGGAACATCAAGCATGATGAAATTGATACTATGCTTGTTTCCCCAAGTATTACGAGTTACCATCAGACATCATACGGTTATTCATATTATCGTCATTTAATCATAGTTGATTACATTTTGAATAATTACTTCTATTTAACTTTTCAAGATTTATAAAATATCATGTTATTATTTTTCAGGTCTATAATTTATAAGTATAAGTATATAGCTGTAATAAAATTATATTTTTGTCGAAGTAAATAAGAAATTGTATAAATAAAATTTTTGTATTTAGAAAAAAATGCAATTTTTTTTTATAAAATATTATAATTTAAAATTATTTTTTCATATATTAGTTTATGTTAAGATAGTATTTGAACATTAAAGTGCTTATAATTTAATTCATAGGGTGTTTAATTTTGGGACATTCAACATTTAATGAAAAGAAAGAATAAATAATTGAATTTTGATTTAAAAATTGAGTGATGATGTGAAAATTTGTGAGAAGATAAATGGCTCTGTCCTCCAACCTCACTCCCAGGCTGCGGCAGGTGGAATTCTGCGTACCTTCCTTGGGCGCCCAATTAGTACCTTTGCAGCTAACCTTGGTCGTTGTTCCATCATGAGAGCGGAGCTTCGAGCAGCTGAGATCGGGCTTATGATTGCTTGGGACATGGGCTACAAGAAAGTCCATCTCCAGCTTGATTCCCTGGCTCCAGTCAATGCCATCATCGGGACTCAGGATGAGGACTCCAGACATGGTTCGACAATATTAATGAGCTTCATAGTAGAGACTGGAAGTCACTATTTCCCACATTTTTCGCAAAGGCAACGAGTCGCTGATCTGCTTGCCCACCACGGTCATACCCTTGATTTTGGTTTTCATGTTAATTGTAACTATCCCCATGAGGTTGATAGAGATATCTAGAGTGACCATGTAGGGACTTGTTTTCACCGTTCTATTCCAATGAATGAGTAAGGGTGCTCCGCACCCGTTTTCCTACAAAAAAATGAAATTTATGAGAAGGGTTCTATTCTTGTCAAAACCAATTATACCATACTACCATTAAGATTATTAAGATGAATATAAGAAAGCAATCTTCCAAATCTCAATCCTATATATCTTCACGGAGTGGGGATTAGAGTAATTCTAGGGTATTAGTAATTACTGTATACTTCTTTTAGGTTATTAGTTTATTATACTATTTGATTGATTATTTAATTAGCATTAATGGATTAGGATTATACGAGTTACAATCGAGTCAGATCGCAAATCTGGCTTAACGAGCTAATGAAACGAGTTGGCCCACAAGTCTGCCGAGCCGACCAACATACTGGCTCAAGCTCGGCTCATTTAACTAACGAGCCTATTCACGAGCCAACTCGTTTATGACGAGCCGATCTCAAGAAAGAGGTTTTTTGAAGAAAAAAAAAACTCCGAGCCCGAACGGCTCGCGAACAACTCGACTTGTATACAACGTAATAACTCGTATATACTAATATAATTACACATGAATTGATAGAGTAATGAGCTATTAATTACATTGATTCTTATAATTAATGTGAATGTAACATCTATAGAAAAGTAAAATCATATGTGAATATGAAAATTTACTGCAATACAAATTTGTATTTATTAAAGCAATGGAATATTATTGAAGGAAAGATAATTCGTAAAAAGTTCAGCAATGTAACAATAAAATTAAAAATAAAAATTCTAAATGGAACTGTTTCTGACCTTTTTCTGTGTAAATAGAATGAAAAATGTAATTTAAATTAGCGATTTGCTATATACCAATGTTGTCAAGACCGGACCGGACATCGAACCGTTCCAGCGAAAGGTTTAAGGGTTTAAGGTCCGACCGTATCAGACCGTTAAAACCGGTACAAAGAACCGGTCATACTAATTTTAGAAGAATTATATATAATGAATCATTTATCTATAATATATGTATTAAAATGTAATAAAACTTATCTTTTGTACATTATTAATTATCTATCTATAACTTAGGTACTAAATTGTAAAACTACTATAACCTAGGTACTAAATATAAAAATACTTGTCATATAAATAACTCTCAACTTAACTAACCCTAAACCTATTCATTCTTTTTTTTTGGTCAGGAAAATGAATTAAACCTATTCATTCACCGCCGCTCATTCACGGCCGTTTCCTCTCCCTCCCCAATCTCTATTTGCAAACTCACTTTTCATCTTTCTTCATTGTTAAATTAATCTGGGTATTTCTTTTTTCAATCATTCTATTCTATGAATCTAAGATCCACACATCAGCCTTCTTATTTCTCTCCCAGATTTGTTGAGCAATTTTCTCCAACGATCAATCCTCTCCATCGATAGCTTTGTTCTTCTCGTCTTCATCTCCTTCTATAGCACCGTCAATTTGCTTCTTGAAACTTCGAAGATGGCAGATGAGGATGTTCATGGTGGGCCGGTGGTAGAGGATAGCCGCTAGTTGGGGAGTACAAGTCGACGGAGAGAAGAAAACGCCGAACGAAATAGATTTCCAGAACCCAAAATATTGGGGACTTCAACCGCCCAGAACCGTAAGTTTCGGTTCGACCGATTTTAACGGTTTTACCGGGTCGAACCAGAAACAGAGGACAATTGGACCGGAGTCAATTTAACCTTGAATTGGACCGGATTGGAGGCCGGTCACCAGTTTTCACGGTCCGACCGGCCGGTCCGGTACGGTTCTGATTACACGGCTATATACAGTTCATGTTTTACTTCGCGCAGTCCATATTTTTCAAAAAACTGACCATTATACCCTTATTACTTCGCGCAGTCCAGGTTTTACTTTGCGCAGTTCATTTACTTTGCGCAGTCCCTTTTTACTTCGTGCAGTCCAGATTTTACTTCGCGCAGTCCAAATTTTAACGCAATTCAGATTTTAATAACTTCAATACCTATAAACCTTAATATTTTTTTGAATATTTTCGAATATATTTAATGGTTTATAGTAATTCAATTTATTTTGTAAAAAATGTGATTATTTTTATTTTATTAGAATTTTAATTTTAGATATGAAATGTTGAATATTTATTTTATTTTACTTTTTTTTTTTTTGATGAATAATTAGGGATTTTATATCATCAAAAAACAATGAAGTCCATACAAGGCCAAGCTAGCCAAACAAGAACAGAGGCTACAACACAACCACAAAGAAAAACTAGCTAGGCATACAACTCAATATAACTCGTTCATTAACATGGCCCTTAGCAAACAGCACTACCATCTCCAAAACTCTTGCACAAACAGCCTCTGCCTCCAGCTTAACTCCAGTGAACATTCTTCGACACCTTTCCCTCCACAGTTCACTGATCACAGCACACCAGCAAAGCCTTTTAGTTCTCATTCTAACTGCTGAACCTCTCCAAACATTCACTGCAAAGTGGACCAGTCTGTCCCAGCTGTCAAAGTCTCTGATTCCTGGGAATACTCTCTGCATACAGTCTCGAGTATATCTGCATTTAGTAAACAAATGGTTCCTGTCCTCTGTCTCCAGATCACAAAGGCAACAAACAGTTACTGCCTCAGCATTCCATTGCCTGACTTTGTCTAGAGTGGCAATCCTATCTTTCAGAATCAACCAAATTAGCATGCTGTTCTTAGGGATTCTGTATCCTTCCCAAAGCCATTTCCCCCAAATAACAGTGTCCTGCTTTGGCCTAATTACCTCCCATACTTTCTTAGCTTGGAACTTAGGCATGGCTGCACCATCCCAAAGAATATCACCATCTGAATCCCAGGAAATGTGACTATGAGCCATACCTCTCAACTTCAGCACTTTCCTCCAATGCCAAGACCCTGCAACACTTTTGAAAGTCCAAATATCCTTACCTTTTAATCTATATTTCAATATCCATGCCACCCAAAGAGAGCCACTCTTAATCAGGATATTCCATAAATGCCTCATAATGTTGGCTGAGTTCCAGCTACTAAGGTCCTTAAGACCTAAGCCACCTTCTTCATAAGGGAAAGCCATATGATACCAAGCTACTTTCACTCTTTGGCCCTCATTTTTCCCCCATAAGAATCTGGCACACAACACTTCTATCTCCTTCAATACAGCTTTAGGAATGATGAACATTGAAAGCCAATACTGCAGAATACCATTAATCACTGACTTAATCAACTGCAGCTTTCCAGCATATGATAAACATTTGGCCTTCCAGTTCTTGACTCTTTCAGTAATCTTGTCTAACAGACCTCTGCAGTCAGCCTTAGAAAGTTTCCCAGCAGAAATGGGCATACCAAGGTACCTCATGGGAAGAACTCCTCCTCTAAAACCAGCAGCCATAATCATTCTGTCTCTCACTGCATCACTAACTCCTGCAGTATAAAGGTCACTCTTCTCAGGATTCAACTTAAGACCAGAAATGGCATAGAACTTATCCATTATAGCCCTTACTTGCAGAATCGCCTCCTCAGACCCCTTAGTAAAGACCATCAGGTCATCAGCAAAGCAGAGGGTAGTAAGCTGCACTTGTTTACACTGAGGGTGAAACTGAAATAGCCCCTTGGAAGCAGCATCAACAAAAAGATAGTCCAGCATTTGCATTGCCAATACAAACAGATAGGGAGAAATGGGATCTCCCTGCCTTAAGCCCTTCCCTCCATTGAAGAAACCAAACAAAGAGCCATTGAAGTTCACAGAGTATCTGACTGAGTTAAAACAAGCCATGATCCACTGAATATACCTAGGAGGGAAATTCATTTCTACAAGCAGATTCTGAATAAACAGCCAATCCACTGAATCAAAGGCCTTCATAAGGTCTACCTTAAGAGCACATCTAGGAGAGACCAATGTCCTATTATACTTGGCTAGCAACTCATGTGCAAGGATGACATTATCAGAGATAACTCTACCTTTGATGAAGGCAGACTGGGAGCTGCTTACCAAGGAAGAAAGCACTCCACACAACCTGTTAGCCAACACCTTAGAGATGGCTTTATAAATGACGTTGCAACAGGAAATAGGCCTATAGTCTTTCATACTAGCAGCATTAATCTTTTTTGGAACCAGCGTAATTATAGTAGAGTTTACTGCTGGATGTAAACTTCCAGAACTGAAAAAATCATCCATAGCAGCATAAACGTCCTCCTTAACTGTTTCCCAGCAGCCTTTATAAAACCCAGCAGTGTAACCATCAGGGCCAGGGGCCTTATCTGAAGCTAAGCTAAACAAAGCATCCTTCATCTCCTTTCTAGTCACATTAGCTTCTAGCTCCTCATATTGTTCAACCGAAAGCTTCCTCAAAACCAGGCCCGAGATATCTGTGTTCCTGCTAGATGGAGTTCCCAGTAAATTTTTATAAAAACCTACAGCAATACTCACCATCTCATTCACATTGTCAGTCAGATTCCCATTGCTATCCTTCAATTGCCTAATGGTATTGATAGCATTTCTTTCCTTAACATAACTAGCAAAAAATTTGCTATTACTATCACCTTCCTTGATCCAAAGAGACCTTGACTTCAACCGCATAATATTCTCCTCAGCACTAACAAGCTCGGCCAAAACCTTTTCACTATCTTTCATAGCCTGCATATTACCAGAATTTGGATTATTAAACACATCCTCCTTAGCTTTTTCTAGAATTATTCTCTGACTCTTAACCCTATTCTGAATATCTGAGTAACTGGAATTATTCAGCACCTTCAAGCCCAACTTAAGCTTCTTCAACTTAGCATAAAGCATACTAAATGGAGAGCCACGGACTCTGACTGACCAGGCCTCCTTCAGAATTCTTTGGAAATTTTCATCTTTCATCCAGCAGCTAAAAAACTTAAAAGGCTTAGGATAGGATTCCATTTCCTCCCCAACTTTAAGCAGAAGCGCGCAATGGTCCGAATCCACAGCCGGAATCACTGTAATAGAGCTTTTTATAACCCTGTGCCACTTAGAATTCATGAGAGCTCTATCAAGCTTCCTTGCAATCGGGTTCTCCTGATTATTTGTCCATGTAAATCGCGGACCCTGTGCTGGATGTTCCATCAACTGTCCACTCTGCACAAATTCCCCAAAATCGTCCATACCATTGAAAGTAGAGGGATCATTGGAAGCATCATCCACATTAAGAATGGCGTTATAATCACCTAAAGCTAACCAGGGAAGACCCAGAATAGGGTTATCAAGAAGATCTTGATAAAGATGCCTCCTCTTCAAAAAATCAGTAGAGGCATAAACCACTGTAACAACAAAGGGAGTAGGAAGATCCACCCTAAAATGAATCATCTGAGAAGAACTCTTCAAAACTACTATAGGAACATCTCTTTTCCAAACCAACCAAATTTTACCTAGCTCTCCTTCATAGCAAAATTCAGCAATCCACCCCTGAAACCTTTTCCTGTACAGCATTTCAGTATTCTTCCTTCTAATTCTGGGCTCAAGAATAGCAACTACATCTATACTATGCTCAGATATGTACTTATTTACAGTATCAGCTTTAGAATTTTTATTAAAACCTCTAACATTCCAAATCCAGAATCTAATCATTTCTTATTCTGCTGTCTAGTCTTCACACCACCATACCATTTACCCTTACTTTTTTTAGGGACAGAGTTACCTGGCATGAAGTCTCCCAGAGTTGGTTTCTCAGGGACCTTCTCCAACTGACCTATTTCCCCCTCTTCATCAGTAATAAGCAACTCATCAAAAATGTTGGAATGCAAAGCAATATCAGGAACAGGGCTATGACTAACCACTCCCTCCACCTCCACAGAGGTCTCAGGCGGTGCCACTTGAGATGGAGCATCCTCCACTCCCATAGGAATCTCAGATGCAGAACCATCTCCCCCTCCAGCCGACGAATAAGTGTTAGGCTCGTTCAATTCAACCTCCCCTGCAATAGGTTCAGCATTATCGTTCGTAACCTTAGCACCATTCGTATCAGACGATGGCTGGGCAACCTTATGCCATTCCTTAGCTGTTTTCTTCTTAGCATACGATCTAGTTGCAGGAAAGCTCACTTTCACCACCCTATATTCACCCTTCCCCAAACGAATACTCAACTCGTCCTTTCCATTCTCCAATTCACCTCGCAGGACACATACTCTCACCGTGAACCCTTCTCTAACAAACCTGTGAATCGGCTTCCCATATTGGCTAGCCAACCAGCTGATCCCTTCATTAGTTAGTAGCATCGGCGGCACACCATATTTTACTTTCAAAATAATAAAAATAATTAATTTATTCAAATATGGACTACGTTAGTAAATTTAGATTGCACAAAGTAAAAATGGAGTGTATTAGTAAAATCTGGACTGCGCGAAGTAAGAACGGATTGCGCAAAGTAAAACTTGGACTGCGCGAAATAAAAACGGATTGCACAAAGTAAAACTTGGACTACGCGAAGCAAGAACGGACTGCACGAAGTAAAACATGGACTGTACGGAAGTAAAAACGGATTGCGCGAAGTAAAACCTGGTCTGCACGAAGTAAAATAAAATAAGGGCATAATGATCCATTTTTGAAAAAATACAAACTGCGCGAAATAAAATACGGACTGTATATAGCAGCACATTAAATTACTACTGACACACACAATATACAACAAGTATATTATTTCAATCGACTGATTTTCCATATTAACCCAAACAAACCAACTACTACTGAATATTAATAAAATTCCATTAGTTAGCAGACAGATAAACGACTGGCACGTCCGGTAAAAGGTCACTTCTTCACTCTCCTTCTATAAATAAGGACAACACTGAATTTGTTGAGAGTGCGTCGACTTGATTTGCTAAACAGCAGACAAGCAAACACCTATAGTCCAGACTCACACACCTTACCTACCGGGCGGGAAGTAACCAATACCAAATCTAAGGTACCTATCTCATTTCTTCTTCTTCATCTTCTTGCTTTCCTCTCTTGTTATAATTGTTATTAGATTAGCGTCTGCAGGGATTCAATTTTCCAGATCTTAGCTTATTTCTTTTCAGAATCATTACCTTTGTTTTGATTTGATTTGATTTCTGAAGCTCTGAACCTGATGCATCTTTTGTATGCCAAATCTCCAGTTTGAGTTGCGTTTCTCTATTACATTAGCTGATGATACTGGATACCAGATCTGATTCCATACTTGACAATTTCTGAACAGAAGCATTTTCTTTCATCAGATCCAGTGGTTCTTCGTTGATTTGTCATTTTCCTCTTTTCTTTTAGTAGTGCGTGCCGAATCTCGTAGATCCTTAAATCCTTTTCACTTTTGATGATTCCTAGTTTGTACTCTTTTTAAAATCTCAGCTGATTTTATTATTATATATGTTTCTGTATTATATACTGTGTGTTGTTGTCGTCGCTGTACTAATGTATTATATCATGTGGCACCAAGCAAGCCTTAGATTTTACGGAACCAACATTTTCTCTGCTCACAGTGTCGAATTTGTGTCTCATGATGTGATGTGTACTTGTCTAATTGAAGGAAATGGAGACCTTCCTATTTACATCCGAGTCTGTGAACGAGGGACACCCAGACAAGCTCTGTGATCAGATCTCTGATGCAGTCCTCGACGCATGCCTTGAGCAAGACCCTGACAGCAAGGTTGCCTGCGAGACTTGCACCAAGACCAACATGGTCATGGTTTTCGGGGAGATCACCACCAAGGCCAAGGTTGACTATGAGAAGATTGTTCGTGACACCTGCCGCAACATTGGCTTTGTCTCTGATGACGTTGGACTTGATGCTGACAACTGCAAGGTCCTGGTTAACATTGAGCAGCAGAGCCCTGACATTGCTCAGGGTGTCCATGGTCACTTCACCAAGCGCCCAGAGGAGATTGGTGCCGGTGACCAAGGCCACATGTTTGGGTATGCTACTGACGAGACTCCAGAGTTCATGCCGTTGACCCATGTCCTTGCCACCAAGCTCGGGGCTCGCCTAACCGAGGTTAGGAAGAACGGCACTTGCCCCTGGTTGAGACCTGATGGAAAGACTCAGGTTACGGTTGAGTACTACAACGAGAAGGGTGCAATGGTTCCAGTACGTGTCCACACCGTCCTCATCTCCACCCAGCATGATGAGACAGTGACCAACGATGAAATTGCAGCTGACCTTAAGGAGCATGTGATAAAGCCTGTGATCCCAGAGAAGTACCTTGATGAGAAGACCATCTTTCACCTGAACCCATCAGGCCGCTTTGTCATTGGAGGACCCCATGGTGATGCAGGGCTCACTGGACGTAAGATCATTATCGACACCTATGGTGGATGGGGTGCCCATGGAGGTGGTGCTTTCTCAGGGAAGGACCCAACCAAGGTGGACAGGAGTGGCGCATACATAGTGAGGCAGGCTGCCAAGAGCATTGTTGCCAACGGTCTAGCTCGTAGGTGCATTGTGCAGGTATCGTATGCCATTGGAGTGCCAGAGCCGTTGTCCGTGTTTGTGGACTCGTACGGTACTGGGAAGATCCCGGACAAGGAGATACTGAGCATAGTGAAGGAGAGCTTTGATTTCAGGCCAGGAATGATGACCATCAACCTTGATCTGAAGAGGGGTGGGAATGGAAGGTACTTGAAGACTGCAGCATATGGGCACTTTGGAAGGGACGACCCAGACTTCACATGGGAGGTTGTGAAGCCTCTCAAGGCTGAGAAGCCCCAAGCTTAAGAAGAAGAAGAAGAAGAAGAAGCTTGTATTTCATTGTCTTGTCCATTGGAAGGAATAATAATTTGTGTTGTGTAAGTGTTATTTCGTGGATATCTGTCATTGATGGGTTTTTATCAAGTTACAGAGGAGAAGATAGATACATATACCTTTGTTTTCATTATTGTAATATTTTACCCTTTTCTTTTCTTCCTTGAAATTGTTACCTCTATAGTATAATAATAATATAATAATGTTTTGAATTTGGTAAGCACTGGAAAAAGCACAATAGCCGCTGTGTGGTGGTGGGGCTGTATTAGTAATTAGTAATTGTAATTAGTATTAGAATATGTTCGCTGTCGTCCATCTTTAGCTTCCTTCTGTCATCTCCTTTCACCCGCCGACACATTGTGAGTTACTTACTGTAATTAATTCAAATCTTGTGTGTCTGAGTTGAGGGATCGTTAGTTGGAATGAAGGTGTCAAAATTTGTTTATACCGAGAGTTGCAAATCAGTGTTTGAAACGTTAGACAATTAATATAACAAACTAGATTTTGTAGCAAGCCTTGTCATTTCGTGTTTGGTTAAGGTGTTATGTGCCCACCCGTTGGGAAAGAAAACATGACTTGACAACCCGAAATTTTTGTTGGAATAAGTGAGTGAAAAGTAAGAAACAAGTTCTATAGATGCATGAAAATGATATAGTAAGACAATTCGAGCACCAAGCGAATTTGTATTTAACCAAAATCACTTGTACAAGAAAAATAGTAGCTTGCTACATAGGTGTATTTACAATGGTTTCATGAAGTAGCCTAGTGAAGAAATGAGATGCAGAAAAGCTACTATGACAAGTATAGTGATGCCATGGTAATCTGGACTCTTCCCCTGCATTAATATCTTGCACCATGCACATATGGAGCGACCTAAAATTATTTCGATCCTTGCGAGCTCATGGCATTAACCCAAATTTACCTAATTTGACTTTTCCCATCTAGTTGCAAATCAAATCATATATTTATCCGGTGTATATAAACACCTTCCCATATATGGTTCGAATTCCAAACAGGTAATCAATCATCAAATCTCTCATTATTATTACTCAAGTAGTTAGGTAAAGTCCCATGAGCAGTTCTTCTAGCTTTCATCTATACTAGATTATGGTACCGCGCGATGCAGCGGAGACTTTAATAGAATTTTGTGTGACGATGCTCACTCATAGTTTTAGTAATTGAAAAAAATAGAAATTTCACTTAGGAACAAAAAAATTGCAAGTTAACATGTCTGATGATGCTTTAAAATCGTTACAAAGCATTTGATCCACCAATTGATGGAGTTGTAGTTTCTCCTGGTGATGTAGTATCTATAGCAATGCATTTCATCAACAAAAGGAATATAACTCCCAGAATTAGACACATTAATTAAAATACAAACAGTCAAGTAGATGATGAAAATCATGTCAAGTAATTGATGTCGAAGAACTCTGAAGACCTTATATCCATTCATCCTCCCAAAGTAATAAATAAGACACTGTAACAAACAAAGACAGATGGCCTTGCACACACTTTTTATAGTAATGTGAATACTTAACTACACAATGGTTAGTGAATACTAAATGAACATTAAAATGCGGCAAACGTATATAGGCAAGATGACGTCATACCATGATATGAACCAACGGCAATGGTGGTCCGTGACCCAATACCAATGCTCGACAACAAGGCGATCGAAAATAAACCCAAGAACTTGGATGGAATAGGACTCGAACCCTATAGCTAAAGAGCTATGAAACCCTAGGTATCATGTGAATGGTGCCACACCAACGGGTGATAACCCAAGATGATAAACCATGATCTCTTTAACCTAACGACAACACGCCAAGGGTAGAAGAAACCAAAAAGTAACTATTGTGCTTAAACCAACCTGAATAAGTGTGACTCGAATGTCTTTTGAAAGAGTTACAATGATCTCTTTATATAGGGGAAGGAGCCACGAAATTAAGGAATAAAATAACCTAAAAGCATTCTATTCCAACATGGAAAGGTAGCTAAAAGAAATAAGGAAAAAACAATATGACTAAGGAAAGGACTCTCTATTCCAACGCCGCTGACCTTGTATCAATCAAAGTCTTGTAGAGGAAGTTATGGCCGAAATAGCAGGACTGGGCAGAATACAAATCCTTCTATAACAAGGATAACTTGACTCCTTCGTTGACTTCCAAATAGGGCCTCGGGGCTTACAATTGAGCCCATGCACGCCCTTGCAACTCTTATTAGTCATCTCTCATGGTCCACATGCTCCAAAGGGCTCCATGTCTCCAAATAAGTCACCTTCTTGTTCATTTTTGTTAGGGCCTTAACTAGGACTTATCATTGTCTCATTCTATAAGACGATTCGTCCTCGAATTTTATCCGAAGTAAGCCTCTATAAGAAATCTTCTTGAGCACGAATTCTTTGGAATTGGAATGATTAAGTTAACCTGCTCTTCTTTGCTTGGCACCATATTAAGATAAAGGTTAGTGAAAAAAATGGCCTCACAAAATCTCTTCTTCTAGCACGATCTAAACCTTACTTCGCTCTTAATGTATGTCATTCACGTGTTTATAAAAATCAGTAATATTATAACTAAAAATAATCTTAAGTCTACTAGGAAAAAGATATGTAGACTAAAATCCTAACCAACTAGGAAAAGGATAGAAGAATCAAGTCCTAATCCAACTAGGAAACAACTAAGACAAATCCTAGACCTACTGGGAAAAGGGATAACAAACTAGACTTTTAAACCAACTAGGAAGAGGAATATAGAATTTAATCATAATCCAACCAGGATACCTAGACACTTGATTTTTTTTGTAGGGTTTTCTATAAAAACTAAAGAACAGATACGTAGTCCGAGAGTTGAACTAATGCTCTAATATCAAACTTATATGAATTAACAGCAACCGTGGTCTGTGACCCAATACCAAATGCTCGACATTAAGGCGATCGAAAACAAACCTAAGAACATGGATGAATAGGACACGGACCCTATAGCTAAAGAGCTATGAACCCTAGGTATCATGTGAATGGTGCCACACCAAGGGTGATAACCCAAGATGATAAACTATGAGCTCTCTAACCAACGACAAAACCCAAAA